>JAWVGU010000016.1:0-600000 GCA_037039885.1 Miamiensis avidus
CCCAACCCCAACCCCAACCCCAACCCCAACCCCAACCCCAACCCCAACCCCAACCCCAACCCCAACCCCAACCCCAACCCCAACCCCAACCCCAACCCCTTGATATTATCATTAGAATATTATATTATTTATAAGTATAATTATAAGGAAATTAATAATAATCATAAAAAAATATTAAACAAATAAGATAATCACTTTAAAAACTAATAAATAATTTAACTAATATGAATATATCATATATAAAAACACAATATGAATTAATTAAATAAAAAATAAAAGTAGTAAAATTAGATTTAGCTTATCATGCTGCAAAAATGAAGGTATTTCGATTAGCAAGAATAGTTTCAAAGAAATCTATGACTCAAAATGAGTTGCAAAAATAGTTTACTGAGTCAAAATATTAGAAATATTATAAAGTCCAAAAAATTACAGTCTCCAATATAATATATAAGGCGATTCATCTTCACTATCCCCAGATTTAGTTTGGGAATAATGAAATCAGCTGATAGAATCACCAGCAACCTCTATGAAAAGAATTTATATATACCAGTCTCCTTATAGCAAATAGAATTAGAGAATCACTGCGAATGATGGAGAGCACTGCAAAAAATATCTACGAAAAAAATAGCTAATTCAAACTTGCCTAAGCAGAAATAAACTCCTAATAAACATTTTACACCCCAAAAAAACCAGTTTTCACTTATAAACGTGTGAATTAAAGGACTTAATAGAGCTGTCAAAGCTTATTTATCACAAAAAATTATGAATGAGCAACTTAAAATAACATAAATAATTAATGATTCTGTTTATAAGTGATGGTCAAATAATTTTATAGTTTAATTTATCATTTTTCGCTAATGGATATTCTTATAACTCTTTGTACTTTATTATATTCACTTTATCTTAAGGAGCATGGAAGAATATAAAGAACTATCCGACATAAGAAAAATGACTTGCTAAATAGAAGGGATACAAACTCAACCTCTTTTACCTAATCTTTTGAACAGATTAATCAAAATTTTTCTACCATATCAACACTTTTAAAGTTGCCAATTAAATCAATTGATGTGAAAAGAGTATCTGAATAATATAACTTTAACACAATATAATCCAAGAACTGTTGAAATAGAATAATATTGGACTAAGTTTGAAATGTATCAAAATTAAATGATAATAGTATAAAATATAATAAAATATAATCTTTCTTCAAAATAAAATTAAAAATCAATAATTTTATAAATAATATATATATAGATCAATATAAATAATGTTTTATATATATAACTATAATTTGATATCTGTATTGTATTTTATAGTATAAATAAATAAAATAAATTTAATATAATTATCGCTTATGTTAATACTTGTAAATTTTGAAATGGTGAATCCTACTGCTAAATGCAAGGTTAATTAATCAGCAAAAGAAGTAAAAAGAAATTAATGACGTCATAAGAGTTTCAAAGGTAGTATACAGAATTAAAATATTATAATTTATTATAAAATTATTATATTGAAATAATATTTAAATATTATAGAATAAAAAATGACCAATATTAATTCTAGCATTTTTTTATCTTTTTTAAGTTGTTTCTATCAATAAACTAAACAGAAATTGATTAATAAAAAAATTAAGTTGATGCTGTTTATAAGATATTACAGGATCATAGTACTAGAGTAAACCTATAATAGAAAGAAAGAAAATATTTACTAAGGACTGGTAAAAATAAAACTAAATCCTACAGAACCTAAAAATACAGATGGAGAAAAATATCTAATCCAAAATTTTGATTTTATAAAGTTTATAAAACTTCTACCATAAAAAATAAATGATAATATTAAAATTATTAATAAAAAATTGTATTATATAAAATGACTATAAAATTTTTAAGATTAATCTTGATTAAAACCGAGTGTAACATTAGTTTTAAATCATATGATATTATTTAATAAAATAACTTATTTAAATAATAAGGATAACAAAAGATTGTTCATATTAATATAAATATTAAAAATATAAATAATGAAATTTGAAATTATTAATAATTAATTTAATTAAAATAAAAAACCACAATCAAACAATCATACAACTAAATAAATAAGCAAAAAAAAAATAAATAAATAAACAAACAAACAAACAATTAAACAAACTAGTAATAAAATAAATATATATATATAATAAAAAATGGGAAATAATAGTTTTTCTAAGAAGAAAATATAATAATAAAAATAAATTTATATTTAATAAACATAATATGAATTGGTGGCTTAGAAATAATTATTTATTACATTGAAAGTAAAAAATGAAAGGATAATAAATAAATATATGGTTTAATAAATATTTGAGCGATATGTACCAAAATACATTAAATAAGAAGTAAATAAGATTGAAAAAGTAAATGAATTATTATTAGCTAATGAAATAACAATCCAGTTAAAGTAAATTTTTAAATAAAAATCATATATAGAAACAATTATAAAAATTTATAATATTGTATAATAATAATAAATAGATATAAAAAAAATTATTAAAAGAAAATAAGAAATTAATATAATATGCTTAATATAATTAATTATGGAATGAGAGTTATTACAATAGAATAATGAAAATAGTATAAATATAAATTAAGCTTGTTAAAGAGATCAATAATATATAGTTTTAATTATAAAAAATAATATATATATATTTAAATAATGTTCCAAACTAACTTATACAGTTGCCCTTAATTTAAAATTTTAATTCCTACAAATGTAAAATCATAAATGTTCAGATACCAATTTAAAAATTAAATTTGCTGCCCGATTTTTTTTCTTACTTTTTTAATTATAATTTACTTAACCAATTATTAAAACACCATTATTATAATTTATAAAACTTAATTTAATTAATTTTAATAGCGATTATAATATTGGTAAAGACGGATGCACTTAATTAGGAAAATCACTTGAAAAGCTAACAAATCTAACTTCTATAAATATTAATTTTAAGTACAATTTTTTCTAATTTAGAGAATAATATATTAATAAAAGAATTATTAGCTTCAATTAAATAGCAAATCTTTATTCTATTCCTATATTTAATTGCATTTATAATAAAAATATTGAATATTTCTAAATTGAAAGGATTAAATTGTTAAATATTATGATGATATTATTAATAGTTGTACTTCATTTAAAATTTATTATATACAAATTTAAAATCATAAATTTTCATATGCTAATTTGAAAATTAAATAAGTTGCCCAATTTTTTTACTTTTTTATTCATAACTTATAAATTAATTTAAAATATAAAACAAATCTAATTTAATTTTAATAGACTCAATAAAAGTGGTGATGATGGATACACTTAATTAGGAAAATCACTTGAAAAACTAACAAATCTAACTTCTATAAACATTAATTTACGGTAATTTTTTTAAAATTGTGAGCAATTCTTTAATTTTATTGTTAACTGTTGAGAATTCAAGCTAATTTATTAAATGATTACAGAGTATTAAATTTAGTGTATTTTATAATATTGTCCTCACTTAATTAGTATTTAAATAATCGAATCAATTGTTAAAAATATTAGGATATCTTAAAAAATCAATACAATTTATTTATCATATATATAACATAATTTAAAATTAATTTGTTGATTTTGCTATAATTGAGATAAAATTATTGAATACTTCTAAATTCTAGAGAACTAAATTGTTAACATTTAAAATTTGTTTCCTATAAAGCCAAAATCATTAATTTTAAGATGGAAATTTATAAAAATTAAATAATTTTTTCTTATTCTTTTAATTATAATTTACTTCCCCATTTATTAAAATAATATTATTATAATTTATTTTATAATATAAAATTTAACTTAATTTATTTTACTAGCGACTATAATATTGGAAAAGATGGATGCACTTAATTAGGAAAATCACTTGAAAAACTAACAAACTTATCTTCTTTAAACATTAATTTTAAGTACTATTTTTATTAATTTAGATATAAGAATTATTAGCTTCAAAGAAATAGCATACCTTTATTTTTATATTTTATTTCATTCATAATAAAATTATTAATTTTCTAAATTTGAGAGTATTAAATTGTTAAATATAATGATGTTATTATTAATAGTTGTTCTTCATTTAAAATGTATTTCATACAAATTAAAAATGATAAATTTCCATATGCCAATTTGAAAATTAAATAAGTTGCCCAATTTTTTTTACTTTTTTAATTATTATTTTCTTCCCTATTTATTATAACATCAATATTATAATTTAATTAAAAATATAAAACTTATCTTAATCAATTATAATAGGTGCAATAAAATTGGTAAAAATGGATGCACTTAATTTGGAAAGTCACTTGAAAAATTAACAAACCTATTTTCTTTAAAAATTGATTTATTGTAATATTTTTATTTATTTAGAGATAAATATATAACTAATATAATTATTAGCTACAAAGAAATATGAAATCTTTATTCTTTTATTTAATTACATTCATAATAAAAATATTGAATTCTTCTAAATTTGAGAGAAAAATTTTTTAAATAAATATGATGCTTTATATATAGTTGTTCGTCATTTAAAATGTATTTCCTACTTATCTATAACAATTTTTTCGTACGTTTTTAATTATAATTATGGGGGGGGGGAATACCCATGGTCAACAAAATTTATTTACCAGGGATAAAGAGTGCTACCCTTTGAAATTTACAAGGGTAGCAAAACTTATCCATGGTCAACACATTATTTACCAGGGATAAGTTTTACTACCCTTGAAAATTTACATATGTTCCTAAACTTATCCATGGTCAACACACCCTTAACCAGGGATAAGTTTTATTAAACTTTATATTTTTCATTACTATAAATTCTTATTTATAACTTTACTATTTTCATAAAAAATACAAGATTATATAAAATTTATTTAAAAAAATCATTTTTTTAGAAAAATTTACTAAACATTATATATAAAAATATTTAAATTTTATATATATTATATTCTGAATAATAGAATAACAATATTCAATTTTATTATTAGTATAATATTATAATATCCTGCTAACTAATTATATAAAAAATGTACTAACATATATAATTATAACGTTTAATATTAATATATATTATAAATATTAAGCCAGATATTAAAACCACTCATAAATCATTATGTTACTTTCATTGAAAAAAAATTACAAATCAAAGATTTATCAAATAGTTTAATTTTGTTTTTTTCATATTTTGAAAAGTGCTTTTGTTATTTTTTGAACACTTTATTAACTTTTTAAACCAACTTAATAATTTTTTCATAAAAAAAATATATGTATTATACATATGTTTTTCAATCTGTTTTTTTAAAACCAAAATTGTTTTTTTTAATTAAATAATCATAATTAGTGTATAAAATATACAAAATAAATACCATATAATTAATACATATACTATAGATACAAAATTAATTCTTAAAAAACCTAGCATAAAAATTTTGATTTGTAATTTTATTTTGAAGAAAGTTATAAATATGTATTAAAATTATATAAGAAATTTATATATTTACCAAACCTTATCTATGGTTTAATAATTTATTTACCAGAGATAAGTTTTTATAACTTTATAAATTTCCAAAGGTAGCAAAACTTATCCATGGTTTAATAATTTATTGACCATGGATAAGTTTTGGTGCCTATGTAAATTTCTAAGGGTAGCAAACTTTATCCCTGGTAAAAAGGTATTGACCATGGATATTCCCCCCCCCCCCCCCCATAATTATAATTTGCATTCCATTTATTATTATAATTTAATTTTTAATATAAAATTTAACTTAATTAATTTTAATAGCAGTAATTTTATTGGTGATGATGGATGCACTTAATTAGGAAAATCACTAAAAAAACTAACAAACCTAGCTTCTTTAAACATTGATTTATTGTAATATTTTTATTTATTTAGAGAAAAATAAATTACAATTATAATTATTGGCTGTAAGAAATCTTTATTCTTATATTTTATTACATTGATAGTAATAGTATTGAATATTTCTAATTTTAAGAAAGCAAACTTGTTAAATATATATGATGCTAATTGATCTTCATTTAAAATTTATTTCATACAAATCTAGAATTATAAATTTCCAGATACCAATTTGAAAATTATATAAGTTGCCCAATTTTTTCATATTTTTTTAATTATAATTTTCTTCCCTCATTTATTTATACACCAATATTATAATTTAATTTATAATATTTAATTAATTTTAATAGCTACAATAATATTGGTAAAGTTGGATGCAGTTTCTTAGGAAAATCGCTTGAAAATCTAACAAACCTAACCTCTTTAGATATTTATTTACAGTAATGTTTTGTTAATTTAAAGAAATATATATAAGGAATAGAATTACTAGTTTCAAAGAAAAATCTTAATTTTTATATTTAATTACATTTATAATAAAAATATTGAATATTCCTAAATTTGAGAAAACAAAATTATTAAATATTATGATGATATTAATAATAGTTGTTCTTCATTTAAAATTTATTTCATTCTAAAATCATAAATTTACATATGCAAATTTGAAAATTAAATAAGTTGCCCAATTTTTTTTTACTTTTTTAATTTTAACTTTCTTCCCTATTTGTTAAAACACAATTATTATAATTTAATTTAAAAATATAACATACCTTAATTATTTTAATAGCGATAATAATATTGGAAATGATGGATGCACTTAATTAGGAAAGTCACTTGAAAAATTAACAAACCTAACTTCTTTGAACGTTAAGTTAAAGTACTATTGTTAATTATTTAGGGAAAAATATATTACTAATATAATTATTTTAGCTTCAAAGAAATAATAAATCTGTATTCCTTTATTTTATTAAAAAAATATTGAATATATATAAATTTGCAAGGAAAAAATTGTTAAATATATATATATTATAAATAGTTGCTCTTCATTTAAAATTTATTTACTACTAATCTAAAATCTTAAATTTTCAGATGCTAATTTAAGAATTAAATAAGTTGATCAATTTTTTCTTACTTTTTTATATAACTTAACTTAATTAATTTTAATAGTGGCAATAGAATTTTTGTAGATGGATGCACTTAATTAGGAAAATCACTTGAAAAACTAACAAATCTATGCTCTTTGAAGATTGATTTACGGTATTATTTCTATTAATTTAGAGAAAAATATATTACTAAAAGAATTAATATCTTCAAAGAAATAGGAAATCTTTATTCCTTTAGTATAATTTAGAATATGGAATATTCCTAAATTTGAGAGAAAAATTTTTTATATAATATGATCTTATTAAAAATAGTTGCTTGTTATTTAATTTTTATTTCCTACAAATTTAAAATCATAATTTTTCAGATGTCAATTAAAGAATTAAAAAATTTGGTCGATTTTTTTTTTTTATTAATTAAAATTTACATAATCAATTATTAAAACACCATTGTTATAATATAATTCATAATATAAAAGTTAACTTAATTAATTTTAATAGCTACAATAAAATTGGTATAGATGGATGCACTTAAATAGGAAAATCCCTTGAAAAACTAACTTATTTGAAGATTGATTTACAGTAATATTGTATTAATTTAGAGAAATATATATTAGCAATATAATAACTAGCTTCAAAGAAATAACAAATCTTTATTTCTATATTTTAATTCATAATAAAAATATTAATTTTTCTGAATTTGAGACAACTAAATTGTTAAATATATATAGTGTTATTATTAATAATTGTTCTTCATTTAAAATATATTTCATGCAAATTTAGAATCATAAATTTTCAGATTCAAATTAGAAAATTAGATAAGTTGACCAATTTTATCTTACCTTTTTAATCATAATTTTCTTCCTCATTTATTTATACACAATTATTATAATTTAATTTATAATATAAAATAAAACTTAATTAATTTTATTAGCGAAAATAAAATTGATAAAGATGGATGTACCTAATTAGGAAAATCACTTGAAAAACTAACAAACCTAGCTTCTTTAAATATTAATTTATTGTAATATTATTATTTATTTAGAGAAAAATAAAAAACTAATATAATTACTAGCTTAAAACAAATATCAAATATTTATTCTTATATTATAATGCATTCATAATAAAAATATGGAATATTTCTAAATTTGAGATAACTATATTATTAAATATATGATGTTATTATTAATAATTACTATTCATTTAAAATTTATTTCATACAAATCTAGAATTATAAATTTCCAGATACCAATTTGAAAATTATATAAGTTGCCCAATTTTTTCATACTTTTTAATTATAATTTACATCACCATTTATTAAAACACCATTATTATAATTTAATTTATAGTATAAAATTTAACTTAATTAATTTTAATAGATAGAATAACATTGGTGATGATGGATGCACTTAATTAGGAAGATCTCTTGAAAAACTAACAAACTTAGCTTCTTTAAACATTGATTTATTGTAATATTTTTATTTAATTAGAGAAAAATTTAGCTAATATAATTATTATCTTTTAGAAATAGCAAATCTTTATTCCTATATTTTATTACATTCATAATAAATATATTGAATATTTCTAAATTTTAAATTTAATATATATGATGAAATTATTAAAAGTTGCTCTTCATTTTAAATTAATTTCATTTCAAATCTAAAACTATAAATTTATAAATGAAAAATGAAAAATTACCAATTTTTTTTTACTATTTTACTTATAATTTACATCACAATTTATTAAAACACCATTATTATAATTTAATATATATAGTGATAATAAAATTGGTAAAGATGGATGCACTTAATTAGGAAAATCACTTTAAAAACTAACAAACCTAACTTCTTTAAGCATCAATTTTAAGTACTATTTTAATTTATTTATTGAATAATATATTAGTAATATAATTACCAGCTTCAAAGAAATAGCAAATCTGTATTCCTTTGTTTAATTACATTCATGATATAAAATATTGAATATTTCTAAATTTGAGAGAACTAAATTGTTAAATATTATGATGATATTATTAATTGTTCTTTATTTAAAGTTTATTTAATAAAAATCATAAATTTTCAGATGTCAATTTGAAAATTAAATAAGTTGAACAATTTTTTATTACTTTTTTAATTTTAATTTTCTTCCTTATTTATTAAAACACAATTACATATAATTTAATTAACTTAATTAATTTTAATAGGTAGAATAACATTGGTGATGACGGACGCACTTATTTAGGATAATAACTTGGAAAACTAACAAACCTAACCACTTTGAACATATATTTCAAGTACTATTTTTATTAATTTAGAGAAAAATATATTACTATTAGAATTATTAGCTTCTAAGAAATAGGAAATCTGTATTCTTAAATTTTATTACATTCATATTAAAAATATTGAATATTTCTAAATTTAGAGAACTAAATTGTTAAATATATATGATGTTATTATTAATATTTGCTCTTCATTTAAAATTGATTTCCTACAAATTTAAAATCATAATTATGCAGATGCCAATTTAAACATAAATAAATTACCCAATTTTTTCATACTTTTTTAATTATAATTTTCTACCCCAATTATTAAAACATTATTATTATTATAATTTAGTGTAAAATATAAAACTTAATTTAATTTTATTTAATAGTTTATTAGAGTGATGCACTTGATTAAGAAAAATTACTTGAAAAACCATATTTTTTGAATAATTAAATATATGCCTATTTTTATATTTAGATTAGTAAATTATCATATTGGTATAAAATCTCATTTTATTTTATGGAAATCAATCTAATATTATATTATATATATATTAAAATACATTAAAAAAATTTTTATAAAATCATATTTTTTTAATAGTTTCTCTATATTATAGAATATATAATAATAAGAAGAAAGAATAAATAATCTGCAATTATTCTCCTCAATCTTTCTATCTTTTAGTTTAATTAAAACTAAATACTAGTATTCCTTCACCTCGGCTCTCGGCTTAATCTTATAATTCCCAATTTCTTATTGAACTCTTCTATCTTGAATTCAAGCATCTCCAACCGTCATTTGTACTCATACTTGAAAAGTAGTGAATATTCAATGATTTTATAAAGTTTTAGATGTGTTATCCACTCTCATTTTTTGATAGTCGGTCCTTTGTTGACTCTCCATAAATGAAGAGGTGCCCAAAACTATGAAATTATCAATGAATTGAGTCACAGCAAAAATAATCAAAGACAAAAAATCAAAGAATTTTTAGATTAAATATTTAGCAAAAGTTAAAAATAAACACTATCACTTTTTTAAAATTTTGGCTTTATTTCCCCAAAATTAAGTTCACTTATGCCCTTTAAATTCACATGTTCCTTATCTATATGATCTTTTTGGTCTCCATTATGTGTTAATCCATCTGTTCGTAGAAAATGTGAATTCGAGCCACCAGTTCCTCAATTGCTACTTCTAAAGATTACACTGATTTCTAATGAGCATGTTTATTATACTTTCTTAAGAAACTCATGTGGAATATAATTCTTTGATCTTTTTACATAATAGAAAATACAAAAATGATTAAAATTAATCAAAATTTTTGATGATCTTCTAAAATATTTTTCAATTATAGATGTTTTCACTTCGTAAAACCAATATTTAGACTTAACATAACAAAATCATTTCATAGTTTTGGACTAGCATTCCATAACTTCAGCTTTTTGTTTTTATTGTAACTATACTAAAGCTTTCATTTAATGTTATATACTTTTAAATTAGTTGCTCTTTTGATCTACAACACCATTTTTAACTTTTCGTTGTCTTTCAATAAAAAGAGTCTAAATATGGTGGACTAATATTATATTTTCTCAAACTGATTACAATTCAAAGAATTAAAAATTTAATTATTCATTTAATAGATCGTTTTAGATTTGTATGTTGAGCACAGAAATTTTACTTGAAAAGCATTAATTTTCAGTTCTCATATAAAATGAAGTTGTCACCAAATCTTTAATATGTCAAAGATTTTGTCTAACTATTGATTCGCAGAGTTTGCTTAGCATAGTAAATAATTTTTTTAGCCTTGAAGGTTTTAATTCAAGGCTAGAATATCCCAATTAAATCTCTAATTGATGGGATTCATTGAACTGGGCTCGCAGCTCAGCTTCGCAATTTTCTAATTTATTTTGAACTGAATTCAGCCACATCTAGTTGTCTTATCTGCTCGTCTTGGGCCTTTCTTGGACATTCACATATTTTTTCCGTTCTCATTTCTTGCTCGAGGGGGCTATTCTGCCTCTCACTGGTATTGATTTTCACCTTTTGCTACACATATTACTTTTGAAATTTTTTGATTTTTTTTCTTTGGTTTTCATAGCTGAGACTCAATTAATTTTTTTGGTTGATAATTATAAGGTTTTTGGACTCCTCTTTTAGCTAGTTTTCCTATTTTGTTTCATTTTCTCCAAATTGAGTTCAATGGCATACCCGTTTATTTTTCTTTATGTTTTTTGTGCATAGGCTAAAATTTACTACTTCATATCCTTCACTTATTGCATATTTTTTCAAATTTTTATTTCTTAAACACATTTTTTTACCCAAATTATCCTTTGGTACCTCTATTCCAAGTTCCAAGTGACTCAATTGCATGTAAAGCTGTGTTAATCCATATTTTTTTTCAACTTATAAATTCTGGCCCTCAGTTCCTCAATCATAATTTATAAAAATTGCAGAAGATGAATATTTAATAACAGAAATTAATATATGAATTGAAATAATATATTATGGAATTTTATTTTAGAATGGACTATATATAATTAGAATTAAATTAATAATAAAATAAATACATTCATATGAATAAAATATATTAAATATATAATTAATAAATAAAAACAAACAAATAAATAAATAAATAAATAAATAAATAAATAAATAAATAAATAAATAAATAAATAAATAAATAAATAAATAAATAAATAAATAAATAAAAATAAATAAATAAATAAATAAATAAATAAATAAATAAATAAATAAATAATAAAGCAAAAAATAAACATTATATATAAATAAAAAAATAGGAAAAAGAAGTTAACTGAAGATAAAATGTAATATCTATTAAAACCATAGAGATAATTATTTACAACAGTAAAAGTAAAAAATGAACGGATAATAAATAAATATATTGTTCAATAAATCTATGAGCGATATATACCAAAATAAATTAAATAAGAAATAAAAAGGATTGTATAAATAAATAAACTATTGCTAGCCAATGAAGTATTCATCAATTTTAGGTAAAAATTGAAATGAAAATTATTATATTTAGAAAAAAATATAATTATTTTTCATTTAGAATATTAATAATGATAAACAAAAAGATAACAAATTTAATAATTACATAAATTATATATCTAAAATTATTATACACAAATTTTACATATCAATAGAAGGCTAAATTTTCTAAATAAAACTATATTCTAAATTATTATTATTAAATTCCATTTTAAAATTAATTTCTTTCAATTATTTCATTAATAGTATTGAAGCTAAATTCAATTTCTGGCGAGCAATATTATATTTTTAATGAAATAAGCTATTTAATCAAATATAATCTAAATTTTTTAATACTAAGTTAATTATTTTATTATTTTTAATAGTGAGGATAAAATTGTTGATAGATATAGTGAATTAGGAAAATAACTTTTAAAATTGAACAGCCTAACTTCTTTAAATGTTGATTTAAAGTATTTTTGTATAATTTTATAGATATCAAAATTTATTTATTATAATATCAATAATCAAAAAATTTAAATATAAAAGTTAACTTAATTATATATAATAGAAATAGTAGAATTTTTGATGATGGATGTATTTAATTAGGAAAATAATTTCAAAAACTAGCCAACCTAACTTCTTTAAACATTAATTTTAGGTAGTATTTTTATTAATTTGGGAAAAGTTATATTAATAATAGAATTACGCGCTACAAATAAATAGCAAAATTTTATTCTTTTGTATTATGATATATATAAAATAATAATATTAAATATTTTAAATCTCATAGGATAAAATGTTATATATTTATGATATTATATATAAAAATTAATTATTGTTCTTCGTTTGATATTAAATTTCTAAAAATCTGAATTCCCTAAATCTCAGACACAAATTTAAAAAAATTAAATAATTTTACAAATTTATTTTTCTTTTTAAATAATAATTTTATTCCTATTTTTGTATATACTATTATTATAAAAGTTAATTAATTATTTATAATAGTGTATGCAGAATTGATAATGAGGGATGCATTTAATTAGGAAATTCATTTCAAAAACTAACCAACCTAATTTATTTAAACATTAATTTTAGGTAGTATTTTTATTAATTTTGAGAAAATTATATTAATATATTAATGATAGAATTACATGCTACAAAAAAATAACAAAAATTCTTTTGTTTTAATTCATTCAAACTTTAATAATGTTACTAGTTGCAATTAAATTGGAAAGGAAGGATGCACTTAATTTGGAAAATCACTTGAAAAGCTAACAAGCCTAACTTCTTTAAACATTAATTTTACGAATTATTTTTATTAATTTTGAGAAAATTATGTTAATAATAATATTATGCGCTACATAGAAATAGCAAATTTTTAATCCTTTGTTTTATTACATTCGTACTAAAAATATTGAATGTTATTTGTGAGGGCAAAATAGATAAATATTTATGATGTAATATATAATTAATTATTGCTCTTCATTTAATATTTAATTTCTATAAATCTAAAATCATAAAAATTTCAGACTCAATTTTAAAAAAGTGAAATAATTTTGCCGATTTGTATTACTTTTTATTTAGTAATATTCTTCACCATTTTTATACTATTATAATTTATTTTTAAATATATAACTTTACTTTAATTATTTTAATATATATGGATAGGAAGGATGTACTTTATTTGGAAAATCTCTTCGAGAACTTCCAAATCTAACTTCTTTAAACATTAATTTTACGTACTATTTTTATTAATTTTTAGAAAATTTTGTTAATAATAGAATTATGCGCTACAAAGAAATGGAAAATTTTTATTCTATTGCTTTATTATATTCATACTAAAAATATTGAATTTTCCGAAATATGTGAGAACAAAAATATAAAATATTATATAAAATTAATTATAATTCATCATTTAACATTTAATTTCTACAAATTCAAACCATAAAATTTCAAATTTAAAAAAATGAAATAATTTTTCCAATTTATTGTTATAACATAAAAAAAATTTTCGAAATATTTAATTATAAATTTAGCTCTGTTTTTATAATAATGTAGTTTTTTATGAAATTTTTTAATTTATGATTAAAAACTAAATAATTAAATCAAATTCTGAAAACAAGGCTCAATATCTGAAAATAATTCTGTAATCTGAAAAATTTCTAATATGTTCTTTAATATTAATTTATAATAAAATCAAAATTTTTTCTGGGTTGACAATATATTACTTTTTAAATAATAATTTCCTTCACCATTTATACACTGTTATTATAATTTAATTTTAAATATAAAACTTAACTTAATTATTTTTAATAGCTAGAATAGAATTGATGATAATGGATGCACTTAATTTGGAAAATCACTTGAAAAACTTACAAACCTAACTTCTTTGAACGTTAAGTTAAAGTACTATTTTTATTAATTTGAAGAAAGTTATGTTAGTAATTGAATTACGTGCTATAAAGAAATATCAAATTTGAATTCCTTTATTTTATTACATTCATACTAGAAATATTGAAAGTTTCAAAATTTCTTAGTACAAAATCGTTAAATATGTATATGTTATAAAAAATAAATTTAGCTCTTCATTTGATTTTAATTTATACATATTAAAATCATAAAATTTCTTTTATCAAATTAAAAAAAATGAAATAATTTTGCTAATTTATTTTAACTTTAAATTTAAAACTTAGCATAGCATAATTATTTTTAATAGACAAAATTTAATTGGTTAGGAAGGATGCACTTAATTGGGAAAATCACTTGAAAAGCTAACAAGCCTAACTTCTTTAAACATTAAATTTAGGTACTATTTTTATTAACTAAGAGAAATTTATGTTAATAATAGAATTATGCGCTACATAGAAATAGCAAATTTTTATTCTTTTGTTTTATTACATTCGTACTAAAAATATTTAATGTTATTTGTGAGGACAAAATAGATAAATATTTATGATATTATATATAATTTATTATTGCTCTTCAATTAAAATTTAATTACTAAAATCTAAAATTATAAAATTTCAGTCACTAATTTACAAAAATGAAATATTATTGACAATTTGTTTTACTTTTTAAATTATAATTTTCTTAACTATTTGTACAACGCTAATATTATTATTTAATTTAAAATATAAAACTAAACTTAACTAATTTTACTAGTTACAATTTAATTGAAAAGGAAGAATGCTCTTTATTTGGAAAATCACTTGAAAAACTAACAAACCTAACTTCTTTAAACATTAAATTTACGTACTATTTTTATTAATTTGGAAAAAAATATATTAGTAAATGAATTACTTGCTACAAAGAAATCGCAAATTTTATTTATTTGTTTTAGTATATTTATACTAAGAATATTGAATGTTGTTAGTGAGGATAAAATTGTTCAATTTTTATAATATTGATATAATTAATTATAGTTCTTCATTTGATATTTAATTTCTACAAATCTAAAATCTTAAAATTTAAAATACCAATTGTAAAAAAAGGAAATAATTTTTCCAATCTGTATTAAATTTTAAATAATAATTTTCTTAATCATTTATATTCTATTATTATAATTTAATTTTAAATAAATATCTTAACTTATTTATTTTATTTAATAGTCAAAATAAAATTAATAATGATGGATTTATTTAATTTGGAAAATCACTTGAAAAACTAACAAGTCTAAATTCTTTAAAAATTAATTTTAGGTACTATTTTTATTTATTTAGAGAAAATTATGTTAATGATAGAATAAAGCGCTACCAAGAAATAACAAATTTTTGTTCTTTAATTTTGTTATATATATACTATAAATCTAATAAAATAAAATAATTATTCAACTTATTTATTTAAATAGTCGGAATTAAATTGATTAAGAAGGATGCACTTAATTTGGAAAATCACTTGAAAAACTAACATGTCTAACTTCTTTAAACATTAATTTTAAGTAATATTTTTATTAATTTAGATAAAATTATGTTTATTATAGAATTATGTGCTAAATATAAATAGTAAATTTTTATTCTTTTGTTTTAACATATTTAAATAATAATTTTCTTCTCCATTTATACACCATTATTATAATTTAATTATAAATATAAAATTTAACTGCTTTTTTATAGATACAGTGATATTGGTTCGGAAGCTTGCACTTAATTTGGAATAACACTTCAAAAACTAACAAATCTAACTTCATTAAACATGAATTTTGAGTACAATTTTTATTAATTTGAAGAAAATTGTGTTTATAATAGAATTACGCTCTATGAAGAAATGGCAGATTTTTATTCCTTTGTTTTATTTCATTTATACTAAAAATATTATGATATTATACATATAATCAGTTATTGCTCTTATTTTGATATTTAATTTTTACATATTTAAAATTATTAAATTTCAGACGCCAATTTAAAAAAATAAAAAAATTTTGCCAATTTTTAATACTTTAAAAATAATAATTTCCTTCACTATTTATACACTATTATTATAATTTAATTTTAAATATAAGTCTTAACTTAATTATTTTTAATAGTTGGAACAAAATTGGTGATAATGGATGCACTTAATTAGGAAAATCACTTGAAAAACTTACAAATCTAACTTCATTAAATATTAATTTTGAGTACTATTTTTATTGATTTGAAGAAAATTATGTAATAATAGAATTACGTGCTACAAAGATTTGATAAATTTTTATTCCATTGTTTTATTACATTCATATAAATAATATTTAATTTCCACAAATATGAAATAAATATTATAAACAATTTGTATTACTTTTTAAATAATAATTTTCTTCCTTATATATACACCATTATTATAATTTAATTTTAAATATAAACTTAACTAAAATAATTTTAATAGTTTCAATGAGATTGGTCATCATGGATGCATTTTATTTGGAAAAGGACTTGTAAAACTAACAAACCTAACTTCTTTAAACATTAATTTCGAGTAATATTTTTATTAATTTGGAGAAAATTATTATAATAATAGAATTATGCGCTACAGAGAATAAAGAATTATTATTCTTTTGTTGTATTAATATTCATACTAAAAAAAAAATTTTTTTTAAATATATTAAGACAAAATTATTAAATATTTATAAATTTCTACTAATCTCAAATCATAAAAATTAAAAATAAAAACAATTTTACCTATTTGTTAGTTATTTTTGAAACAATAAATTCTTCATCATTTATCCACCATTATTATAATTTAATATTAAATATAATACTCAACTTAATTATTTTAATTAGTCGAAATAAGATTGGAGATTGTGGATGCATTTAATTAGGAAAATAATTTGTAAAACTAACAAACTTGACTTCTTTAACCATTAATATTGAGTAATATTTTATTAATTTGGAGAAAATTATATTTATAATAGTACAAAGAAATAGCAAATTTCATTCTTCTGTTTTGTTATATTCATACTAAAAATATTGAATGTTTATAAATTAATGATGACAAAATTATTTAATATTTATGATATTATATATAATAAATGATTGCTCTTCATCTAATTAAACTTAACTTAATCATTATTAATAGTCGAAATAAAATTAGTGATGATGGACACATTTAATTTGGAAAATCACTTGAAAGACTAACAAACCTAACTTCTTTAAACTATAATTTTAAGTACTATTTTTATGAATTTGGAGAAAATTATTTTAATATTAGAATTATGCGCTACAAAAAAATAGCAAAATTTTATTCAGTATTCATCCTATAAATATTGTATGTTTTTAAATTTATGAGGACATAGTTATTTAATATTTATGATAGTATTTCATATGAAATTTAATTTCTAAAAATTTAAAATCACAAATTTTCAGATACTATTTGAAAAAAATAAAATAATTTTTCCAATTTGGATTACTTTTTAAATAATAATTCTATTATCTATTTATACAACATTATTATAATATAATTTTACATATAAAACTTTATTTAATTTAACTAATTTTAAAAGTTACAATAGAATTGGTAGGGAAGGTTGCACTATTTGGTAAAAAAAACTAGAATAACTTAATTTATTGAATAATTAAGTTAGCTTCTGATTATATTTTCATATTTTTTATGTATTAATTCTATAATTTTAATTTAATAAATTTATGAATCAGTAAAATATCAATATTTTAACGAAATTTTATTTATTTTTTTCTTTTATTTAATATGTCTTATTATTTTTAAAATAATTTAGCTTATTTTAATAAATAAAACGATTATGTCATAAAATTCCATAATTTATAATGTATTCACTTTTTCAAATTATAATTATATTATTAAAGTACAAAATAAATATATGAGATTTAATTCTATTAAAAATATATTTTAATTATAATTATTTATACAGTATATTTAATAATAACTGTTTTATTTTCTTTCGAATTTATTATAAAATAATAATTTTATAAAATACACATATATAAATTTCTCTTTAAAAAACTAACTTTGATGTTTTATAATATATTTACTATAAAATTAAAGTTATACTATTTTATGACTTGTTATAATGAATATATAGATAGTTAATAAACCTAAATATATATTTATTATATGGTTAATTTGTTTAAATAATTATAACTATATTATATTATCATATTTGATTATAAATTCTGCTATTCAGTTTTATAGAATTATTCTTAAAGAAATTTGTGATATTATTTTTATTTATTAGTTCTCTTAGTAATATTTTATCTAAAATTGTAAATATTGATTACAATTATTTAATATTTATGTTAAATATTTAAAAATAGCCACTAATTAATGAATATTACATAGATAATTGAAATTAATAAAAGAAGAATAAATCTTAAAATTTACATGCAAATATATTATTTTTGAACTAAATATTAAATAAGTTTTGTTAATATTAACAAATAAATAAAATAATTTTAAAAAAAATATTAATAAGAATTTTCTATTATAATTTAATTATTACAATTTTATATTTTTATAAAAATATATAATTTATCAATTTGATAGGATTTTCATAGCTAATAATAAAGTATATGCCAATAAAATTATTAACTATAAGAAATGATTTTGATATAATATTATTTAATAGTTTAAAATATTAATCATTACAAATGCCATATTATTATCTTAATGATATATTATTAAGTTTGCAAATAAAATTTGTTAAAAATTTTTTTAAATTTCAAATTAAAATCATTGTTTATATTTAATATTTATAAATTTTAGCAATATTTTATGTATAAAAAAAGAAAAATATATCACAAAGCTCATATGTTTTCCATTGATTTATAATTTTTTTTTAAATCCTAATATTAAATTTTTTATTTAATATATGTTATTATTAGTCTTATAGCGTCAAATGATAAATATTATATATATTTAAATATGTCGGTTTGTATAGGATATTATTAAAAATCAATAATCTAAGGATAAATTGCATATGAGAGGTATAGTAAATCTAGTTTTTTTAGGTTTTCTATTTTTTTTACTCTTTTTTGTCTTTCCCAATCGTTTTACTTTATTGCTTTTTATGACTTTTCTTGTTTAATTTTGACAGTAAATTTATGTTTCATAGTTGTTAATCCCAACAAAACGATCTAATAATATTATAGCAAAGTTATAAAAAAATTTCGAAATTAATTTATCCAAATTTTGCATAATTTTCTTAATAATTTAAAATTGTGTGCAATTGTTTAATTTTATTATTAATTGTTGAGAATTCATGCCATTTTTTTATTGGTTATATAGTATTGGATTTAATGTAATTTATAAAAAGGTTATCACTTAATTAATATTTAAATAATCGAATCAATAGTTGAAAACAATACATTTCATTAATTATATACATAACATAATTTTAAAAATTTTTTTATGATTTGCTATATAGCTTTATTTTTATAAGATGCGGATTATGAAAGTTTTTTCGAAATTTCATATAAAATAAAGAGTATTTAGTCGTAATGCACTCTGTGAATATATTCGTTTTAGAAATTATTCTTATTTCCTATTATTTGTTTAATCAAAACACTTTAAGTGTAGAACTTGCCAGAAATGAATAGGTAGGTATTACAATAGTCTCTTTTTCAAAAAATCAGCGATTATAAACCCGATTTCATTATAGAATTTTAATCAATTTTTATTATTTTATAATTTAAGAAATTACTGATATACTAAATAATAACAATTATTTTATCAATTTTAATAAATAATTAATCTACATTTTAATAATATAATTTTACACACCAACAAAAAATATAACTTGATTATAAAAATAAAACCGACCGATTACTAGTATATTAGTTCAAAATTATAAAAACAATTATTCAAAGATTTCAGCTGACTCTAATTCTTATTCTTTGAAATATAAAGAATTTAGGCGTTATAATTTAACATTCCAATAATCCTAGTATTTAAATTCAAATTATCTTTCATATTGCACGTTGTATTCTGGCAACCTATTTTTAGTTGCAAATTGATCTGGATTATTTCACAAAATTTTCTAGAAATAAATACTCCCCAATTGAGCTAAAGTTCTTCTTTTTCTATTAGAAATAAATTTACTCTGATACAGCGATAGGTGGCTGCAAAATTTCTGAAACGCCTTGTTTTAGAAAATTTGTTACAAAAATCCAAAAAATAAACTTAAAATTAATATATATTCTCAATGGCTAGACAAAACTCTAACATACTAATTATTAGAAATCATTATGATGAATGACTATCTTAATAATATCAATAGAAAGAGAAAACTCCTTAAAAATATTTTGATCTAACTCAATACAAAACGAGATAACTCCTAAATTATACTTCGTAGAGATTTTAACAAAGCAGAGCAACCTATTTACAACTTTCACAATATTATCAATAGCTTTCACTATACATTCTAAATTAATAGGCGAAAATAATTCAGTTACATGTTTGGTACAAATAAATAAGCTTGAGTTTGCTAAATTAACGTTCAAAATACTGATATCTCAGACCATGTAATACTTCTTGATTCTATTGAAATCACTGGAAATTCTTAATTTAGAAAAAAAAGAAAACATGCTCCCACATTTTATAAACTCATTAGCACTCTACAATCTTAATAGGTTAAAAAATGTATACTCCGATTATATCTTAAGACTTCATCAATCTCTAAAGTGTTATGAGATAAAAATACCTTTTCCTAACATATAAAGACTCTCTATTCCAAACCCAAATAGGGAAGGAGGAGTAATAAATTTCTTTTATAAGAGAATGGGGAGATTATTACGGGATAGGATAATATATTGATAAGTAGCTAAGGAAATCTTAATGTGTCTTTTAAAATAATGAAATCTATCTTCGAATAGACATTAGATATTAAAACATTAATGAAAGAATACTATTTAAGAAGATTCATGAAAAGATTTAACTTTGATTATTATGATTTTGTTATTTTTAAGATTATTAAAACATTATAAATTTCTCTATTATTCTATAAGACAAAAGTCCTGTCAAATAACTTTTAGAACTGTTTAAATATCAGAAAAATTTATGAAGGTGAATCATATCTCGATTTTCACCTAAGGTTATACTTTAACATTTCAGAAGGATATAGATTTTTTCTTTAAGATGAATTTATCGTAAATTTAAGTACTAAAAAAGAAAATACAATCTTCCTAGAGTAGGAGAATTAAATCGCGTTAAAAAAGAAAAGAAAATGAACTTAATATATCTTTTATTTTAAAAAATTATTGAAACCAGTCTGATTCTTAATAATGCTCTAAAAATTCATAGTACTATTTAAATCTTACATTTTAGTTGGATAATAAAATCAGATTTCCCAAACTAATAAGATCTAACGATATCAGATACTACTGATGAAATAATTTATTTTGAATATTACCTAAGCATTGATATCCGGATAATGAATTAGGAATATGATATTGTACTAGGTAATTATAATTTTTATTCTAATGTATCTTTATAAAAAAAAAATTATAGTAAACTTATTAATTTAATACAATGTAATTAGAATTATTATCAATAAAATATAATTTAATTACGAAATACAATAATAACTATTTATTAAATATTTAAATACCTATATAAAATTTCAAGAACCACAAGTGATTATGATAAATTATAATGATATAAATTATTATAAATACTAATATTATTACGAAATTTAAAAATTATAATATGTTTATATTAATTTATATATAAAATAATTTAAAACTTAATATAATTAGATTTACAAAATGTATATATTACTATAGATATTCTAATAAACCACACTAATTTGTTTATATTAAGTGGAGTTTGTTATAATAAGTAAATAAATATATTATTGAATTTTTATTTAATTCTTAAATTTTCATTATAATTATTAAATATTATTAAAATGGTTAATCAGTAGTAATATATGTGTTTAAAGAAATATTACACCTAAATTAACTTTATTACAATTTATTAAAAATTAATATAATAAAACAAAAATGAATAAAGAAAATAAAAATCCCTCATAAAATTAAAATACCGAAGATCATAATAATAAAAACAAACCTATTAATTAAAAATAGATTAAGAAAAACAAAGCAAAGGTTTTTCTATCACAACTATACCATTATTTTGATGCGTATAGCGATTTAACAACTGCATATATATATTTACTTGAAATAGAATAAATATATTAAGATTAAGAAACTTATCAAACTATAGCACTTCTGGTTGTATTAGGATCAATAATTCTAGAAAGATTTTATGGTTATAAATATATAGAAGGACTATATAGAATATTAAATTCCTAAGCATGCCCAAGTGAAAGCTAGCATACATATATAAATAATTTAACATAATAATAAAAAATAAAAAACCTATAACTTGTAATTAAAAACTAATTGCTATTTGCCTAACTTTTACTTATTCTGACTCTATCCCTATAATTTATTATAAAAATATTATTCCAACAAATTAACTGAGTTTAAAAAAAAAAATATTGAGACTTGCTTTGAAAATGTAACTTTTATAATTATTGCTTTAAAAATTATTTTTTACCAGATAAAAAATAAAAGAAAAATAAATATTATTCCCCTTGTTTCTGTAACTACCTCTATCATATCAGCGGGGATGGTAATATAATTACTATATTAAATGATTTATTAGTTTTCTTTAGTAAAATAATAATATACAATTTATATATTTTTATTTTATTGTTAGAATGTATATAAAATATTATTGTGGAGGATAAACTTTGATTAAAACTTAAAGACTAAGAAATAAATTAATACTGCTCAATTTTCTTTATAATGTAAACTCTATGTATATTTTCCTCTAAGGATAGGATTTTTAAAGTTGCTTTCAGAAGAAATATATTAATATAAAGAGCTATTTCTTAACACAGATAAAAATGGAGATTTGATATTAAAATAAGAAAAAATTTTTCTAAGAAGTAAAAGATAAAATATGCTAGCTATATAATTTTATATAGTGTATTAAATGTTGTAGGCTATTTGTCTTTTTAACAAAGCACTATATAGTCTCCTACTTTATATATGATCATAATAGGATTAATTTTTAGTATTCCAATGGTACAATTTATAAAATTATATATAATTATTTAATAATAATATTATTTTATTTTTATTTTTAAGAGTGTTAGATACACAAAATACAAATTTTAAACCCATTTATCTATTAAATAAAAATTTAAATTCCTATTATTTCAGATCTTGACCCTTCCATTACAAGCATTACTCTGTGTATTTGTAAATTTGATGACTCCAAATATAATATAAGGTTCATTTTTTGTTAAAGACAGCTGGATATATGCCTAAAATAAAATTACTAGCTTTATTTTTAAATATGTAAAATAAATTTTATAGTTAATATTTAAAATATATAATTAATTATGTTATTAATTATAGATAATTGTTTTTTCTTAATTTATTCCAATAGTCATGACCTATTTTTTTTAAAATATGAATTACCTGATTAAAAAGAGTAAGAAATTGATATTGTTATATAACAAAATTTTTAATTGCAATATTTTTTTCATAGAAGGGAAAATATTAAAAATTCTGAGCTAATTAAATACACTAGTATATTAACAGTGATACTAACTCCAATTGCTATTTTGATAGATATAATATAAGGAATTTAGTAATATTATTGTGTAAAAGATGATAAAAGCATAATAAAAAATTAGATTTTAGAGATTAAACAATCTGAACCGAAAATAGAAAAGAATTGTGAATAGCCTGTTTTAAATACCGATTTTATATTTGAACATTAATAGTTTTATACAATAAATAGTAAACATAAATATTAATTCTTTAATAATTAAGTTTATATATATATATAATATAAATTAATTTAGGTGAGCATGATACTTAATTATAACAATCATCACATAGATAATAAATTCCTCATTAATTTATGTACTCTCCTAGACGATAAAAAGAAATATCACTAGCATTACAAACTGAAAGAGATTCTTTGAATTTATGACATATTTTATAAATAAATATTTACATAAAATATGATATTGATACAAATTTTTGTTAATTTAATATGATAAAAATTAATTATTTTATTATTTTAAATTTACTTTTATTAGTCAATAAATGCTAAAATATTATATATTCTCTAATAATTTATATATTATATATAGGGGAGGGGATATACCAAATTCCCCTTTATATATGAAAATTTTGCTTTAAATTTTTATATTGAAAATTAAATTAAATTATATGTGAAAAATATATATTGAAATAAACCTCAATAAGTATTATGATTATATATTTGAATAGTTTTTTTTATAGAATAAATCGTAATTTAATTTAATCTAATAACTTAATTTAATAATAACATTAATCATCACCTGAATAATAAATTCCTAAATATTACATTTATTCTCCAGATAGATTAAAATAATTATACATGAATTAGAAACAGAGAGAGGTAATTTAAAATAAGATCATAAAAGCTTTATTTTTATTTTACTCACAACTCGGTTATTAATTAGATATATTATATTTTATAATAAATAATAATTATGTTATTATAATATTAATATATTATTATGATTTAAATATAAAGTAAAATTATTCTAATAAATCCTTAGTACATAAATTAGCTAAATATATAAAAATTAAGTTGGAGTATTAATTTTCTATTAATAAGTTAATTTTTATGAATTTATTTGTTAGCGTTATTAATAAAGCAATTTTGTTTTTAGTGTCAACCTTATTAATAATAATAAGTAAGCTTAAGAAAATAATTATTGTATAATATACCATAACTTAATATATATCATTAATATTCCAATCATATATCATAAATATATTATAAGTTGAAAAATATATCAGAATTTGAAGTAGAATAGCAATAAAAGAGATAGATTAATATAATAAATATGATTTTATCCTTTATCATAAATCATATGTTTAAAGATACTGTAGTGAATTTTCTAGTTTTATATTCTATATATATTAGCTTGCAGTCATACAATTTGCCAATATACTATGAAAATTTTATTTAAAATGTAATGATTCTATTTTTAGCTCGACCAGTTTCCGTATTGGGAATATCATTTTTGAAATTTATACTATAGTGTGTATCTATAGAAACAGAATTTTAAATATACTGCTTGGTTTCTTACATGCATTTGCAAGAATATGCAATAATATTGATGGATGTAAAAAAAATTAATTATTTATATGCATAATTTTATATAATAATGTACATATTCTTTATTTTTATAGGTAAATTTCTCATAATAAAATAGTATTTATTTTCCTAATCTTAAGATAAGAGGAATGTACACTTCTTTATATTTTGTTTTAAGAATTTTAATAATGGCTATTTATAACCTTTCTCTATATCTTATTGATATGTTTTCATAGAATAATTAATAAAAAGAAGAAATCTCTCATTTAGGGTTTACCTTAAGTAGTGAGCCTTAAAATATATTTTAATATACATATTTAGCTGATTCATATTAAAAGACCATATCATATGACATTAGCCCCCTTTAGTTAGTTTACTAAGTTTTCTTATTATCTTTGGGTTTAGTTCTAGTATTTTTATTTAATAAGAGATAAATGAATAGATTTAGAAAAAGATAGATAATGCACATCAAAAAAGAGTATATCCGACTATAATTACACGGCTAGAAGAAAAAAATGGTTAAATGTAAGTAACATGAGCATGAAAAAATTGTGGATGAATATAATAAATAGACAATCAATGATAAAGTCTTGAAGCTTATGAAGCCTATGTAAGAAATAGATTTTATTTGTTAACAATGTGAAAATAATCCAGTGTTATATTATACTGAAAGTTGCGTGCATTTTATTTGCTGTTAACAATGTAAACCAAACAATATATTATATTCTAATATTAACACATGCCCTAGATGTTTAAGTAATACGAGAGTTGAAAAAATTTATGATTTTAATAAATAAACCTATAATGAAAATAACTATAATAGAGATAGTAGTAGTAATAGTAATAATTAAATTAATTAGCAAAATGTAGATGATATTTTTTATAATAAGAAAAGCAATTGAATTAAATTAATTTGAAATAATTTATATTATTGTATTGATAATGCTCATTAATAAATGATTAAATAATAAATAGTTAAATAATTACATTTGGCTTAATATTTATAAATTAAATTTATAATTCATAATTTAATTAAATTAAATTATTATAATTATATCATGGTTAGTATTAATATTTTTATCTATCTTATTAAAATAAATTTGAAGCTGATTTTATTATGTCATACCTAAAGCATACTTCTTTAAAGAATTATATTCTACTTTAATAAATTAAATATCATTAAATGTTCTTTAAAAATAATATTTTTGTTTTGATTAATGTTTTTTGGGAATTTAACTCTCATGAAACCTAATTTCCCAATTAGTTAAGTTATCTTACTTCTTATTCTTCGATTTTTCCCATAAAATCCCCCTTATATGTAAAATTGTCAAAATACAACTAATTCTGTGGAGTTATTTTTCCCATAGTAGGTGTAGGATTAACACTACAATTAACTGGCTAAAATATTTAAAAATATATTATTTATTATATTTTAGAACTTTAATAATATACTGTATCAAAATTTCTTGTATCAGCCGGTGTTTCAATTGTAGGCACTATAGGAGCTATAAAATTTAATAAATATTATTAGAAAATAATGATTAAAAAAATAGCTAGCTAGATTTACCTTAATATTTTCTTTCAGACATTTCTTTCCATTTCACTTCTTTATAAAAATCATGCTATTTTATTTGATCAATAGTAAATCGTTTTGAAGGCTAGAAATATATTTTTGCATATTTAAAAGTTAGCATTATCTTTTAATTTATATTTTACATCTGTCTATAATAATCCATGTAACAAACTAAGTGCTGCAGGAGAAAGATTGTGAGGAAACTTTGGCATATTCATCAAAATTAATTAATAAAGTTCTTTTCTACTTGAACTTCTAAATGGGGGATAACCACATAACATTTCATATACACAACATCCTAATGTCCAATAATCTACCTCTATACTATAAGGCTCATTACTTATAATTTCAGGGGCCAAAAACTCTATCCAAAAAATTAAATATATATATAAATTATATTATAACAATTTTTACCTGGAGTTCCACAAAAAGATAGTACGTCATTCGACTTTTCTATTGTAAATTAAATTATCTTCAAATAAAACTATTTTTTTTTAATATACAATTTATTACTAGAAGCTAATCCAAAATCTGTCAATTTAATATTTCCATCTTTATCTAATAATATATTTTCTGGTTTTAAATCTCTATATATAGTGTTAAGTTCCGAATGAAGATATGAAAGAGCAAGAGCAATTTATGCTGAATAAAACACTACCTGGAATAAAAATAAAATTATATAAATATATTAATTTATCAAAAGCAATAATTATAATTAATATAGATTTTTTTTAGAAGTAGTAATTAATTAATTACAGAAATCAAATAACTTTATAATAAAAATTCTTAAATAATTTACAGTTTTTTCGCTGAATTTCTTCTTCTTTTTTAGATGAAAAAATAATTCTCCTAATATTTAAAAATATAATTTATATTTCATTGCTAATATTTATTTGTTATATTACCCCCTTAGATATATTCCATAATTAAATAAATATTATTGGTGTCTTAGAAGGCAAATTTGAGTTTAACCAAAAATGGATTATGATTCAATTATAAAATTTCCTTTTCTCCTAAATAAAATTTACATATCAAACATAAAAACATTAAAAATATTGAGATATTAAATATGTAAAAAAATCTATAATTTGATTACTTAATGCATTTTCTATTTAATCTCTGATAACAATTTCCTTTTTTTTAATATTTTCATTGCATAATATTCTCCATTTGTTTATAGTTATACTAAAATAACCTTACCAAAACTTCCCTTACCTAAAACTTTTAATCTTTTAAAATCAGATAAATTGATATCTATTTTGTAGTTAATCTTGAGAGGTTTTATTTCTTCCTATTTACTACTATGAGGTATAAAAGATGCAGATTGAAATTGTGATGCATGGTTTTCATTATCTTGATCTTTATTATCTTACTAGTATTGGAGGATAAATGAGTTTTTGTGCATCTCTATAGAATTTATGGAGTCTCTCTATTTATTGCAATCACACAACCTTCCAATTAGCTAACCCATTTATATAATTTTTATAAATAAATTTTAACTAATTATTTTTTTCTATTCTTTTTTTATCACTCTCAATTTTAAATTATATGAAATAATTGATTGCTTTAGTTATATATATTATTAATGCTTAATTTACATTTAGTTTTTATTATTATTAACTAGAATATACTGAGTTTTGACTGGAATTCATTTTAATACAAATAAAACATAAAGGGGGATTATGAATAAATAAGTGGATAAACAAAATTTGTACTATATCACATATATTAACAAACTAAATTATAAATTTAATATACTCCTAATATAATACTAGAACAATGCTAATGATCAGCAATATTTTAATTTATTATTGTTATGATTATATTTAAAACCAATATATAATTTAGTTTAATATATCTAATAGTAAAAATATATTAAGAATAGTTATTTAATTAAATTTTTTCATGTATATTATTAAATAATGCTTGAAAATTTAGTATTTTAAATTATATAAAAGTTATAATTTTCATATTTAAAACTAATTTAATTTTTTACCAAAATAATTATAATTTAAAAAAAAAATTCCAGCCCCCCTTCTATGCTAATATAATTTAATTTTTTCTTAATATTAGTTTTATCCCATTTTATTGATCACTAAAATAAAAGGATTTGCTATTATTTTAATATTGATTCAATTTTAAAAAACTATCTTAATAATTTTAATTAGTATTTTAATAATATATTTGTTGATTTTATTATTTTATGAAAATATGAGTTATAAGATAGAAAAAGAAATTAAATATATTTAAAATCAATCAAATTATTGAGATAACTACTAATATTTTTAATTTAATAAAATAAATATATTATATTATTAATAATATTTTGAAGAGCATTTTTTTTAATACTAATAAATAAAATTTATTTCTATTAAGTAAATCAATATATATATTATTAAATATCGGAGATTATTTACCACTTAAAAAATTATATTATTATTAAATTATTAGAGAATATTTATAAATATAAACAAATATTTCTTATTAAAAATTATATAAATAAATGGAAAGCAATTCGCCTCAAATAGCTTAATTTTATCATGGAAATCATAGAAAATATCCATCTTCAAGCCCCAAAGGCTATAAATATCCAGGAGCTGTATATAGTAGAGACGATAATATAAATTTAAAAAATTTCCTAAATAATGATGAAGCAGATAATTATTATGAAACCATTCCAATAAGATAAAACAGAAATTATAATAACATAGATAACAGATATAATGTTAATAATAGAATATAATAAATTCCATATTAACAATAAAATATTAACAATTTAGCTACACCATTATAATAATAAATGTAAGATTAAAAAACAATTGGAAATTTCAATTAACTCATACATAATTTGTAAATTCCTTATACAAATAATGTTTAAAGCTTAGTTTATTCCCCAAATCCCACCAGTATATATTAATAATAAAATTAATACCAGCAATTACCAGTTTAGATATTACCAGTATAGTAATAAATACATAGTTAGCCAATACCGATACATTATAATTCTTAACAAGTATTCACTTAAGCCTAAAATTTATAAAAACAATAAGGTTAAAATAACTAAGTAGGAAAAAATTATTAAGAATGGTAAAAAATGCAATAAATAAGAGAATAAGAATAATTGAAAGAAACCTAGGAAGATAAATTTGCTAATAATTAGGAAAAAAATGTATGGAATAGCAAAGATAAATTTAAACAGTAGTAAATAGGTAATTTCTATCAAAACTAATAAATGGATGCTACTTAACCTTTGAGAGCATCTATAAACTTAAGGCAATTCCCACATCCTTTATATAATTCTTAAGTTAAATCATAAAATAATATAAGTAAAATTCCTTTTAGATCTCCTCAAAATAGATCATAAATTAATTACGTAGAAAATAAAAAAATAATTTTAGCTCAAATGCAAACCCTATATTTTATAATACTGTAGCATTTGATTAGCCTAACTAGTATCCAAATTATCCCTAAAAAGATTCATTTGTAGAGAATAATAACAATTAAAAATCAAGAAAAAATAAAATTTTTTAAAATGAATAGTCAGAATATAGAGTGGCCTCACCTCTTTTAGACGCACAGTAAAAATAAGGATATCCAGATGATTTAAAAAAATAAGGCATACAATAAAATAATAGTGATAAAAAAAAATTTAAATAATAATAAAATATATTTTCAAAGCATTATAAAACTAATAAATAAAACTAAAACTAGACTGATATGAATTAATTAAATGTCCCAATATAACAACAAATTTAACAATACTAATAAACTGATCCTATTATGGCTGATATGACACCTGAAACATTTTTTAGAAAAAATACTCGTAGTTTATCATATACTAATTAATAAAATAATTAATAAAATGCAGATACATTACCTGTCTATCCTACATTTTAATACTAGACCACGTTATAAAAAGATTAATAAGAAGAAAATGAGGTTGATAAAAAAATTTAATAATAGATTCCCTCATAGTTTTAAATTTAAACATTTCCAATTGAATTTGTATAAGCTTAAAAAAACCTTTAAAGATGGCTAAACCCTCCTTTTTATGAATAATAATAAATAAAAGACAATTAGTAATATAATAATACAATGCTAATAAATCATATTTAATAGTATAATGATTAATCAAGCTTTTTAATTGAAAGTAATAAAAAAAGTTCTAATTAATAAAATAACTTGGTGTTATAACCTTTTTAACCTAAATAAAAAAGTAATAATTAATTAGAAACCCGGAAAGAGATAAGCTCTACATCTAAAATAACATATCACTAGTAAATAAATAATTTATAAATAATTTATCAAAATACAATAATATATTTTTATAAAGATTCTTGATAAATCTTGAAAAGAATTATTAATTAGATGATAATATCAAGTTATTTATAAAGCATATAATTGAATTAATGGGTATAGATTAGGAGTTATAAATAGTAAAACTATAAATGTTTGGTAAAGGACGTGTAAGCATATAATCTCTTTTTCAATTTTTTGACACAAAAAATAGAGGAGAAATAACCATGTCTGAGTTTATTGCCGGATTATAAGCTTTTGATATAAATATCTAAAATCAAGATTTAAAAATTATTTTCAATAGATATTCTAAATCTGACAAAAATGATTATACTTTATCGTAATACTTTACTTTATTATGATTATAAAATTTTGAAAAATATAATATAATATTTAAAATTAATTAAAAAGATTTTCTGAATTTGTTGAAATATTTTCACTGAGTAAAGGAGGCTAAAAAATATGGGAATATGGGAATCATATTTTTGATAATGAAGTAATTTTCAAAATTAAAACAATATTATTTTCATATTATAATTTTTTAATTATATTATTTATTAATTTATTTATTTATTTACTTCTTATATAATATATAATAGAAAATATTGGAATCCGAAGTCATAAAGAAAGGACTAAAAAAAATATTTCAAAAGCTACAAGAAGAAGAAATGTCTTCTTAAACATTCAGAAAATTATTTAATTTTAACTAAAATTTGACTTATGAGGAGAATTATTTAAAAATATTTTAACTTATAGATTTCAATCAAAAAGGATATTTTACAATTGAAGATTTGTTAATGTTATTAAATAAATATAATGGATAATTTTAAGAAAACGAACTAGTTGGTGTAATGAAAAGATTCTCATTGTTTAATTCTACAAGAATAAATTTTTAGGGTAAACTAATATAATAAAAATTTAATTATTATAATTATTTTAATTTTTTAGATTTTATTGCTGAATTTTTTAATGAAAAATAATAAAATAGAAATAGTAAGTAAATTAATAATCCATTTGAAAACAATTCAGCACAAATATAGTAGTAAAATTTAGAAAATTCCTAATAATAAGAATCAGAGCCTTTTTTCCCAGGATTTGACAAATATAAACTAAATGATAAAAAAGAATCAAAAATTAAAATTTCTTATTTAGATGTAAATTGATATCTTTTACTAATAACATAATAATCAATATATTTAAAAATATAAAATATTGCGTTAACTATAATATATTTTTAATTTAAAAAAATAACTATTCATTATCCACATTTTCTTTTGTATATATTTATCATTGATCTTAATTGAAATACGGCATTAAAAATTGGAAATAATCTAAAATTTCTTTATTTTTTTCTTTTCTAAAACATTTTTTATAAGCTCTCTAAAATTTTGCGAAAAATACAATATATCTTTTTCTTTTTCTTATATTTCTCCTAACAAGTTCTATACAATTAGAATCTTCGATTTTTGTAAGAGGATTATAACTGTATTTTATATAAATTAAATATTTATTTGATTATGCTGAATTATTACTATATTTTTACTTAATAAATATCTTGACTTAGGTAATCATAGATTATTTTATAAATGAAATTGCTAAATCACTTAAACCCGAAATTTAATTGTGCCTAATAGATGTAATTTATTGTTTTAATTATATCATATATATGTAGATATATATTGATATAACAAATCTTACTCAAAATTTAATGATATTTTTGTGAGAGAAGAATTTTTTTGTAGACCTTTTGCAATTGGAATTACTTTATTTATGTTGTTTCTTCTATTTTAATAATTAAAAAATCTAATTATATCATTTTATAAATTCATTTTATTTTATTATTAACCTAAAGGATAATGTTAATTCCCTTAAAGTACCATTGGAGGATAATAATTACTTAAAACTATTTACATTACTTATATTATTTTCCCTGAAAAAAAAAAAGATATATGAATTAGTTTTAACTAATAGTATTTATAAAAAAATATTCTAAATAAAATTACCCAAAATTTAGATTTAATATTCTAATTTTTTTATTTTATGTTAATCCCTTTACAATTTCTTCTATAAAACTTTCATTAGGATAAGTTTATCTAGAAAAACATAAGATTTAAATTGGCCAGTTAAGTTTAGTAACATAACAAAATATTACCTAAAATCTATTGTTAGAGATTATATGATATTGTCTAGTGCTAAATATTTTCCTAATTTTGATATGCTATTTATTTTAGAATTTCTAAAACATTAAAAATTTCATTTAATTAAAATTAGTTTAAAAAATTTTATAATCTAATACATTTTTTACTTTAAATTAATAGAAAGTTATTATATTAACTTATTTCTATGTAATAATTTTTAAATTTAGTTTTCATATTTTTCTTCACTGGAATCATTTCTAATTTATAAATTAGTTTTTTTATATTATTTTATTTTATTTAAATTACTCGAAATTTAAATGAACGCTTCTTTAATTATCCAACTAGATCTCATCAATTTTTTCATTAATCTATAATAAGGGGATAATATTAAAAAACTAAAGTGATCATAGGTATTTAAAATTTAATTACCTTTTCCATATTTAATATTGTTCCCATGAATTATTTAGTTTATTTTTGCTTTATAATAATATGTTAGTTTTATATATTAATATAATAATTTTATTATTCGATAATATATAAAATAACTTGATTCTATTATTTTATTATTTTTAATGTACGATTAAATCCAATATTAATAATTAATAGATTATTATTTATTTGGGCGCTAAATTATTTTATTATGTTATAAAAAACTGATAAATATATTAAATTTCTGAAATCAATAAATTGCAATTATTTAATATTGAATAAAAAGAATAAGATATAAATAATAATGTTAATTTTAATATAATTTTTTAATAAATACAAAATAAAATATATTTAACATATATAGTTATTTACAATATATTATACTTTTATAAGAAGAATAAATAAATAATATTTTAGTAAAAAAGTTTAGTTTATGAATATTATTGTAATACCACTTAAATTTTATATCAAAATATAAGAAATTATTTAATGCTCATCATTTATTATAAATTCTTATATTAATTTCTGCTGAATCTTATTTAGAAGGGTTAAGCATATATACTTTTTATCCAAAAAATATGTTTTAAATGAAATTTTTAGACTGCTTTTTAAATTCTTTTTTACTAATACCAAAATGTATTCCTGTAAATACATCACATTTAACTACTTTTATTTAAATTTCCTTTATATCATGAGATTTCAAATTCATTTCAAATTGTCCTTAAGGGTAAATCTATATAAAAATTAAAGATATTAAATGCTTTAACATATATTATTATGCTTTTTAATAGTAAATTACCTTAATTTAAAATAGTATAAAATTATCATTATGAGAAATAATGTTAATAGAATATTATTATATTAGATTTTGCATCATATTACTAAAATTAATCAATTTGAAAATTTTTTATTTGATTTCTTTTTTTCCTACTATTCATCATCTTCATCTTCCTCTTCGTCTTCTGAAATATATGTTCCTACTTTTTTAAAAAATTCATCTTCTAAATCTTCTTAGCTTGGATTTTCTAATATTGCTTCAAATTGGTGTGATTATTGCTGATTTTAATATATAGCTAATAATTTATTTTCTTATTCAATTTCTACATTAAATAAAGTAGAGCCTTATAATTATTAAGCATCCCCATTTTCTTCTATAATATTAGAAAATGATCTTGGCTTAATTTTCATTTCATTTAATATCTAAGAGATTGAAAAAATTATTTTAAATAAATAATTATATTAAAATATCTTACGTTAATTTTTCGTTAGTAACAACCCAAATCTCTACGGGATTAAAACATTTTACCATGAGTAGAAGAAATATCTACCTGGTTTTTACTCGTATTAATTTAATCAAAAAGTAATTGTTAATAGTTGTAAGAGATATCAGGTTTAAGTTAATAGGATTTAATTTTTGGAGAATCTTCTAGTTCCATTATAGAAAAATTCATTGCTAAGTCTATTTCGGAAGTTTAGCGGTCTTAGATTGTAATATATGGTCTTTAAATACTTTTATTTTATTCATTCGGTTTTTTTTGTTTTATTGGAATTTACTAAAATCTATGATAATCATCAGATAATTTTCTTTGATTTTTTTCTTTATTATTACTTTATATTTACTATTATTACCTTTATTATTTTTAGAATTAATATTATTAATCCCATTTTGACTAGTACTAATATTATTATAAAATTTAAAAAGTCTATTTTCAGGAGAGAGACTAAAATAGTGGTCAAAAGGCTTTCTTTTTAATTTATTTTTACGTAAATGAGTTTCTTCCCGTCTTTTCATGTTTGGGTTTTTGGCTATATTATTTTCATTTTATGTTTATAATAAATTTTATTATTTTTATTTTTATTGTTAATGTTCTTTATCTTTATCATTTTTACTTAACTATAATTAATCTAATTCTTGTACTGCTTAATTTAGATTTTACAAATATTATATTCTATCTAATTATTTTTGAATGTTTTTTTTACATTTTTTAATCATTACATTTGTGTTGTTTTGTGATTTTTAAGTATGTAAATGCCTTGCTAATTATTTCCCACTTCTTTTAATAAAAAAATTATTATTTTCAAAGTATATTAAATATAAAATTATTAATACTTAGTTTAAAACTTTTTATTGATATCAGATAATCCAATAATATGAGGATATGTAGTGAGGGTTATTGGGTGGTTATGAATTTATTCTGTTTTAATATCTCCACTATTTTAGTTGGTAAAATCTAAACTATCAGAAATGCATTATAAATCTAAAAATGTACTGTTGCCATAGCTTAGTAATTAGTTTTTTTAGTTTTTTTCAACTTATAATTTATATTCTAAGGGTTATGCTTATGGTTATTATTATTAATCTTAATTATCATTAGTTTCCTCATTAATTGTGAATATATCTTTAGATCCATTATGACAAATATTGGTATTATTGATTTTATTCATTTAATTTTTTAACAATTTTTATATGATTTTGTTAAAATTTGCAATATTTGATGATAATTTTTAGAATATTTAATATTTTAATATATATTTATTTTGGTAATGGAATATTATAAATTTATTAAAATTATTTATTTTTTTTCTTAGATGAATTATTATTAATTTTTCCCTATTTTTTATTTATATATTAATTAATCAATGATAATAAATATATTCCATATTTAAGAATAATAAGATTTTTTATTAATTTATTAGTATATAACTTTGCATTCACTAAATTCCTTAGGTTATATGATAATTTCTGAGTTTCCCATTTAATTTGTATTATTCTTGAATTAATTGCTTTTTTACTAAAAATATGAAATGCATTGTATTTTATCAAAAATATTTAATAAACTTATTTTCTATAAAATATTAAAGGCAAAAATTGAAAAGACTAATTTGATAAATAATTTTCTTCTTAAATAACATTTATTTTGAGTTCTACACTTTATATGTACAATTCAATTATATAGCATATTATTATATTTAAGATTATAATTAATATATTTATTAATTTATTTAATCTACCTATTTTAAAGATCGTATAATAGCGCTAATATTATAATAAATGTTGGATCTAAATAACTACTTTTTGTTTTTATAAAGAAAACACATATAATACTGTTGTATTAAAAGTACAATTTTCAAATAATAAAATAAATAATCACAGGAAAAATAAAAAATATATATATATATTTTGAGCATTCTATAATAGAAATATAAATAATAGAATATTAAAAATGAATGAATAGGTTTATGAAGTAGAGAAGTTAGTAAGTAGAGGTATTGTGGATAATTAAGTAGTGTATCAAGTAAAGTGGTCTAACTATCCTGAGGACTAAAATACATTCGAAACAATAGAAAATTTGTAACATTGCATGGACTTAGTCATAAATTTTGAAAGAAATATTAAAAATAAGAGTTTATAATCGTAATAAAAAAAGAAAAATAATAGATTTTCTAATAACAAAAATAGAAATACCATTACTAAAATGATATAAAAACATAAAAACGAAATTTAAAAAACTAATATTCTTCACCAATATAATAGGAGTTATATGAACAAGAAGATTAATAACCATAAGTTTTGAAAAATAATAAAAACACACTCAGAAGAACTCGGGAAGTAAGGCTTAGTTCTGATTCTATCAATCTTAGTTAATTTAGAAAAAGAAAATCTAAAAAATAATAAAGAATAGTTAATAATAATACTAGTTAAAGAATAACTAGATCAAGAAAGTAGATTTGAAACAAATATATATTGAATAAAAATGATATAAATATCAAGCTTAGGATATTAAATAGTTTTTTTAGTTAATATAATGAGAAATCAATATAAAATAAATAATATTATATTTTATTTATAAAAAATAAATTAAATAACAAGTATTATTATTATTCAATCCAATGTATAAATAAATTGTATTATAAATCATAGCATTTAATAAAAAATGAAATTATATTTTAAATATATTGACATACTGATAAAAAAATTATGAGCAGATTAATATTTTTTTTATTTTTAAAATATTTAAAAATCAATATTTAAGTACTTAATTATCCTACAATTTGCACATAGTCCCTTCTTATAATTTTTTATAAAATGGGGGGTGTTCATATATTCAAGTGATATATATAAGAGTATGTAGGTAAAGTTTTAATAGTTTGTTAGTATTTATTAATTTATTAGTAATTGTCGAAAACAATAATATAATGTACTCCTTCTATATATAATAATATAATATATATTTTAATATACATATATAATCGATTTAAGAAAAGAAAAAAAAAAAAAATTTATCTAAATAGTCTCACCATAAGGGAATATAGAAAATAATTTCACACAATAAAACAACATAGAAACATTTAGGATTCAATATATCAATATAAATAGTATAAATATTATTAAGATGATTTTATTTTTGATAATATTATGTATAGTGCTTTTTGTAATATTATGGCCTTACCTGTTAAAATATTATATATTAAAGCAGAAAGAAACTATGTTTTTCGATTTTGACTTTACATCGCTTAATAATATTTCAAAATTAAGTTATTTATTTGAAATAGAGCATTATTTATTTACTACTATTCTTATAGAAGTTCCAAGACTGTAGATTTCAATAAAAAATTTCCATTTGCACATAAAGTTTTAAGGCATCAAAATTTATTGTGAATTAAAAGATTTGGCGTTAGTAAAAATATACTATAATATACATTAGAATGAATAAAAACTTAGGAAACTCTTATAGATTGATTTATATTTTCCATTTTAATTTTAGGCTAGAATTGATGGAATGAAGGGTGAAGAAGTGGACAAGGGAATTTTAATGCACAATTGTGAGAAAATCTTATAGGAAATTGTATCACACATTAATCTGCTAAAATAAGACAAAAGCACAATAAAGTATTATGAGAGGTCCCCTTTCTAAAGAGCTGTTAAAGGACTGATAACATTTATAGCCATGAGTTGTTTGCAGTTATTATCCATTGAAATGGGGAAACTTTCTCTGACCTTAACAGCAAATCACAAAAATTCACTAGCTAATACAACACAGAATTTCTAAGAAAATAAATAAAACTACATAATCATAATGAAATCACATCAATTAATAGGAGCTGTTTTAAAAGAAAATTCTGCCAGATTTTTGATAAACAAACTCGAACATTTAAGCATAAGACTTTCTTGTAAAACCGCACATATTTTATTAAGAAATGACACAACATTCACTTACCAAAAAGCTTTTACTATTTCGGGTACTTATTTGCAATTTGATTTGCCTTTCGGATATTCTATGACTCATTGTTTCGTGAATTCAGATTTGAGTAAAAATCAACTAATCATTGTTAAATTAATTAAATATATTTTTATCAATAGTCCTAAGAATTAAGGAAATCGGAGGTAAATATGATTGTCATATGGTTCCAACCTATCGTGCAGTAAAATATTTTGAGTTCATGTAGGGGAGAATAGTGCGTTATGTTAGAAACAAGATTTTACTATTTACTCGTAAAGAAAGCCCAATGGTTCCGAAGAAAATCGATATTAAAATAATGAAGTGTAATTTGGAGGTAATTGAAATGTAAGATTTCTAAGACTCAGATGGTTTGGTAGGAGAAAAAGTTGCTTCAATAATTGGAGATTTGGAGAATTTAGATGTATAGATACGATATTTTATGGAGAAAGATGAAAGTAAAGTCGATTAATATGATTAGAATGATATTTTTGGATAGATAATTAAGATAAAGGTGTAATAATGCGCTCTACAGGCAGGGTTTTAACTTTCGGAAAGGATTCCGTTGATTAATTTACAAAATGGAGGAATAGATATGACTGCCAAGTATAGTTTGATGGATTCGGGGCTACTTTCTTATAAAACAGATATTTCAACTAAAAATTGCTTAATAAATATCCACCCGTTAATTTTGCCGTTGTACAATGCTTATATAAACTTAGTTTTGCGAAGTTATTTGGAATACGATTTCGATATTTATCTGCCCTTGTTAAAAGAATACAGGGACCAATTAAATTAAAATGGTAATACAGAATATTGTCATCTCAACAAACCTTTATTAGCTTAAATTGTGAAGGATAGTTAAAAAGATATTAGATAATATATCATGACACCTCACGATATTTTGAACATCAAATTGGAAAAGTTTGAATTTTACAGTGTTTTGCAGCCGAGACCATTAAAAAAAATGTCTCTTGTGTCGTAAAATTTGATATTTAACTATGAAACAATCAGAAACTAGAATAAAAATTTACAAGAACTGCAGAAGTAATTATAGGTATAGTTATAGTCATAGGTTGAAGTACGTGGAAATTCAAATTTTTCATTCGAATCAATTATTCTCAGCTTTATCGAAGAGGAAGAAGAAGAAGAACAAGAGGAGGCAGAAGAAGAAAATTAGGACTTAGAAAATGATAATATTGATTTAAATTCCAATAACAAATATAAACCTGAGTACAATTTGAATAATAATAATAAAAATAAGATTTTTAAAACACATAAGTTTGGAGAGTTGCAGAAGTATTCAATGGAAACGGTGGAAGAAGAAATTATTAAGTCAAATTAAACATTAGAAAAGTTCAAAGTTGAGCTTGATGATGTGTAGCTAAAAAATTTGATTTACTTTGCAAATAGAATTGATATAGAATTATATCACTAGACCTTATAGAAATAGTACACCAATCCCTACACATATCAAAATAACCCCTACGAAAAAACAAATTAATCTAAAACGTTGTATCTAGACTTTGAGTTTGCCTTTTCATTTGAAAAAACGAACAAAATTAAATTTCTTTGTGAATACTTTGAGTCGAACTCCCAGGGTCCTAATGTATTAAAAATGGATTCTGATTCAATCTGCCATAACATAAAGGTATAATTAATTTAATAATTAATAAAATAAATAAATAAATAAATAAATAAATAAATAAATAAATAAATAAATAAATAAAATAAATAAATAAATAAATAAATAAATAAGATCGAAATGCTATACTAACTGAGAACAGAGAAAAACTAACGGGAGAATATGGAAATAACTATTGCTCAAATAGATAATATTCGAAATATCTTTAAGTTTAGTGAGATAAATGTAAGCGAATATTCAATAAATGGTTTGAAATTTTATTTCTCACCAGAAGTTAAGCATGTTGGAGATTTTTTCTGGGTGTTGCAGAATCATATAAGTGCGATACAACTTCACACGGAGGAAATTACTAAAAAAATGCTTAAAAAAAAGAAAAAATACATAGAATAAAAGTTCTAGGAACAAATAGTGGACTCTAAGCTTAATATCAATTTACAAAATTTCGAATTTTGCCTCGAAGATTCTCGAGAAAATGACTTTTTAAAAGGGTACCAAGCTTTCATTAGGGAGTATATTTCGAAGCAGTACGTTTATAATGAACGAAATATTATGTTTAACTTGACTAAATTCAAACAAGAAAGTAAAACTCCTCTATTAAAGGTAGGCATAGAGTATTTGGGCATCTAATTGCGTCCATTTGAATAAATGAAGACTTTTAAAGACATAACGGCCTTTATAAAGCGAGTAGATCCTAAAAATGCACTCACAGTGGGGCAGTATTTATCTGAATCTCATTTCAAGGCTTTCAGATTTCTGGAATTGCAGGTCGACTTGAAGGAGTTCGGAGTGTAAATCAGAGACTATCCCTTCAAAATAATACAGATGTAAAGAGTGCAGAATGTAGGACAGTTTATACTCACTTCACTGAAAGGGGGAGGAAACCAGATGAAGAATATGCATTAGTAGAATTATTAACGACTGTTTTATCATATAGACGTAGAAATGGGCTACTTCGATATATTTGCGGGGCTGTGTTTGGCCTCCGGAGTCAACGAAATAATTTCCAGACTTATTACGATTTTTAGTGCATCGGGACATGGAAATGCACTGCTTTAGTAACAAGATGAAAATGAAAATGCCGTTTACAGCTTCGAAAAACATTATCAAGACAGAAAGAAAAACAAGTAGTAGTAGAGGAAAAAATCCAAACAGTTCTTTTAGTAATAGTCAGAACAAGATTAGTCGAAATAATTCGAATAACTGAAACTTTTTTTCGATTAATGGAGACTTAACTTCCACGGGAAAGTTCAAATCAAAAAAGAGGTGGAATCCAGCTTCAATTTGCTTACGAATATTTACCCCTATTCGAAGGAAGCCCTGCGCCTGTCTGTTGGAAAAACCTATGTATTCTATGAATCAGAAGAAATTAAACTCAATATGTAGAATGTGCTTTTCAAAAGAACGCCGCGACCTGAAAATGAAACCCACATATTTAAAATTCCTAAAACGCAGGCGACATTGCAGCTGTTGTGGAAGGTCAAGGGAAACTCTTCAGACCATTTCTTTTTGGTTTTGAACGACGTGGAAAATGCTAATTTGAATTCGCAACTGTCTGATTTTGCCTCCGAAAATTTGACATTAAGAGTCAATTTGAATTTTCCTCAACTTGAAAAGCACGAATTAGAAGCTGAAAACTAAGATTTCCTACAAACGCAGCAGAATCAGAAGGAAAAGCGTCAACAATTCAAAAGATTAGTGAAAAATTCTTCTGTGATATTTTTCCACTACCAATAGGAGTTTATAGATTGGATCTAGTAGTTGCCTTAGTTAAGAAATGATATTCTTAAACTCTATACATTCAAAACGCCACAATAGTCTCAGCAACAAAATGTGAGAGAAAAGCAGGTGCAGCTAAATTAGCAAGCTATGGGTACAATTACTGCAGAAAATATCATAAATAAATAAGAAGAAAGCGTGACTCCAGACACGACCCCCCAAAATAGTTCTAAAAGTCCGATCAATTCCAAAAAGAAAAGACGTTCTCAGCAGTCTAAAGGACCTGTAAAGAAGTATCCCAGATCTAAGCACAGCAATTTCTCGAACAGTAAAGGAATTTTTTTTATCTAATTATTCATTTTTAATTGTACATTATAAATTTCCATCTATAGTCCCAGAAGAGAGCCACTCATGTTCCGATTTAGGAGATGAGGGAAGATTTCCGGGCGGCGAACATAATAGCAATTCAGAGGAAGGTGAAGATTTCGAAGATGACGATGATGAAGAGGACGACGATGATGAAGAAGAAGAAGAAGACTAAAATGAAAGAAATAAAAAGAAACAGAAATATACCGATTATATCACTTTATTCAGAAATTCGATTAATAAACAACTAAATTCCAAAGATAAAAGAGGTACGATTATGAGACACTTCGAATCGATCTAACTTTTCATTGAGATGCAACATATTAGATTGTGTTTAAGCAATCATTCCATCACAGGACTTCCCATACCTGTTATTATCCCCCAACAGTAAAATATATTAAGTTTTCATTTTGTTTGTTTGTTTACTTAATTTTTTTCATCAATAGATAACAAAATACAACTCCTACGAAATCTCAACAAGGATCAGAAGAAACTAGTTTTATGAATCAATCGTCGACAACTACGAGAACTACATACAGCAATAATAAAGAAAGCACCAATGCCAATGTTAAATAGTAGCAAGACGAATAATAGGAAAGTGCTAACCAAAAGGAAAAGGACAGAGAAAAAATCATAGGATTACAAAGTGTGTTTGACTCTTTGAATTTTTCTTCGTCATTTTACCTGAGAAAAAACATTATTACGGGGAAATAACTGCAAACTAAAAAAAAATTGAAGAACTTCAAAATGAATTGGAATGGGGTATGAAATCCGGAGAAGGACACATGAATTTTGTTTATGCAGCAGTTTTCAAAAAGAATCATGAAAACTTATTACCGCTAGATCTACCAATTTATACCAACAGCAAAGAAAAGCAAGCTTAAAATGAGGTTTCAGAGAAATAATTTTCTGAATTTTTCAATATTCTAGAGCCTTAGTTATAATAAAAGAAAATACTTTTCGACTTAGAAGCTGTTCTCAAAGATTACAGGCCTTTCAAGTTAAGAGCTATGAAAGTTATGAACAGTGCGAACAATACATCTAGTAAATCTGTATTCTTCAATTATAACAATAAAGAACAATAATAGCAGTAGTAAAGTGGATCACCGTAATTTTAAAACAGTGAAATGTTAGATAGCCAGATGGAGCTGAAGCCAATGAATTCTGAAGATAAAGGTTCATAGTAAAGCCCAGAGATTAATAGCACTAAATCAAAGCATAATTGGTTCAAAAGAATGGATCAATCCAAGAATATTTAGCAAGAAGAACTTGACTTCAATGTGCTGGGAATTTGCTTTAAAACAGAGTCTATGGTGTAATATAGATTAAATAAATAAATAAATAAATAAATAAATAAATAAATAATTATTAATTTATTTTTATCATTAATTAAAAGGTACTATCAAAACTCTGAACAACATCTACCCAAACTCTCTACTTTTTTTAAAAAGAAGGGAAAACATATCATAAATAAAATAGTTAAAACTTAGACAATGAAGAAACTCCTGGCGAAGAAGAAGAATCAGAAAATAATGCCAATAATAGTACAGAAACAGAATTAGTTAATATAAAGCACTATCTTACCTTTGGAGGGTGTCAGCTATTGGTAACTTCTTTCCTTAGCAAACTGGCTTAAAGTATTTTCACATCGCAAGATCTAAGCATCGAAAAAGTTTAAAAAATTAAAGAAAAAATGAAAAGACAGTAATCATTAGCAAGAGGAGCAGCAGCTGCAGCTGCCTTCAGAAATCAGTAGAAATCCAGTAACTAAAATACTAATTCTACAGCCGCCAGTTTCATGGTTGATAATAAAGATTCCAGTAGTAGTAGTAATAAAAAGCACGTTCCATTTCGGGTGCATAATCTGCTAAAGACGATCAGGAAAATATTAAAAAATAAGAATAACTAAAAAGGAAATTCAAGAATAATAAAAATAACCCTTAAAACATGGAGACGAAAATGATGATGATAATCAACAAAAAGTTAACGCTGATCTAATAAACTTTTAATCATTGTATGGGGACATTGGTAGGAAAAAATTATTTTCTAAAACTCCCACCATCAGAAAGAAAAATGAACTAAAGCAACTCCACCTAGCCATCAACATAAAAAAGCCCCAATTCAATTTACAGTATTTGTAGAAAAACTCGTAGTTGATCATTGCCTGTGAAAGTGAATGCTATATTATGAGGAAAAAAAACTATTTGCCCTACGATAAATACTGTTTGGACCCTTAAAAACAACTAATTTTATTTTTCAAAAACTTCAACTGTTATACAATCCCTCCTCACCTAGACTTATCTAAAAAGGTGTATTGGCACCATTTTTTAGAACAAAATCAACTCTCCATGTCTTCTTCTTCTCCTTTGAATATAAATGCTCCTCAGAAAATTATTTCGGCCAATCAAACCTACTTCACAATAACAAACTATTCTTTGCAAAAATGCGAGGTAGATTTCGCCTAAACCTATTAACACAGCATTTAACTTAGCACGTATGACGAAGGTTCAATATTTAGTCAAGGTAATCTTTATTTTAGAAGTTGAATTTTAATTTAATTTAATTTAATTTTTTTTTTTTTTATCTTATTAAGGTCGGTCTCGCTCAAATGCCAAAACATTCAAGAATAGTAATGTCAATAACAAAGCAACTACAATTTAAGATATTGGAGTTTAAGGAGAAGATAAAGAAACGTTTTGGGGGACTGAAAGAAGAGCAAAAGCTCTTGTTTTGCAGGTAGAAAATCTATCTGCTTAACTTAACAATAAACAATTCAAAATGTTTTAAAAAACATTGGAGTTTATTGGAGTTTTGGTATCTTCTGAAGAAAAAGAAAAAGACTATAAAAAATTCATATAAAAGTAAATGAGAGAAATGCAACTATAAGGAGATAAACGTATTTCTGCCCATATATAGAGAGTCCACCAAGATAAAATTAAATAATCAACAGTTTTAGAAAGCTAAGTGAAATACAAACTCAAAAATTGCGACATTTCCATGCTTGATAAAGATAATGAAAGGTTAGATATTATATAATAACAAAATTGTGAAATATTTAATATAAACAAAATTTAATAATAGCTTCTTATAAGCCCAAATAGAAAATCTTGATTCTGAAAACAGATACTATAAAAATAATTTAGTGACTTTTGACTTAACTGTAGACAGTATATAGCTGTTCAATGTGTAGGAAAAAGACTAAAATTTCTAAAACATTATTAATTATGCTAAATCTTTTAATTCTCAGCGAATACTCAAAGTTTCTAAGAAATCATTCCACCTTCCAGGAATAACTACCGATACTATATGGACTCTTTTCGATAATTACAGTAATCTAGATAATTTTATTTTTTTATAAATAAATTTTATGATTTCGCAATAATAAATTTCCCCATTTTCAGACGTTGAATTACCACCAATTACTATCAGACTTACAGAAGATATATATGAACCTTTTTATGAATTTTTCTTTTCAAAAGAAGAAATTCAAGGTGATGCAACTAAAGAGTAAGACAAAAAACAATTGTAGCAAGAAAATGTAAATAATAATGCCAGCAATAATAATAAATAAAATGAAGATTTTCCTTACTACTATAAAGATGTAATCATTAAAGATCTTAAATTTAGAATTTACTTTAAGTCTGAGTCATCATTACGGGTACAAATATTGATAAAAAAAATAATTAATCATTATATTTTAATTTTAATTTTCTTTTAAAATTACATTGGAATTAATTTATTTATTTAGAGGTTAAATGGAGTGTCTGTACTTATAGACCCGTACACTATAAAATAATAATTTTGGACCAGTCAGGCTCTCTTTGACGACTTCTCCTATTATATTAAAAAGCAAGTAGCCACTTAAGCCTTTTCTCTTATAGGATAAAAATTGTTTGGTTACTCGGTTTCTATTAATGAAAAGGAAAAGAAGAAGAAAAAATGAATTTACTTTAGTATATATATATAACAAACATAATGTCGCTAAAATAATTTTTGTCCTTAATATAGATATTGATTTCCTACTTCATATAACTAATTATAATTATTTTATACTATTTATTTCAATATTATAAATTCTATAGACCATTTTTTTATATTGTCCACATAAATTGAATAAAATTATTGCCTATATAAATTTATATAATTTTTAAAAATAAATAAACTTAAAATGATTTATAAATATATATTAAAAATCTATCCAATTTATTATAATCTGATATTTAATTTTATTATTAATAATCAATTTAAAGTAATTATTTATAATAAATAACTATTAATAATAGAATAGTATAGAATAATATTTAACAACTTAATACTTAAATTTTAATATTAACAAAAATATAAAAAAATTAGGAGAGTTTCGAATTATAATTTCAATCGAAAAGTTAATTTTCTGAATGAATGTTAGGATTCCTATTATATATGGACTTAAACTCTTAGGTGTATATTTACACAATTTATTAAGCTAATTTTTCATCACTAAATCCCACTCGTGCGCACTATGAATATAGAAATAAATTATTCGTTTTATCATCATTCTATTTTTATTCCCTTTCTTAAAAAATTAGCTATTTTTCCTTTTTTTTAGGACTCAACACTGCTTACAAGAGCAGTTTCCAGTGGAGACAAGTGTCCCTATTAATATTAAAAGTAGCTAGAGCTCCATTTATATCGTGTCTACTATATAAAGGGCCTTCAGCTAAACGTGATACAAGAAAAAATTCTAGCATTTTAACCCCACTCCTGTCAATCTATGGATTTTTATCTTAATAAGAGATATTACACTCTTCTTCAGGACACCGTTACAGATAATCAGCAACGATAGGTAGATTTTTAGCTTCAGATTTTAATAAGCAAAGAATACGTCTGATCTAATTAATACCTCCTAATTATTTGTACAAACTCTTCACAATGCCCAGGCTTTCGACTCTCAATTTTATATCCTCTATGAATATCTTATTTTATTATGTTAGAAAATATTATTATAGATTTAGTTTTAATATTAAAATATAATTTAATTTTTACCTTATCTAGATTATACTCCTAAATTATTTATGTCAAATGAAATGAAATTCTCTATAGTTGTTTTCCACTTAACTGAAAATGTTTTACATAAGTTTTAGGATGTTATGATGGAGGTAAACTTTTTCTGAAAACAACATTTTCAACTAAATAATCATAAAACAACAACTTATGTTTTTAAAACTCATTCAATTTATCATTCTTATTAATTATAGCCATATCTTGCTAAAAAATTTTGTCATAATCTATTTTCCACAATAATTTTTCGACTATGTTTTTTTTTCACTCTAAGGCTCACTATTAATTTAATAAACAAAACAATCAAAAAATTTCTAACATGTCCTAAAAAATGATTTTTACTTTACAAATTCTTCGTCATTACTCACAGCACATCTTTAATTAACTAAGTCCTCATTTTTCAAAAAGAGTGAAACATTTTCAACATTCATGATTTCATATCGTACATTTTCCCACTACTCTATAAATTTGAAGATTGCAGGTTCATATATCCCTTTTTCACTTAATGCTTCATAAAACAAAAACTTCATACAATAAAATTCTTCAAAATTTATCTACAGCTATTCGTGGTGTACTTCTCTTACCTAATCTAAGAATTCTTTAAAAGCTGCATTTTTTCTATTAGCTTTGAATTTAAATTGTTTTTACTTTATTGATATGTCTAAATTCTTACCCTAATTATAAGAACCTAAGGTATCATTATTAGTTGAAGAACTATTGTCAAGTAATTGACTTAAAAAGTTAAATAGCAATATAGCGTAACTATTATTGTTATTACTACAACTGCTATTATTCATATTTTCCTGTTATGGTTACTAACTATGTATATAATTTTAAACTATAGGACGATCACAAATAATCTTAAATCTATTTAAAACTTCTAAAATTATCTCGTATAAAACCGAACCACCTCCTAATTCCTATAGGGTGTTGCCTTTTTATATGATATACTTATGTTATCGTAAAGTTTTCATTGTTTTTTCTACAAATTCGCCCAAATAACCATTCTATTTGAAATAGTTTTCCACACATTCAAAGCATTTTTCTACTAATTCTTCTGGCAATTTGAAACTCAAAAACACCTATTGATTTTAGTCTGTTTTTTATAGAGCAAATACCTTGAATTTTAAAATAATATAAAATTAAAATAAATAGGTAATATAAATTTGTAATATATTGCACCTCTAGATAAATCTTAATTATGTTTAGAATTCTTTTGTTTTTAAGATTTTACAAAGAAAAAAGTGATTGTCCCTGACACTTCTTTTAGTTCGTTTTTTAATTAAATTATTAATAATAACCTTTAATACAATCACTTAAAGAATTTAGCAGTTCCTGCATTCCTTCCCTCAAATTTTCCAAATTTTTAGGTAATTAAACTTACAGCTATAAAAGTTATTGCTTTTTTATTTATTATTAAATCTAAAGTAATTCAATTTTATTTTAACGAGAAAAATCATTTGAACTGCCGCCGCTATTATTGTTGTTAGAATTGCCACCAAATAATAGCAAAGCATCCTTTGATAGAAAAACACTTCCTCTATGCGTACCAGAATAGTTTTAAAATTAATGCTATTCATAATTAAATTACTCTTATTCTTCATCAGTCTATTTATTTTAATTTTATATTCTTCATTTTATTTAGTTTTATTGTTATTACAGCTTTTATTACTATTTTGCATCATTTAAATATTAAATAGTGAGTATCCTCCTACAGCTTCATATACTGATAGTTTTCGAACACTTTTAAGAGGGGATGAAACTTAATTAAGATTAGATTAGCTTTATTACTTTTTTCTGAAAAATTAATTCTTTGGCATCTGATATTGTTTGTTAGGGGAGTATGATTGTTCCATTGAAGTGATAGAAGCCACTGAATTTAGCTAATTATTATTTGGAGAAACACCAAAATTATCTTAATTTTTCTTTATTTATTGAATATATTTTTAAGTATTAAACTATCCTTCCCCATCTCTTTCTTCTTCTTCATTTATCACTTAAAAATCATTTTTTTACAATCTAACAGATGTTCTAAAAGCTTCTCCGCCATTAATTTCGTTATTATATATAGAATCAACGGAATTGATATCTTTTTATTCATATTAGTCTTATCTTGAAATATATTAAGTTAAAAATTGAAAATAAATTTTTAATAAAATAAATTTTAACATTACTATTCCTTAGATTTTTTTAGTAATTCACCTATTTCATCTGTCATTTTAAATTTTATTCTATCTTTTTATCTATTTTTTAAAAATTCTTATTGTCTTTCTTGTGTATCTCGATCCTATAAATATTATAAAGCTTTTTCTTAAAATTCTTATTATAAATATTTTTAAAAAGTTTCATTTTTCTTTAAATTTATTTCTTCAGTGTTAATACTGAGTTCCTTGACATGTTTTTTTTTTTAATTTTTTTAATGCAATGGGCTTGTTAAACTAGAAGTATATCATTTTTAACTTCATCTTCATTTCTAACTTTTTTATTTAAAAATTTATTCCATTTTTATTTACTCTTTTTTATAAATTTCTCTTTATTATTACTATATTCGTTACTACATTATAAAAATTACTATTATTATTTTTATATTAATTATCTTATATCACAATTTTCTTTTATAATGTATTAACTTTTTTAATATTCCCAAGAATTTAAATAATTCTTATATTCAGTTTATAATTACTATGGTTTATTATTTTTATATGATATCAAATTCCTACATTATTTTTTTTCTAATCGATTATTTAGAGCAGGATTCTTTATTTTATTTTGAACTTAAACCTAATCAGTCATATTCTCAGATCTCATTAAGCCTTTAGATAAGTCTTCGTGTCTTATAAAATTACACTTTTTATGAGTTTACTCTTAAGTAAAAATATTTATTCCCTTTCTATATTTTGAAAACTATTACATATCTTTTTAATTAAGTCCTGATGATCTATCAGTGCTTAAAGTAGCTTTTGGAGAATACATAGAATAACAAGAATGACTTGTCATAAAAGAATTTTAATTATTATTATTATTGCATTTTTGACTTTAACTATAAAATATACTATTTGTGTTATTTTTATTGCTATTATTATAATAGTTATTATTTTAATATAAAGAAAAGTTATTTTCAAATTTATTTTAGCTTAAATTATAAAGTTATCTCTCTGATACAGAACCACTTTCATAATCTTTATGCTTTTCTTAGTAAGAAAAACAACTCGAATTTCTCTGGTCTAAACTAAAAATTAATTTTTATTATTTTTACTAATCGAATATTTATTTGTAAGGAGAGTATTCCAATAAGTGAGGCAATTTATACTAATCTTACATAGAAAAGGTCTTTCTATGTTATTGAAGTACAACATTATAACTACTATCACTCTAATTATTGTTATTTAATACATAAGATTATTAATAATTCTATTAAAACTATTTATCAATTATAAAGCTAGGTTTTTAAGGAAATTGTTTATTATTATTCAAATTACTATCTGAATCACTTTTACCATTATTATTATAATTTTTTCTATAACTTTATCGATTTTCGATGATTTAAGTTAATGGATACTGAAATTCATTAATTTTATTTTCATCATTCATTTTATATTTTACACTTTAAAGACATTATTCTTTCATTACTTTTTGACTTTTTTTTTTTAATTTTCTAATATTTTATTATTATTATAATAAATACAGAATTTTTTGTCAATCTAATAATAGATTAGTAAACATTAAATTAGAAAGGAAATTATTAATTATTAAATTATAATAGGTTTATAAAATATTCTTTAAATAATAATCTTGATAGTTTTTTTCTAAATTTGAATATTTTATAGTTGAAGTAAAATATATTATATTTTTTTACATTGTTATTATATACAAAAAGAAATTTCCTTTTATCATATTTTTATCTGAACATATTTAATTTTAATAATAAATTAAAAATTATAAACTAAACAGATTTATTTTGCATTGAATAATTAATTGTTTATTCATTATAATTATTAACTTAATAATATATTTTTATAGTGTGTAATATTTATACATGTATATATTGATGAATTAATGATAATAATTAAATGGCTAAGAAAAGTTATATAGCATATTAATTAATAAATAAATAAAAAATAGCCATATATTTTTATTATAATAATAAATAATCCAATATTTATTTTCCTTATTATATTGTTCCTACTGATAAAAAAAATAATAAAAATAAAATAAAAAGTAGAACATTTAGAAATATTATAAAAATATTTCATAAGTATTTTGTCATAAAATCAACAACATATAAATATAGTTATTATTGATATTTTGATAGTAATTTAACCTATTATCTGAGTTCCTATGAGTGATGTATTTTATATTGGGTCTGAATTATTATGTCCCTCCTATGTCTATCACAAAATATAACTAGAAACAATATAGTATGATAAAAAAGTTAAACCTTCTTCATAATAAAGAGATGGAGTGATTTCAATATAACTTAAAAATTAGACTTAAAACAGCCTAAAAACTAACAATAATAATAATAAGCTGACTAGATACTTACCACATAGAGTAACAATACACAATTCTCAAACTAAGAAGGAAATAATGCTTTAAGTAGTACTAATAATTTAAATAGTCCATTAAAGTTACAACAAGAAATGGGAATTTCACAGCAATTTTAATAGAGTAGCAGCTTGTAGTAGTATAAAAAAACAATTTTCGACTCTAATTTCCCTAATGGGAGTCCAAAATTTCTTTCTGTAGAGTGTGGACAAAATTATGTCTGCATTGTAGATTATTATAAAAATTTGTGGATGTGGGGATAAACAAATGAAGGGTAATTACCGTAAATAAGTTTAGAAAGGAGAAATAGCGGCAGCAATTTCTATTTAGATTCTAAATTTTAATCTTCTTAAAGCAAATAATCATCTTTATAGCAACAGTCAAAATAAAATAGTTCAAAGAATGTATTTAATTCTAAACAGACATATGGACATAATAAAAATTTAGTGAATATTTCTGAAAATTTTAAATGGAATTTATCATCTGTTTCTTGTGGTTCTAACTTCGTTTTGGGTAAAAAATATTGTATGATTAAAATAACATTTAAATCTTTTATTTACTATTTTAAATTTAGTAAAAACAAAAAACGAAAAATCTGTGATAGCATGGGGGATGGACAAAAAATAAATTAGGGAAGTATAATGAAACAGCCTGTAAACCTCCTGGAGATATTTTTGTATCAAGAGTTTTGCCTGCACTTATTTAGACAGAAGAATAGTAATAAGAGTAATTCTAACTATTGTAAAACATTAGTCCCAAAAGTAATTTCAAATATATATTTACTATGCTTAAATTTATATAACTTATTTACTAAATAAATAAATAAACTAATGGTAGATGGTCGTTCTCAGTTTTAGCGAAAAGTTAATAGTAATTTTAGTAACAATTCTAATTATATTCAACAGTAGTAATAGTAGTTAGAAATAGAATTTAAAAAAAAGTACTCTGTTGATTGTGTAATAGCAGGAAAGAGTCATAGCTATGTAATAATAAAAGAAAGTGATGAAAACACCAATAATTTTAATACGAAAAACATAATAGAATAGGATGTAAATGCACTGAAGGGGGGAAGAAAAATTGTTATAGGATTTGGCCAAGATAAGTTAGGGAAAATGGGGCTTGGAAATACAGAAGAACTATACTATATACCTACTATTATACCGGCATTTAATTCCATTCGAGTTAAAGGAATTTCAATTGGATAAGAACATTGCCTAGCTTGGGATATAGATGGGAGAGTATTTACTTGGGGGAATGGTAAATTCACTATTTATTAATATAGTAAGAATTAATGAATAATATATTTTTAGCTGTTAATGGGGAGTTAGGGCACCCTATTGAACATGGTACTGCAATATTTAATAAAATAGAATCTAAGCCAAGGAGAGTTAAGCAATTAATGAGTGAATTTATTGTGCAAGGAGTGGCTGGCATTAGTATTTCGGCTGTTTTAACTAGAAAAGGCACAATTTACTAGTGGGGAAAAGGTTTATATTCTGCTCAAATAGATTCTTAAGATGTTCCCTCCATTATTGAAGCTGTATACCCTAAATTAATAAGTGGAGATATTAAATTTACTAAAATAGCAGGAGGGTACTCTCATTTTGCTGCTATAGACTATCTTGGGTATTTATATACTTGGGGAGATTGTTCTGAAGGTTGTTTAGGCCACATTGATTTTGAATAAATGAACAATAATGCAAACAGCAACTTAAATAATATTATATTGGAATAAAAAGACCTTTTTGAACCCAAAAAAGTGCAGAGTTTTAAGTCTTTCAAAGTTACAGAAATTGGATGTGGAGATAAATTCACAGTTGTTTTAGCCATGAACAGGAACTCTAGTAAAAAAAAATACTAATTTGAGCCCAGTCACTATATTCAATTTTAAGAGAATATTAGAGCTGAGGCTCTAAATTAGAGTAAATTCAAGACAAGAGTTCTAAATAATAAACATTATAGCTCTATGAGCATAGTCAATAATAATAATAACATGACTAATATTCATAATATGAATCATTTCAAAAGTTTTTCACAAATGGTAAAGGAAAATAGCTTTGATATAGAAAATTATTCGAGAATTTTCAAAAAATTATACGGAGGTAGAAATAATAATAATCCTCACTCTAATTCAAGAGAATACTTAGAGTCATAAAGTAACAAAATATTTTTTAATAAATAAAAATTAAAGATAAATTATATTATATAGGTTCTATGACCTCTAGGTACAATTATTTGGGAAATAGTAACACTTTTATTAATAATAATGAAGGTAATAATTCCAGTCAGTATCAATCAAAAGGGTACAACAATAATATTTAAAATTCAATGGTAATGATTAATAACAATGAAAACAAGAAGACCTTACCTCAGTACCATTAGAAAAGTGCCTTTTAGAGTTGTTATGAGTCTCCCGAAAGGTCACCTATGGTGTTAAAATAACAAGAAGATTTATTTTTGAAAGATCATTTGCAAACTATTTTCAATACAAATCAGAGCAACAACAATTATAATATGAGTTAAGATTATATTGAGCAAGATGAGAACAAACTGTAGTTAGATCTCAAGCAATTAGAAAGATTTGACGAGTCCACCATTCTATTTAACCAAACAGGTACTAATCGCGCAGGAAAAGAGGAAGATAATTCCCAAATATTCGAGGCTTCGAATATTATGAAAAAAAATTTAAATAATAATAATATAATTACAAATAAAAATGTAAATAATGATTCAATAATCAGAAGAGACAGCAAGTCAACATTACCACCCATAAACTAAACTCAATTGTCGTATCAAAAAAACAGCGATTAGATAACAGAAAGCATTGGAAATAGAAGAATAATTGAAATTTTGGAAAAAACAAACAAAAATCAGTTCATCGTGCTGCCTAATATATACAATAAAATGGAAGAAGTGGCTTGTATTCAATTTCATCCGCATATAGATGCCATAATTGACAAAGAAGAAAATGATCCATTTTGTTAGCCTATTCTGAAGTCTAGTATAGAATAAAACGAAATCCAAAGAGTTTTGATTGAATAAGATTTCTATTATTACTTAGAAGAAGAATACCATTAAAATCGCACTGACAATTAAAATGGAAATTCATCGTAATAATTATAATAATCTTCAAGATTTGACTAAGTTTATGAGAAAATGGGAAAAGTAAGCAAAGAATTGGCGGATATAATTCAATCAGAAAATGATTTACTGAAGTATGAGTACATTGAACTGATAAAAAATGGACAAGAAGAAAGCCATTTGAAATTTTTGCTTTAAAATCCGGAAGAAAAGGGAAATTTTACTAAGGAGAGAGTTTTAAATATAATAGCAGGAAATAATAATAGCAGCAACAACTAAAATGCTGCAGAACTCGAAAAAGATAATAAAAAAATAGCGTATCAACTAAATAGAGGAAAATAATTAATATAATAACTGGGAGAAATGCCAGATAACAAAGAATACGAACAAAAGTCCAAAAAATTCCATAAAAGGTATTTTTATATATTTTTATTTAAAAATTTAAATACAATTTTAATTAGATATGCCAGAGACATTATAGGTAAAGCTGGTATAGATAGAATCAAAGATATGCTTAAAAAACGTTCTAAATCACCCACAAAGTAAATGAAAATGAATAAAATAAAAGAATTAGCTGTAATAAGAGATAATAAAATATACAAAGCCATACAGAATAAATAATAGGCATTTGAAGAAAAAATGTAAAAAATTCAATAATAGCAAGTTTAAAAATCCAAATAGTATCGAGAATTACTTGTAAAATAATTTTTTAGCCTATAAAATTAAAATTATACGATTATTAAATTTTAAATTCTAATATTTACAAATAGTAAGTGCAAAAATTTAGGTAAGAACAAGTAAATGACTTGGCTAAAACTTTGAATATTAGCTTTGTGTGTCACCAACTGAAAAGTATTGGAAAAGAAGCATTGTTGAAGAGGAAAAATATGCTAAAAATGAACTATGCAGCTACTACTATTTAAAAGTTTGTGAAAAAATGGTTGGTAAGAGTAAAGATATTCTCTCCTTAAAACGATAAATTGCGAAAATTTTTAATGCAGAAGATCATGATTTAAAATATAAAAAACCGAGTAGCGAAAAAGCAAAGGGCTTGTGAATTGATCAGGCTACAAATGAATTTGTTGAAATTTAAGAAGAAAATGATTCCTTATTTGCGATAGTATGTAGTTTCAATCAAAAATTGTCAACGATTTTTCGTATGGATCAATTAATATCTTCAACACTAGAAAAATGGACTTAAAAATTAATGGGATCACTACCTGATGAACACACCTACTCTCATAAAGGTTTAACAATCATCAGTGTAATAACAGCAATAGGATGGAGCCAGTGTAGACTGGGCTAAACAAGTTATTAAGCTATAAAATTAGAAAAGTGAATATCAGAAAAAAGTATAAAGAGGTATGATCACGGACTATCATGAAGATTTGTTATTAATTCCAGGTATAATTCCTTCCAATTATGACATAAAATAATCTAATTTTCAGAGTTAGAAATACATAGCCAGGTCTAAAAATCAGTCTAGAAATCCTTCTAAAAACCCTTCATCTCTTAATTCGCCTAAAAACTAAACTCAAAAAAGTTTCACCCAAAATACGAATAATAATATTAATAACAATAATCAATTGGTATATTAAGCACAAATTCACATGAATAAAGATAACAGTAACTCTAATAGCAATAACAATACAAAAAAACAATTTTATGAAATACAATTGCAATACAACCCTTTATATGAAAATCTTCTACCCTTTACACGACATGCTGGCAAACTACAAAGCAACATATACCGTATCAAATTTTCAGCAGATCACATCCACAAAGAAATTATTTCTCAAGTGACTACGAAAGAAGAAAACTATAGAGATCAGTATTTAATCGAAGTTATACTTGCTCAAAGGAAAGACTACAGAAAGAAAATGGCAGAATATAGAGACCTTCTGTTCAAATTTATTGAAGCTAATAGACATGATATTAACTTAGAAAGGTCGCAAATGATGCTTCTTACAGATGGGGCTTAACTAAGATAAGTACAAAAAAGAGAAGAAGCCGAGTATAAAAGACTTTATAATTCTCAATAATCCTATGAAATGGCCATGAGCCAAGGAAATGACTATCAAAAAAGAGAATATTATAGTAAAGATATACATATTTTTAGTCAAATTAAAGTAAGAATATTATACCATATTTTTTTAAAAAATAGGAAGATAGATCCTTTTTTCTTTCCATGATCATCTGCCCTTTTGGTCTCAGGTTTTAATGATAGCTGATAGAATGTACTAACAACAAAGTACTGGAAAGTTAAAAAATTAATAACTCACTCCAAAACCAAAATTCTACTTAAAATTAACATCTAAATAGTTTGAAGAAGGAATTAAAAGAGTATATGAATCCACCAATATTTATTATTTAAAGTAAGTTAAGGATTAAGAATTAAAAATTAGAAAGAAAAAAAAAGAAAAAAATAAGAAAAACTAGGATTTAATACAATACTAATGATTTAGATATAATAATTTATTCCATATAAATCTAAATATATTTTAATATACAATTTTATACCTAATTAAATTACTATTAATAGCTAGAGCATTTAAGATTCTTAAATTAAATGATTCGCCTTAATTAAAGCATAATTATATCTATATTAATTTTTAAACAGTTCAATAATAAGTTCTGCATATTTATTATATATATAGAATAATATTTCATATTTCTTATTCATATTAATAAATATTATTATTATATTTTATTAATATATAACAGATATAACAATTGTTTAAAGTTAATTAATATTTAAAATAATAAAATAAAGTGAAATTAAGAATTAAAGAAGGTATTCCTATTTATCAAATATAAATAAGTAGCAAAAATAAAAGTATTTAAATCAATAATCATCATTTAATAATAACCTCAAATAATAATTTAATCTGTATCTTTAAAATATATAATTTTACTTCCCTTTCATAAAATTGCGAAATCGCTCTTTATTAATTACGGAATTATGGTGTTTATTATGTTAAATAAATTAAATATAAAAGTAAAAAATACTGTTTATAAAGTAAAATAAAAATAATAATATATATTTCTTATTTAAAAAAAACTCTATATATCTAAGAAAAAACTTTTATAAAAAAAATTAAATTAATAAATAATGTCAAACATTAAAGTAGAAGACATCGCTAAAAGCTCTGAAAGCATTACTGCTTCTATTAATGATGAAAAAATCATCGACTGGGTTTTAGTTCAAGAATCTTAATAAAATTTGATGAAAGGATTTTAAGTACTAAATAATATCTATTATTAATTTTATAGATTTTCAATTTATTTTCTCTTATATTTTTAATAATTTAAATTATTAAATGTAATTGTACAAATGTTAAATTGTAAACAGAATAGAAATTTTTAACAATTACGAATTTTATAAAATAATATTATATATTTTCATAAAAATAATTAAATAAATATATAATTTTATATTACTTAATCAAGGCTACTATGGAAAAATTAATGGGATTCAGAGATAACATGTAAAGAAACTTTATTACAACTTTAAAAGACATGAAATAACTCGATGCCTCTGATCTCTTGAAATAAGTCAAAAATGGAAAATAACAACCCTCTTGCCTTAAATCCCTCCTTGATTACTCTATTCAAGAAGGAGAAGAAATCAAACTTGATATTCCTGCCTTAAAAGACGTAAATATTAAATATCAATATATGTATATAATAGTATATTTCAATAATAATCATGTATAAAAATATAGGACTGCGAAAAAAAATAAAAATAATTCATTAAAATGAATGAATAATCAACTGAAAAACTATTCGAAGTTGCTAAATGGTTAGATGACTTTGTTAAAGCCAATATTTAAATTTCTAAAGATATCACTAGCAATATTAAAAGTGAAGAATCTACTTTAGCCACTGGAGAAGTTGCTAAAACTCAAGATACTGTTTGCAATTTCAAATTTGATGAAGAAAAACTCAACAAAATTGCCTCAAACATCTAAGTTCAAAGAATCCCTGATACCAATAACTTAATCACCATAAAAACTTACTCTGAAATAGTCGAATAAAGTATTTAATTAGCTGAAGAAGAATTCATCAGACTCACTCAAGAAAACAGAGTTGGTAATAATAAACTTAAAAAATAGTAAAAATAATATTCAATTTATTAAAGAAATTTTTTCAATCCTATATAGCCAGAAGAGAAACCTAAGGAGACAGCAAAAAATACTTATAACTCATGATGGATCACCTCAATGACATTGAAAACATGTTGATGAAATCTTAAGAAGATATTTGCAAAAAACTCGGAATTACTTAGGAAAAATTAGAATAATCCGAAGTTACCTTGATGGAAAGAGGACTCGGATAATAATTATTCATGATGTAAGCTTCTGTCAGATAAAGAATTAAGTAATTTACTTAAAATATATAAATTTTAACTTTTTGGATTTATTATTAAATAATTTTATAAAAATAGAGAAAAATTACCTAAAAAAAATAATGTTGGAGCTAAAATCACCAGAGAAATTATTGAATATCAAATCAAAGTCCTGAACGAGAAACAAGACTTTTTCATTCCTGTCTTGAAAGAAATGCCTGTAAATATAAGATAAAGTTAAAAATGAAATATTTTAAATTGTTTAAATTAATTTAGGTCAGTTATGAAACCCAATAATTAATCCCTGTTCTCTTAAACTTAATGATCTCTGATCTTGTCTATGAAGAATATAACTTTGAAGAAGAAGATTACATGCACAACTTGACTGATTAATGTAAAGTTTTAAATAATGATAATACCTAAATTAACTAAATTATTATATGAGTAATATCTAATGCTTTATAATTTTTAGCTTACTTCAAAGAAAAAGAAGTAATGGAACTTTTATAAGGAATTGAATCTGGAATCATCAACCTTTTATAAACTGGAGGATTAATTCCTAAAAATGCCGGGGGAATGGGAGGAGGATTTCCCGGAATGATGCCTCCCCAAGGAGGAATGGGAGGAGGAATGGGAGGAGGGTTCCCTGGAGGATTCGGGTTCTGAAATAATTGAGAATTGTTCATATTATAATAATTATAGAGAATTAAATAAAATTAATAATTATAATAATAAATCAATTATATTTATTTAAAATTATGAGCAAAAATCTTATATCATGGCATAATGGAAAAATATTAATACCCTTAATATATAAATAATTTTAAAATAATATTTTTATTTAAATTGCTATTATTTATTATACCTAATATAACCGATATTATTTAATTACAAGTTAACAGATATACAGAATTATGGCTTTTCTCATTTTTATTAAATTTTCTTTCTTAATGAATGATTTAATTAAATTCCTTGAAATAATTAAATTAATTATTGAATATAATTTTTTCTTATAATATTAATATATATTGAGTAACATTTTTGTAGATTTAGTAAATAAATAAAATTGTTAAATTTAATTTTATTTATTTTAATATTATTTTTTTTACTTATATAATGAATCACTTGGTATTATTTTATTATAATTCTTTCTATTAATAACTTTATATAATATTTTTAAGATATAGTAGAAAATAAAATAAAAATATCTTTATATAAAACTCTTACATATCAAATAGTAAATCTATTTTACTATATTATAAAATATAAACTACTATATACATATAATGAAATTCATTTTTTATGATAAATTGTTTATGCACAATTGATGGGTTACTTATTATTAACTAAAAATGTGGTATTTAAAATATACTAATGTAAATAATTAAATTATATAGATTAGTAGTTAAAAAAGAAAAGAAAATAAGAATGCTAAATTTTTTTCAATATTAAAACAATAAATTAGAAATCGATTTAAAATATATTTTTTTCAAATTATATTTATTGATTGTATATATTTATTAAATTACTTTAGTTATTTATTTTAATTATTAATTTAATATAAGTTTCCTTTCTATCTTAGGATAGTTTTTATTCTTAAAATCATTACTATTCATAATTAAATCTATTTTAAAGAACATACTTAATTTACTATAATAAATTAAAAGACACATATTTAATATATTTTGTTATATGCTAAGTTTTTAATTTTTTATGAGGATAAATGGTAATTTTACTATACATGGAATTTATACACTATTTCAATATTTAATTTTGTAATCATAATTTAAATGTAAAAAAATTATAATTTATTATAATAACTAATATTACTTGCAGCAATATATCAAAGTTAAAAGTTAATCAATCACATTTAAATATAATAAATGAAAAAATAAAATATAATATTTTATACTATTGCTAATATTATTCTATTGAATTATTCTTATAAATTAAAATTTAATTAGTAGTATTAATTGTAACAAATTACATTAGAATTAAATCAACTATTATAAGTTTTGTAAATTCTTACATTTTTTAATTCATAATTTTTAAAATATATATTATAGTGAAAACAATTAAATTTAATATTAAATTAATTTTAAAAATATTATTATAATTTTATAAATTAATATAATCTATATATTTTTTAGTATATATTTATATAGATATTCAAATATTAATTTCAAAAACGAATCACATATAGACCATTAACCATTCTTGAAACACCAGCTTCTATCCTTTTCACATGACAAATATTTATAGATTTCAATTTTATCAGATCAACTTATTCTTATATCATATCCTTAAAATTTCTTTAATTAATTGTACTATAAGATTCGTTTTCTTCGTCTAAATTCACAATTTTTTGCTATTTAGGCGATTATTATTGTAAGATTTCCCTTTTTGAATTCTCAGTAATTAAGTTTAAATGCTCTAATACATGTAAAGATAATATCTTTTTTACTTTGTTAATTAAATTATATTATTAATTTTAAAAGTAATCCTTAAATATCATTTTATGAAGAATAATATCCTCTCTACTCATTTATTATACTATAAAATCAGAAAGAGGTAGAGTTAAAACCCGGTAATGCTTTAATGAATAATTTTACTAAACTTAATATTCTTTTAACTTCAAAAAAATATCAATAAAATATATATTTTAACATTTTAAATTAGAATCTCTTTAATAATTATAATTTTAACATGAAGACATATCAACTAATTCATGTGAATAGTTGTCAATAAGATATTGTAATAGAATTCTAAAAAATTTTTATTAACATTTTTAAAAGAATTTCCTTATTTTTTAGAAGTGTCTTTTTAATCTCTTTTTAGGTATGATGTATTATAATTTTCTTATTTATATATTTTAATTGTTATTATCTTAAAATTTTTATTATAATAATAAATAATGATTAAAATTACACACTACTTCTATATTTAGATGACTTTCATTTTGGATTATATTTTTATATTTTGCAATCATTATGTACAAAAGTAGTAATAATATGCTTTTATTATTATTTTTTTTTTTTTTTTTTTTAATATTCTCAATTATGTTTTATGTTATTATAATTATAAGACTATTCAGAAAAGTCATACCCTTAGTATTAAATTATATTGATGTATGATAATTTATTTCCATAATATGCATTTTATTTAAAAAATCACTAAAATTTCTACTAGTTGGATACAAATCGTAGTATAAAAATTCTAGTTAAGAATTAAAAATATTTAAACATAATCTAACCAAACATAATAAAAAATAAATTAAAAATATTATTTTCTATTAAGTATAAAAATAAAATACTTCTTTGTTTTTCTTTTTCTTTTTTTTCAATTTTCAATTTATATATTAAATTCATAGTAGAAATATTGATCGAATAAAAATAGTATGTTGGAATTTATTATAAAGATTTATAAATTTTAATTTATGTTATAGTAAATGCCACAGAATTTTATAATAATTATTCTATCTTTATTCAATCTAAAATAGTATTACTATTTGAAATTTTAATTATAAAGATTTGTTTCTATTAATTAAATATATTTCTTAATTTAATTAATATATTTACTTTATCATTTGTACATGTTAATTTATATATAAATTATTTTAAAATATAATTTTTTTAATTAACACAAATCAATATAAGTTTTTTACTAAACTATAATAAATATATATAAATATAGGATTCAATAGAAGTATTCAAAAAATAAAAATTAAAAAAAAATTATTTTTGAATAAATATGGAACACATATATATATATAAAATAATTAAGAATAATATTTATATAACAATTATTAACTTATCATTTGGATATTATAAAATAAATATTAAATAATCAAGTCTTTAATATTATTATATTTTATAAATATTGATTATATAAAAGAAATTATTCTTTAAATTGTTCTAAATGATAAATTAAATTATAAAAATAAAAGAATTAATAAAAATGAATTCATTATAATGATAGCCCACGATTTTTAATAATCAGACTTTAATAATATGTTTTATATATCAATTTATAATTATCTATAAATGATATATTTAAGGTAAAAAATGACTTAAATTATTAAGTAAATGTAATTATATTAATTCAATTACACATATTTATCTTATTAAAGTATATATAAAATAAAATAATTGCTATATTAATACAAAAATTTATTAATTTTAATATATAAATTAGTAAAAAACTCTTTCATATTTAAATCTATCACATCAAAAAAGTAAATAAATAATACAATTTCAGAAGAATTAAAAAAAGAATTAACAAGGAATATAAGTAAAGTTAGCAATGGATAAAACCTATAAAGGAGAAGAAATGAACAAACTTTTTAATTTGAAATATATTTAGCCATTTTTCAGTTCTCAAACTAGTAAACAAGCCAAAAATGTAGTTGCCGGAAAGCCTGCTCCTGCCCCAGCTTGTAATCCTAAAAAAGAAAAGAAAGTAGCTTCATATCAATAATAAGAACATTAAGATATTTATGCTTCTCTCTCATTATAAGAAGTTATCAAATAAAAAAGAGACCACAAAGTTTAACTTGAAGAAGCTTACAATCCTAAACACATAGAACAAAAGTGGCAGTAAACAAAAAAATTGTTTATAAATTTATACAAAATAACATCAATTATTAAAAAAATAATTATATACTTTATTAAATAATTTTATTATTAAAAAAGAGAATGGTGGGAAGAAAAGAAATTTTTTGAACCTAACCCTGAAAATGTTATTAGTGGAAAAACTAAGCCCTACGTTATGTGTCTTCCTCCTCCCAACGTTACAGGATGTTTGCACATAGGACATGGATTAACAACTGCAGTAGAAGATGCTATTTTAAGAAGGTAAGGAAAAGAAATTTAAAAAAAATGTTGTATTATTTAGATATTAATTCATCAATAATATAACAAAAATAAATAGAAAAAGAATGCAAGGTTTTGAAACACTTTACTTACCTGGACAAGACCATGCAGGTATAGCTACTCACACTGTTGTCGAAAAGCACTTAATGAAAACAGAAAAAAAATCCCGACATGATTTGGGAAGAGAAGAATTCGTCAAAAGAATTTGGAAATGGAAAGAAAAGTAACTATTTTGTTAAAAGATAATTTATTATAATATTAAATAATACTTATATTTTTTATATCAGCCACGGATCTTAAATCTTTGAATAACTGAGACTTTTGGGAGGATCACTTGATCAAAGTAGATTCCACTTCACCATGGATGACCAATTGAGTGTTGCAGTTAAAGAAGCATTCGTAAGATTTTATGATGAAGGACTAATTTACAGAGCAAACAGATTGGTCAACTGGTCTTGTAAATTGAAAACTGCTATTTCTGACATCGAAGTAGACTATGTAACTTTCGACGAACCCAAGAAAATCCAAGTTCCTGACCATGACGGATGGTATACTTTCGGAGAATTGACTCATTTCTTCTATTAATTAAAAGAAGATCCCACTCAGAAAATCGAAGTTGCCACCACAAGACTTGAAACCATGTTGGGAGATACCGCTGTAGCTGTCCACCCCAAGGACCCTAGATACACCAAATTCCATGGAAAATAACTTGTTCACCCCTTCATTCCTGACAGAAAAATTTTTGTTATCACAGATGACGAATTGGTTGATATGAACTACGGTACAGGAGCAGTTAAAATCACCCCTGCCCATGACCCTAACGATTTTACTTGCGGAAACAAACACAATTTAGAATTTATTTCCATTTTCGACGACAATGGATTGATTAATGATAATGGAGGAAAATACAAAGGAATGAAGAGATTCGATTTGAGAGTTTAACTAGAAAAGGATTTGAAAGCCATGGGGCTACTTGGAGAAAAAACAAAGAATCCTATGTCTATTGGGTTCTGTTCTAGATCTAAAGACGTTGTTGAACCCTTATTAAGACCTCAATGGTATATGAAAAACCCAGTTGCTGAAAAAATGATTGATGCAGTCAATAAAGATGAACTTAAAATTGAACCCGAAGAATTCAAAAAAGAATGGGAAAAATGGCTCGTTAACCCCAGGGACTGGTGCATCAGTCGTCAATTATGGTGGGGACACAGAATTCCCGCCTATCTTTGCTCTGTCAAAGGAAGAAATGCTCCCGATGTTAATAAAGGAGAAGACTGGGTTATTGCCAGAGATGAAAAGGAAGCCATACAAAAAGCAGCTTAAAAATATAATGTTAGCGAAAGTGATATTTCTCTTTCTTAAGATGAAGATGTCTTAGATACTTGGTTCTCATCAGGACTTTTCCCCTTCTCTACCATGGGATGGCCCAACACCGAATCCAATGAATACAAAGCCTTCTTCCCTAATCAAATTTTGGAAACTGGACATGATATTCTCTTCTTCTGGGTAGCCAGAATGGTTTAAATGTCATTGGTTTTGACCAAATAACTTCCCTTCAGTTACGTTTATTTACATCCTATCATCAGGTAGATTTATAATAATAGTTACTTTAAATTAAATTAGCTAATGTAATTATTTGTTTAATTTTTTTTTATTATAAAAAAATAGAGATGCTGATGGAAAGAAAATGTCTAAAAGTTCTGGAAATGTTATCGACCCCAGAGAAATCATTTACGGATGCTCCTTAAAGGAAATGATATAAAAATTACACGAAGGTAATTTACCTGAAAAGGAAATTAAAAGATGTGAAAAAAATCACACATAAAATTTCCCCGACGGAATTCCCGCATGTGGAAGTGATTCCCTTAGATTCTCTCTATTGGCCTACATGCAAAAATCCAGATTCATTAATTTAGATTTAAAAAGAATTGTTGGGTACAGAGAATCAGGAAACAAGGTATTTGAATTTAAAGAAATAAGCAATGTTGATAATATTTATTATATTAAAAACTTATTTTTTATTAGATTTTCTAATCCGTCAGATTCGGTATTACTTATATTCCTTAAGATTTTGTTTACAATTCCAAATAATTCTAATACTCCCAAATATCCTTCCTCAACTAATGGATCCTCACCAAACTCAATACTTTGGTCAAATAAATGAATTCTAAATTTGATACATGCGATTTTGGAGATGTTGCTTCTGAGTAATTTATTATTATTTACTTACCTATTTAATGATTTTTTTTATTCCTTTTTGTTTTATTACAGCTTTATGTACTTCTGGAAATACTTCTTCTGTGACCTTTATATTGAAGCTTGTAAACCCATTTTTGCTAAATAAGAAAATGGTACAGCTCACCCTCAATTCGAAGAAACCGTTAACACTCTTTACACTGTTTTAGATAATGGAATGAGATTATTGCATCCTTTAATGCCTTTCCTTACAGAAGAACTATTCCACAAATTGCCTCCTTTCCCAGGAAAATCTGAAACTATCTGTTTAGGTAAAGAATTATATATTTTTATAATTTAATAGATAATTTTTTTAATACTAATAATAATTTATTTTAGCCCAGTATCCTGAATTCAGAAATGATTGGGAAAATGCTTAGATTTTAGATGATTTCAATTTTGTTATTGAAATCGGAAAAGCTGTCAGATCTATGTGCACATAAGTCAACTTGCCTCCCAAAATCGCTCCTGATACTTACATCGTTTGCTCTTCTGAACATGCTTCCAAAATTATTGAAGCCGAACACGCCTTAATAGCCAGAATTTCCAAAGCTAATTTCGTAATTATATTTTCATCTTAATATTTAATAAAAGTCAGAATATATTAATATATTTAAATATTGCTAGATTAAATTAGTTAAAGATGTTTCTGAAATCCCTAAAGGATGCACCAAAACCGCTGCTACTGGAGACATCTAAGTTTACGCCAATGTTAGAGCTCACATTAATATTGATGATGAAGTAATAATTTGCTTTTAAATCATTCAATAATTATATATTAATTCTTATTATTAAAAAATAGATTAAAAGATTGGACAAGAAATTAGCTGCCATTGATAAATAAATTGGAGATATTGAAAAAAAGAAACCAAAAATTATGAAAAAGTCCCTCAAAAAATTAAAGATTAAGACGAAGCTAACCTTAGAGAATTATAAAAACAAAAGAAATTCTATTACATTCTCTTCAAGAAATCAAAAGTATGTGAAACCAAACATTTAATATTTAATTTCTATTTGGTTTTTATATCCCTGTGTAATGTTTCTGTATAATAATTATATCGTCAAATTTTATAAGTCTTGTTTATTCTTTTTAAATTTATTTCACTGCATTGCTATCACATTTTTATTAGTAATATATATAAAATTATCAGGTTTTATCAAACCCATTTTCCAAACTAATTTAATATATTTTCAATAACTTAAAAAATAAGTCAACTAATAAAATATTACTATTTATCAATATAAAAATATCATTTGTAAGAAAATAAAATAAAAAAATAAAAGAAATAAAAAATAATATTTTTTTTTTGGTAATGTACAACATGGACTAATAAAATAACATTGAAGAAAATCAATGGAAAATAAACATACTTTAAGATTATATAAACTCTCCTGAGTAATAATAGATTGTGAATAAATAGATCTATGAAATTCAGGCCATACAAGTAATATAAGAATTATGTAGGCAAAAAGCTATAATTTCTGTAAACTAAACTGGAACCACAAAATGCTTGTTTTGCAAATAGTTTATAAATTTCTAGTCTTAAAAGAGTCATTAACATTTTTGTTAAAATAGTTTTCATGACAAATGTTTTAAAGAAAAATATGAGCAAAAAAATCCTAATTTTTGTAAAACTTTAATTTATTAAATAACTAAAATGTAATTATTATTCTTTAACGATTTATTTGTATATCTTAGCCGAAAATGTATATCTAAACTGTACAGCTTGTGATATGGAGTTTTATCCCTAATTAGTTGAAGAAATCTATGGATAAGAATCTATTAAACTATAAAAAGCTTTGTAGTGTGTTTTATGTTAAAATGTAATAAATTAAAAAACATAAAAGTTTCTGCAACATTTTTGTGATAAGCCCTTCCATCATTTATGCTTAAAAGATCGATATTTATAAGATAACCCCACTCTTAATACTAGTTATAAATTACTTTGCAGTATATGTAATCTTGATTTTATGATAGAGCACTTCCATGAAGCATTCGGGGGTAATTAACATTTAGAAAATATTTAAAATTTAAGTAGTGCTTTATTTAATAAATAATGCATTTTTAAAAAGGGAAATAAAAGTTTGATTTAATAAAAGAATAATAAGATGAAGAGTACATTAGATAACTTCAAATTGAGTTAAAATAAGAATTAAGTAAAGAAGCTGAAGAAAGAAAATTTGAGTGTGAAATATGCATGGGGGAGGGAAATATTAATCAGGACTGTAGAACATTAGATAACTGTCTGCACAGATTTTGCTAAGATTGTAAGTGAGAGTTTATATTTATTAGCATTTAATAATATACTTAATTTTGAATTTTAGGCTTGAGGGAACATATTAGAGCTTAAAAAAATGATGGTAAAATCGAATGTCCTTTATGTAAAGACACTCCTGTTGATGAAAGAAAGTAAATTTCTTTTATTAATTAATATAGTATAAAATGTTTAATTTTTACCAATAAATAGATTTCCTGATCCTAACCACCCTCCTAATTACGTGCATGATCCACATGATATTGAAATAAAAATGCCTATAATTAAGGACCTTCTTCCTAAAGATGAATTTGAAACCCTTGAAGAATTATGGACTAGAAAATTCTACAAAGCTACCAATAACCGTACTGTTTTACTATGTTGTCCAGGTTATATGAAAAAAAAAACTAATTAGTAATTGAGCGATTTGGAGTTAATTATAAAACCTGATATCCACCAAAAAATGTTAAAGGGTAATTTGCAAAATTTAGGCTTTGAATTTTAAAATTGCTAGGCAATGTATGAACTCGATTTGAATATACAGGTTAATAAATATAGGTGCAAAGCTTGCGATTTAGAATTTTGTCCTGTAATATACTTATAAACTGAATTTATTAATATTTTCAGTATTTCATTTTTTTAATTATTCTAAAAAGCAATGTAAAGATGAAGGACACACTGGCACTTGCGAGGAATATAAAAAATGGAAAATTGAAAATGAAAAAGGAGACTAAGCTATGGAAGAACTAATAAAAGCCTAGCCTAATGTTTATAAATAATGTCCTTCTTGCAAAGCATATATAATGAAGGCATCAGGGTAAATAAATATATAAAATTAAATAAAAAATTTATTAATATAAATATTATATGTAATTAGATGTAACAGAGTACCTTGTGCTAATAAAAAATGCAATGCTCATATTTGTTGGGTTTGTATGTAGCATTTTAAAACTGCTGCAGAAGGATATAAGCATATAGAATAAAATCATAAAGGAAAATTGTGGGATTAATGAATAATGTTATAACTTTAATAATGAAATATTTTCCAATTATTTAATTAATAAATAATTAGTAATTAAGGAATTAAATAATATTAATCTCTATATAAAACTATACAATAATTTTAATATAAAATTAAAATTAAATAATTAGAAGTTTTTTTATTGTTAATAATTTTTTATATTAGTGTCTAAATAAATAAAAATAAATACCAACCTTGCACTTTCCTCTTTTTTGTATTTTTATTTTAGTAGTTATTAATAAGCTAAATTTAGTCTTTTTTGTCTAAAAGTATACATACGTTCATCTTTTTGTTAAAAATTATTTATATTTTATATATCAATTCATTATTATTATTATTGCTAAATATTGTTATTTTGTTAATCTTATTATTATTAATATTACTAGGAAGATTATTTGTTTATTTAATGGGGTTGTTTGTTATGGGAGCCTATTAATTTGTAGAGAAATTGTTCATTCCCATACTAAGAGCACTATTATTACTACCCGTACTATTTTTACTTCTTTGATTTATTTACTATGTCTTTCCTTAGCTTAAAGATTAAGTTTATCTGATATTTTCTGCAATTAAGGGGTCAGCTGCATCCCCAGCTCCAATGCCAACCTAGTTTTACTAATATTAATAATGCTGTGAATACTGAGGCTATTAATTTTAAATATAAATTAGGCTGTGAATATTATGTTTAAGAATAACATTGGGTAGACTATCAACTCTATTCATTATTCCATTGTATTTCTCTTCTTCTCTTTCACTTTCATCTTAAAAATGGGCATGATGTTGCTGATGAGTTTGTTACTATTAGTTATTATTGATATGCATTTTATTGGAAAAGGAAACCCTATCGTTGTCTTGTAAGGATATGGCATTTTAAATATTAATGTTATTTTGAGACTGTACATTTTGGTTTTAATTGGCAAAAATAGTGTTAGGAAAAGAATTGGGATTTTATTGTAAACTTGCTGCCGCTGTATTGCTAAGGGGAGCCTTCTTTTTAATAGAGCTATTTTGAAGAGAAAGAACTCCTCCGCCTCCTCCTCCGCATGTCTTGTTTTACTAAAGCTTCATGTAGGAATTAGTCATTAATCTCTCCGATTTACCAGGAGCAGGAAAGTTTGACTAATAAATCTCCATTTGGTCAATGTTGATATTATTTTGATTCCCATTTTTGTTTGGAATTACCATTGAGGGAGATAAATTTTCATCGGGAATTCGTACACTTTCGTCAAACATATTTTCTATAAAATTATCAAATCTTATTTTATATTCTCTTGGAGGTATGGCTGAAATAGTAGGTCCATACGCCATCCACTTGAAGGCGTACTCTATTTTTTTTTTGTACTATTTATTTTAATATTAAAATTGTTAATATATTTTTTCAAAAATATCAAAGTTTAATTAATTAAATCATTTTAATATACTTGAAATTTGTTAATATATCTATCAAACCAAAATAATACACAGTATTACAACTTATACTGTCTAATCTTTTTATAAGCCCATTTTAAATTTAAATATCTTCGTTTTCTTCTTCTATAAAGTAGGGACTTTCATCAATTTCCATGGTATAATTTTCTAATAAAATAATTATTTTTAATATAAAAATAATAAATAAATATGTATATGTATACAGGTCAATGTTTATTTTCTTTAGACTGTGTCTCTATTTTTATCTCGATTATGCATTCCTAGTAATAAACTGTAATCAATAATATTATTTTTCGCAAAAAATTCTGAGTCTTTTTTTATTTAGTGTATGAATTATTAATATTATTTAGGGTGGACCTTCAATGGCTATTCTTTAGCCAAAAAATCTTCATCTTTCTTTGCCACTTAAGGATCGCTATTATTAATAAAACAATTTTTTTTTTTTTCTATACAAAATTATTATTTTTACTCTGTATCAGTAGTTCTTTTGTATAAAGACCCCTTCAAATCATAACGCTTATCGATTTTATTTTTTGTTTGAAAAACATTAGGCATTACAACAAAATATATAACCTTTTACATAGCATATTTGCTTATTTTAAATCTAATTTTGTGCATTCCATAAAACCTAGTAAAGTTATAATAAATATTTCTAAAGAGTTTAAATACTTATATATTATGAGATACTTTATTATGAAAGAGTGTTTATTGTCCGATAAATAGTAGTAGTAATGCTTAAGAATTGATTTAAGTTGTAAGAATTCAGATCTTGAAATAGTTTTGACAGTAAATTTCCCATCAGGAGAATAGTAAAAGAAACTTCCAGACTTTCCTGTACTTGTCACTTCACTTAGAGACTAAAAGTCCCCTTACAATAAATTCGCAAACATTTTTTCTGGTCCGATACTTTTCAAGTACTCTTCAGTAGAAATAAGATACATATCTCTAATTATATTAAAAATTTTATTGTACCAAAAAATATAATTATAATAACATATTTTTACCTGATTTTTTTGAAAACAAAGGGAGCATAGTCTACAAATCCACAAATTTTGTATGATAATTTTTCTTCATTTCTTCTTATAGGAAGAAGCTCGAAATGGTTTTTGACTTTAAAATCACTTAGCTGCACCTCTCTTGTACTTAAAATACTATTAGTTTAAATATCTGAAACAGCTCTATGAATACCGATCATGATAGACATAACTAAATTCCAGTTTTCGTTTCCAAAATCACGGCAGCTTGTTTCTATTGTCACAAATTTTTAATTTAATAAAATAAATTTTATTCATTATTCAAAAAAAAAAAAAAAATTACTGGCCTTCCTGAGGACACTTTCTTGTTTTTATTTTTATGGACATTTATTTTAGCTGTTTCAGCCAGTTTATTCCGAGATTAAGCTGTAACAGTTAACTTGTCCACATTTAATTTGCACCTTGACTCCTGCACTTCTAAATAATCGAAAAGTTATAGTAGTTTTTAAGATAATTGAAAAATTTTATCTCTTGCTTTCGGCATTTCAATTTGATATATCTTTTATCTTTTAATTTTTAAAACAATTTTATTATATTTAAATAAATCCTAAATCTTAAAATAATTCATTAAAATTGTTTAGGAATATTCAATAATTACTTTAGCATGTCATAGCTCTAGATTTCCCTTCCATGAATTAAATTAGTCTGGAGTTAAGTAGAACGAGCCATATAATTAGTAGGAGAAGTAGCCTAAAATTTTCCTCCTAAAGTTCCTCTGAAAGCAAGGCCTGATGGGTTCATTGAGTATGATTATTCAATATTAAACTATGCAGATCTCGCTATATCAAAATGTCTATTCTTATTATTTACTTATCTTTAATTTATGGTAGGAGAAATAGACCCACTTCCTCTTTTATTAGTTAGTTTTTTCCTTAAATATTAAGTTCATTAAATTTACAATTAAAAGAATTATTTAATTTTACATCATGGCATTTGAATGGCTAGCTCCCGCTGGGATAGTGGAAAAAGTATTTATACTTTATTATTTAACAAAAGGAAAAGCATTGTTGTTCGACAGATCGTTCGATATTTAGCTGAATTAGTCATTTATTTTGCCCATTCCCTAATCATTGTAGTTAATATCATTTAAATATATAAGTTTAATCTGCGAACTCCTAAATTATTATTTTGTATTTACTTTTTCATCTTGTGCAACTTCATTTCTTTCATAGCTTTACCTCTACTAATGATCTGCATTATTTTCTGATTCTTCTTCTTCATTTTATTCTATTACTTAATCAGTAAAATGGTTTTATTATACTTTTTCCTCATTTTATTAAACATTCAAATGAGTTAAAGAATCTTGGGATTCCTCTTCATCTACTCCATTATCTCCTCCATTACAGTTCGGCTTTTTAAAAATTATATCAAATTTTCTAACTTGAACGCTATTTTCATTTACAGATGAACTGTTTTAAAGACACTAACTATTATTATTGTTGTTGTTGTTGTTTTATAATTATTATTAAAACATTCCTGTGGTGTTAATTCTATCATATTTTTATAGATTTTATTCACTTGCTGTTTTGCTGTCATTTTCATTATTTTATTCTGTTATTTTTCTATTATAGATGCTTTTTTAGTTATTAAATTATTATTAGTTGTCCTGATTAGAAAAATCGAAAAATTTACTCTATCCTGGCAATTATTTCTGGCCAGAATTTGAGTTTTCACATTTAGAACTCTAATCTTTCATTTCTTCTAAAATTGAACATTTTATTGATATTAAAAATGAGCTAATTAACTTTAAATTATTAAATTTTATGTTTACATGATTTCATTTCCTCCATTGTGGGGAGGTGTTAAGATTGCTATTACTATTATTGTTAAATAATATGTTGATTGTGTTAGAAAACAGTGCTTTCTCCAAAAATTTTAGGATCTAAATAGTCTTATGATACTGATCCAATTCCTACCCCTCCTTCTCTCAAAGTCTGGGCCTTTTTAAAGATTCCACTTTACTCTAGTATATTGGATGGAGAAGTTATCACCTATTATTAGTTTACCTATTTGATATACGAACCTGCCTGGTTGAGATTGCTATTGTTAGGATTTCCAGTGCTGCCTTGTTGGTTTTCCTCTTAAAAAAAAGTTTAGTTATTAATATTGTTATTATTGTTGTTATTTTTGTTAATGTTATTTGTATTAGTATTGTTGTTGTTGTTACCATTATTGCTACCACAGTTGTTATTGTTATTGTTATTGTTATTATTATTGAAATTGGCTATTCTATTGATTGTTGCATTATTGTAAGTGCTTTACAGTCCTAAACTACTATTTGAAAATAACTGTGTAAACATTTCACAAATCAGTTACTGCTATCTTCTATTGTCTTCCAATATTAATTTTAAAATTTGCACTTGCTTATTTTCCTACTCAGATAAAATATAATCATTTACAGCCTCTCTGTTTAACATTTCAAAAACATCAAGAAGTTCAGGATTCTCCATCGCTTTGGTATATTATTCTAAAACCACTCTCTCTTTATTTCCTGCAATTTCTCTAAACATTTATCCGATTCTTTATTCGATTAAAGAAGCTTCATAAATCTGACCTGTTAAAGTCATATAAGCTGCAAAAATTTCGGTTTAAGAAGATTTGAAATCATTCAGGGTAAAATGATCTTTTCCTCCTGCAATTAATTCAAAAGCTATCTTAGCTTTTTAGACACTGTTTCCATAAGTTATTATTCCAACATATTCTGCAAATGCCTCAAATTTAACCTAATTAAATTAACATACAAATTTAATTCTTTTTTTAAGTTTTATTTAATATTTTATTTATAAAGAAGGATTATTTTTTATTTATTTATATAAAAAAAAAAAAAAAAAAAAAATTTTTTTAATCTATATTATATATATGTATTTACAACGTCTTCGTCTGTTTAAACTCCAGTTTTTAATTTTAAATAATTAAATATTCTATCGGAATAAAATGTTCCTACTGTTTCCATTCCTAATACACCCATTATATCTCTGAACTATTATTAATTTAACTATCCTTTTCCTCTTGACATTACCATAAATCTAATATTAATTAAATTTTGTTTATATTAAATGTATTTATTAATGAACATCTGTTTATGAACATTGTTTTTTTCTATAAATGTACATAAAATGAATAATTGAAATCTATTTCGCAATAAAAATAATAATCTATATATATATCATAAATTTAATATAGTAAAAAGCACTATAATAATATAAAACTTAGTTAAATATATAAATATATTGCGCTTTACTTTTCTTACCATAACTATCGAACATGTATTATAAATTTTCTTTATATTGTTGCTTATTAAATTATAAGATAAATTTGTTTGATTCTAGATACCTTTTATGCAGATCATCTATTTCTTAATGCGTAAATCCCGTTTCTCTTAGTTTTATAAGCAATGTTTCAGGCTACTAGTATCTATTTCCATTATGTTTTTTACCGCAAAAACAAGCCATTATTAAAATATAACAAACTTATTTATTTTCTGTACAATAATATGATAATATATTATTTTATTTGTTATTTTTTAGAAAAATGAATATTTATTAAGAATATATTTTGATTATGAAAATAATAATAATTTAATAAATGTTTAATGTATATCATTAAATATTAATTTAAAGAAATAAATAATATATAATAAATTTTCTTCTATTTTATTCAAGCTTCTATTAACTATCTAACTAACAAATTATATATTTATTTTCTCATATTCATTAATCACTTTTAGAACGTCTTATAAATTTAAAAAATATAAATCTATGCAAAATTAAATAAAATAGTTATATTAATTTTTAATAAATCTTTTGTTGATTTATAGTATTAATAAATACAATTTTAATTTAAATAGCATAATTAATAAGTTTTAAATAATATTTAAGTTATACAAATATAGTAAGAGTCAAAAACAATTTATTCTATATTAATTAACCCAAAAAATAATTTTATATAAAACTAAGATTTCATAACTTTTATTACATTTCTTTTAATATACTTATTTTATAAATAAGAAAATCAGTGTAATTTAAATTATAAATAAAAAATTTCTATAGTTAAACAAACAAATGTTACTTTACTTAATCTATAGGCACAATTTAACTAATATATTTTAATATATAAATAGATAATATTAATAATTAATCATTTTATCAAAACCCTTTTTACATTTCTTTTTTTAATGCCTTATACTCTTCTAATTCTTTTAATCTTTTTATTATAATTTTCCGTCTAATTTTTCTATTTGTTGCAAAACCCCAATAGTTGAGTACTTATTTGGTGCAGGAACATTATTATTAGGATTTAAGAATCTTTATTATCTGGGAATAGAAAAGTGGGGAACTGATCTTTACAGTGTACTAGATGATTCCCAATTCGAAAATCCTTACCCATATACTTAACTTTTGTATTATAAATCTTATATATCTTAAATTTTCAATGGCTTCATTTTGTATTCCATGCCTAAATTAATTTTCTAAAGTTCTGCTTCATCAGGTTGGAATATAGGTTTTTTAATAGCATACTAGATTGAGTATGTTTCAATAATGGGAGTTTTAGTTCCTTTGTAACAATCTTTTTAGTATTTTGAGGAGTTAAGAAGCTTCTTTCAGGATCTAATTTTTTGTGGTTCAATTCATAGAATCTTTACTAGATAATTTCATGTCGAGTCTCCAATATCTTCTTACGTTTTAAATCTATTTCGGAGGGTTTGGAAATTTCTTTTATATCTATCATTTCATTTTTTTTCTTTTCTTTATACTATTCTTCTTTAAGTAAAGTTATGGTAAAAGAAGCAGTACCAGCTAACTTTCCTTTATAAGATAAAGGAATTTCACATTCTGTTTTCTACTCGGAACTTCCTTCTTCTATTTATTTTAATTTAGCCAGAGAATAGGTCCCTATTCCCACACACTCCTTAAATTTAGAAACTTCATTGAAAAGGTATCCTTCAACATAGAGTTTGTTTGGTTCCTAATTATTGATATAAAATTTATATTCTTCTCCAGAATTTACAGATTTTTATCCTTCAGCTCCTTTATCAGTCTTTTATTATGATATGATTAAATATATAGAAAAAAGTAATAAATACAAAATCTTACCTTTTCTATTTAGTCCCCTATTCTTACTCTGGCGTAAGGAACCAAACCACCAAGTGCGGATCCTCCAGAAATATCAAATTTATCCATTAGTTATTTTATATCAGCTTTTCCAAAGTCAACATTGAGTTAAGTTACAGTTAAATTATATTCTAATTTTTCATACGTTTTTCTCTCATACTCAGGCTAAACATATTAAATAGTAACTATCATTTTTCCTATTTCTTCTCCAGTGTCTTCAGATTTTATTTTAATTTCTTTTTCTCTTTCTTTTCCCATTTAGTTTTTTTTTTTGGAGCAACCAATGAAGCAAGATCCAGTTTACTTTTTCCAATTATATAATCTCCTTCATATTTCTCTTTTAGCCAATTATATCTAAATCAATAAATTGTAATCAATAATTTTTATTTTATATATATAGCTTCTATACCTTTGTTTATACTTTGAATGAGTATCTTATTTTCTGATAGTAAAATAAGCAATCGTTTAAGTAACAGTATCAAACTCATAATTTTATTCCGTCCACTAAAATAAAAAGTAACTTTTATAATAAAATCCTAATTAATTAAATAACATTATTGTATTATTACCGATACATTATGAAAGTAGGGATTTTTTTAAGGATCAGTAATTTATCCCTCTTATACATCTGATTTGTATTAAATATTTCCATATTATACTTCAAAATATATATTATTTTCATCTTTCGTCTTATAATATTATAAAAATAAGATTAATTAATAAAAATATAGCTTAGAGGAATAAATTGAATTACTGCACTTTCATTAGCTTTTTCATCTTCATCATCTTTTTTTTTTTTAAATGAAATATTAGCTTTTTACATATGGAGTGATACCTAGTGTTTGTTTTTTTCATATTTTCTATAGTCTTTAAGATTCCACTTCAAATGATTTTCCTTGGGTTCCAAATAATACTCTGCTGATTTGATTCCAATCTAGAAAAAAATAATTGGTCAATAATTATTAATAATTTTATTAGTAGTTTCATAACAACTTTATAGTAAAATAATTACTTTAACCATATTTAAAGATTATTTTGCAAAGGGCAATTTATCTCTTTTAATTTTTTCTTTTTCTATTTTCAATTCTTAATTAGGTTCAAAGCTATTTAAATCAGTGGGTACTTTATTAGTATCACCTTCTTGCTCGTTTAACTTTTTTAGTTCTTCTTCTTCTTTCTTTTTTTAATCGATATATTTAATATCCTTAATATCTCTAACTTTTTTCTTAGGCTTGAAAGGATTTTCCAAGTATTACTTTTCTAGTTCCTATTGTATTTGATTTTAATTGTCACCCATTATCTATTGAAAAAATATTTATTATTTTCTGTTATCTATGAATATATTTTTTAATAAAATCAATGATTACTATATTTTTTTTTCTTTTTCTTATTATATTTATTATTATAAATTATAAAGAAAGTTTTTTTTTTTAATATATATAATGAAATTAATAATAATAAAAATGAGTTCTCATAATTTTTTCTTCTTTTTCCCATATGATATTCAATTTGAGTTGATTTATAAGTAATGTCACTATTTTAATCAAAACATAATATACATTTTGCTAAATATATATTTAGAATATATAGGAATAAGTTATTAATTATCATGATTACACCAATATTAAATTATGCTTTATATTATTTATAAGAGTGTTTACTTGATAAACTTTAATTAATAAAAAATTTTTAAAATATTATATATAAATACTATTTCATTTCATCAGTTCTTATAATTCTTTATTTGTAATAAATCTCCACATTCCCTTTTTATAAAATTAACATAATAAACACAAAATATAATAATATTTTGTAAAAGAATTAAAAAATATACTTCAGGAAGTTTCCCTAGTATAATAGGCCCAATTCTAACTCTTTTAAGTCCAGATACTTTTAAATTTACATAATCGCACATTATTCTTATTTATCGTTTTTTACCTTCTTTTAAAACAAATCTCAATTAATGTTCATTTAAAACTTCTACCCTAGCTGGCAAAACATTTTTTCCATTTATTTTAATGCTGCCATTTCTCAAAATTTCTAATTATTATTTTGTTACTTTTTGACCAACTCTTACTATATATTCCTTTTCTATCGTGCTATCTTCTCCAATTATTTTTTTAGCTACTCTTCCATCTTAAGTATACAACATGAGTCCTATTCAATATTATTCAAATTTAAATATAATTATAATTTATTTCGAAACCATTATTATTTTAATATTAATCTTATTAACCTTATGAATGCAAGTCTAATCTCCCTGCTGGGGCAACTCCACTAAGATGTTTGGAAGAAAATTATATTTAATTTAAATCTTAACTATTTGAAAGAAATTAGTTTTCCTTTATCAATAATTATACGGCAGACTTATTTCCATGTTCGGGTAAATTCGAAACATATGTATAGGGCTTATTAAGTACAAATGTTGCTTTCTATTATTATTTACAAAGAGCTTATATTTTCAATTCTATTTTTTAATTCTTTTATATTTTAGCTCCTAGCTAGTCAACTATCACACCATCAACTAAAACTAAACCTATTAAATTAAAAAGCAATAGATGGTAAGTTAATATTTCTTTTTTAAAAGATATAACTACTCTAATACCTTACTTGATATATTCATCTGCCTCTCTTCTAGAACATAAACCTAATTCAGATAATCTTTTGGATATCCTTATCATATCTTTATTATCTTCAGCTTCTTTTAATGTTTTTAATTATTCATTTTAGAATTTTGAGTCGTTAATTTGTTTAATATTTGTTTGGTAATAAACTGGTTGAAATGAAAGAATTTACTTTTATATCATTTTAAATATACCTTTCATTGTAAAAATGTTCATTTTTATATTTTTTATTTGAAATATTTTTTTTATTTAGAATTTAAGAATATTAACAAATATATAAAATAGTAAAATATGTATTCTGGCAACTAAATTATTAATATTGTAAATAAAAATAGATGTAAAATATTTATAAATCTAAATTTATATTTTTTCTAAATGAAAATATAAATATTACTACTATAATTCATATTTTATTAAATAATAAATTAAAAATTGATTATTAATTTTAAAATAAAATCAAATACAATTGTATTTGCCTACTATTATAAATTTATAATAATGATTTATGTGCACCTATTTTTTTTGATTATTTTTTAATATGAAATTGAAGAATTTAATCAAAGCTAGCTAGAAAAATAATTATAAAATTCCTAAATCATATATAAAATATAAAAAAATAAAATTTGTACAAAAATATTTCAAAACTATGGCTACAGCACTATATCTTGAAAGCGAAAAACTATAATCTAAATATTATGATAAAAAATCAGGTCTTACTCCTGAAGAATATTAATAAAAATTATAAACAACGTGTACAGTTTATGTTGGAAATTTGTCCATTGGTACAAGTGAAGATTCAATTTACGAATTTTTTTCAAGAGCTGGAAGAGTAAAGCATTTGCATATGGGAACTAATAGCATTGGATAACCTGCTGGATTTTGTTTTATAGTGTAAACAATTATTTTTGCTATTAATATATATATATAGTAAAAAATAATATTAATCACTTAATAGATATACTAATCATGAAGATGCCGGAAACGCAGTAAATTATTTAAGCTAACTAAAGTAAATTTTATAGATTAAATATCATAATTATTTAAAATATTATGTGTCTATTTTAAAAATTATTAGTTAAAAAAAAAATTTATATTTTAACAGATTAGAAGACAGAATAATAAGAGTAGACTGGGATATTGGTTTTGATCCCTCTAGATAATAAGGTAGGGGCTCTAATGGTTTGTAGATTAGAGATTGTATGAGATAATCTTAAGATAAATAAAGACTTAATTTAGATTCTAGGTCATAATGGATACCTAAACAAGGTCTTGGATATAATTAAGGAGGCAGGGGTAATTCATATAATAATAGATATTAACGAGATAATCATGGAAAGTATGGTAACAATGGAGGAAACTTTTATAATAAAAGAAATTTCAATACTGGTGTAAGGATGTATAATAACAACAACAATAACTTTTAAAGAGGAAGAGGAGGAGGATATCATGGTCATGTAAATAAAAATCCTATTTTTATATATTATTAAATTATGATTTATTTTTTAATTGGTTTTATTTTAATTATAATCAATAATCCTATTTTTTGAAAAATACCTTATAATTTTTCTAAAATATTTATATAAATTATTTTTCAACATTAAGTATTTAATTAACTTCTATCTTCTTTATAGCGAGGAGAAAACCATCATAATTATAAGAATTAAAATAGAAGTTATAGTAATGGAGGAAATAACTAAAGCTCAAAGAGAGATAGATCAAGATCAAGAGAAGATAGTTATGAAAAATAATAGAAAAATTAATAAGAAACGAGACATTACTCTGATTCTGATTGATAAAAATAAAATAAATATTATTAAACACATTATATATTTTACAATATATAATATATAAAAGTATATTAAATTTACTTTTAAACTATTGGTTATATTTAAGCTAATTCTAAAAGTATTAGAAAATAAATAAATTGAATAATTAAAAATTATAAATATAAATAATATTACAAATATTACTTCTATCATAGTATAAAAATGTTATTTTTTTTTTTTAACCAGTTATAATTATATAAACATTTATTTACATTTTAAATTAATAAATAAATTAGTTTTTTAATTCCAGAAATATGTCCAGATTATTTTATTATGTCTTATATCTGATATTAGATGTTTCTAACAATGAAATACTTTAATTATGGGAAATTTTCTATATAAAATCTTAATTATATATTTGATAATAATCTTAATATTCCTTGGTATTAAAACTTACTGAAATCATGAATAATACATACATCTGTATAACCAGTAATATTTAATAAAAGAATATTAAGAAATATTGTTATAATTTAATAACAAAAATAACACAAATAAACAATATTATTTTTTATTTTATAATTAATTTATCTATATAATAATTTATTTAAATTTGTATCTAACTATAGTTTAACAATATTTTATATCACAAAAACACTAATTTTCTAAACTAAAAATTCTATGTTAATATAGAATATTAATTTAGAAAGTGATTAAAAATATTTTATTTCACCAAATTTCTCTTTATTAGTTATATCAAAATATTCCCTAAATTAATTTTATCGAAAAAAAAGTTTAATTCATCAAAGTAAAAGGTGAATTTAATTTATTTTTAGTTCTATAATATGCTGATAAATCGATAAAGAATAATTATAGGTAATATTAGCTATAGCGAATAAAAACAATATATAATTAAATTAATTAAAAACAAATAGTTAACATACACATAATATACAAACTGAAAAGACCCCAATGTTACAATAGTAATAAAATTTAGACACAATAATTAAAGAAGTAATACTAGAAAATGACGTTAGTGGATAAAAATATTTGATGAGAGATATTTGCCTCGATTTGATCGACGGATATAAAATAAGTTTCAATTAAATTCTAGCTGCTCTTTAGAATTTTCCTATACAAAATTCCATGCTTTTTTACTTAGATTAAGAAAGAGGAGTTTATGTTCACTTAGGTAAAAAAATAACATTTGTAAATATTTCTACCTTTCTCAATCGAAATCCAATCATTTATGGAATCTACAAACTATACTAACTTTATCTGAGATATTTTTTTTAAATTTTGAATTGATTTGAGTAGTTCTATTCATTGTAATTGTTCTTAAAAAAAATAAAAATTTTGTTTTTTTAGATAATCTTTAGAAATTTTAAAAATATACTAAAGTTAACAAATATTTTGATAAAATTTCATAATATTTCTATATTAATCAGGTAATGAGCCATTATATTAAGACGAATTGATAGATGCAAGACATCTGGGATCTTGCATCTAAGTCAAATTCAGACCTATAGATAAAGACTTTGATAATAGTATATCAGGAAAAAAGATTCGCAAGAAACCGCTACTTTAATACTAAAAGCAAGAAAAGAGAGTCAAAGAAAGACAAATAAAAGACGTTTAAGAAAAAGTTTAATAGTGGAGGGCCTTACATGAAGGATAAGAAAAATTAAATCTTGATGTAGCCGCATAGGTATTTTTTCTTCTAATTGGCAATATTGTCTATTTTAATTATTTTTTTATGTATATATATGTATGCATGCATTATTAACTACAGTGTGAATTAAAATAAATACCAATTTAATAATAAAATAATAATTTCTAAATAAAACTTTTGATTATTTACTATTATTGATAAAGTCTTATATATATTTTGCAAATTAAAAATTATAAATTAGATTTATTTTGTTTATTTTTTTTTTAAAACTCAAAAGAGAGTAGGAATTGCAAGAAAGACATTGGATGATTACCATTTATAACTTAGAAGAGCAAAATCTTTAAATTTCGATTTCGAAAAAAATAAGTATGAGAAGATGGGATTTTTAAGAAAATTTGTTAAAGATCATGGAGGAAATAATTTAAATTTCCCTAATCTGACAAGTTCAAAAACCTTATTGAAAGTAGAAGATATGAAATTTGATAATTTAAGAGATTTTGCAAGTTAAGGACATTTTCCAATATAAAATGGTTCAGGAAACTTGGGAACCTCTGATTTGATGGATGCTAATCCTTCTAATTATGATGGAGATTATGAAAATAAAGTAAACTCTCGCATGTAACTAGATTCAAATTTAAATTCTAAATCTATCAACAGAAGTTCTTAGCATGGATCAACCACTCTTCATACCAGTAGCCTTGCTCTCTAAAATTTAAATAATTTATTTCATAATAACAATCTACAAGGATTACAAAATACCAGTTTAACTAATAGTCAAAACAGAATCCAAACATAAAATATTACTAATGGAAATTTAAGTAGTTTACCCAACTATCTTCTTGGAAATGCTCTATCTTAATACAGAATTTAATCCCAAAATCAAGCTACATAAAATGGACAATAATAGGATTAACATAACTCCCATTAAATGAAATAATTTAATTAAAATAAGCAATCATATTCTAACTCTACAAACAATTCTACTAATTAATAATAAAACTCATAATTACATCATTCCTAACATAATTAACTATAGTAATCTTAAGTAAAATAAGAACATAATCCTAAATCAATTTTGCCTTCCCATATACTTCCCTCTACCTATAATCTTTAAAACAACAATAATAACTACAACAATGGCAACAGTAACAACAACAATAACAACAGCAACAATAATAATAATTAACCCAATTAATTAAGCACTTCATTATTCAATAGCACCTATCTGGGATCAATGCAAAATACTACTGGATAAACGAATAGTAATACAACGGGAGAAACCTTATAACTGTCCCAATAATATAATTTAAATGGAGGTAATCTAAAAAATAGTTTAACTGGATAATTGAATCAAAATAATAATAATAATTAAAATAATAATCAATTATCTGGAAATAAATAAAATGAAGAATAATCCCTTACTAGTCTCTTATTGTAGCATTAGCTTAAATAAAGCATGCTTTAGGGGTCAGTAGGTAGCTAAAATCTTGCAAATTCTCTAGGATTCGGTGCTAATAATTTAGGTTCATTGGGTATTTCTACCGGAAATTCTTCTAAAACGAATGGAAATCAATAAACTTATAATGTTAGCTCTGATTTACTAAATAATTTAATTTAATAGAACCAATAATTAAAATAATAATAGATTTAAATTAGAAATCAATAAAATAATAATTAATGTAAATGTAATAGTAGTCAACATAGCAAAATCATAACCCAAGCAATGATCTATAAAAATTGTTATTTTAAACTTAATCTTAATTCAATTTTAACATGCTTGATTCAAAACTGTTATCATAGTTCCCAGGACTTGGAACTTCTTAGGGGGATGTATTTTATCGTAATTAAATGTTAGTGATTTTCTTAATCCTGATGGAAAAGAAGGAGTTTTGGGAAATAGTTAAGTAATGGATAATACTAAAAAGGAAGAAGATTCAATTTAAATGCAATAATAATAGTACTAGTTACATTAATAACTATAACACTCAATAGCAGCTTCTAATAAGAATGCATAATGATTAGTAATAATATAATTAAATTTCTTGAGAGTAATTAATTTTTTATAAATATATTCCATATATATATAAATAAAAAAGTTTTATCTTTTATAAATTAAATAAATTTTATTATAATTTTATATAACAGTTAGTTATAAATAAAATATAATGTCATAAGGTTATACGATTATATTTATTTATCTATCTATCTATTTATTTATTTATTTATTTATTTATTTATTTATTTATTTATTTATTTATTTATTTATTTATTTATTTATTTATTTATTTATTTATTTATTTATTTATTTATTTATTTATTTATTTATTTATTTATTTATTTATTTATTTATATAAATAACTAATTAAAAAAAATTATTATCAATTATATCCTATTCCTTTTATGGTAATAATGTGAGTCGAATCATACTCTTCTTTCTTTATATCAATTTCAATTTCTGGAATAAATTATTTTAAAACATAGAATACTGCTTCTGTATGTTAAGTAACTTCAGAACCTATCCGTATTTAAGAAATTCCTTATGCCAGAGCCATGTAGATTAAAAGCTAATAAAAAATATATAAATTATAGTTACTTTTGTAACTATATATATTACTTAATCCTAGTGATGCTCATCTATACAACCTCCCATTTTAATTTATTTAATGAAATTTTTACCCGCTTATTCTACGCAACTCTAATATTTTATTATAATTTAAAGATAATTGCTTAAATAATCTTATAAAAATATTGAGTTCAATACTTCTAAAGTTTCATTTTTTCCTTCTGGGAAATAAGAAGCATCAATGTAAGTACCACTACCATAACCATGAAGAATGACAGCATAACATTCATTAAACTTTTTAGAAAAAGCTTATATTGTTTCAACATTAAAATTAATAGTCAACTCTTCTTCTTCTTCTTTTTCTTCATCGTTTTCTTCATCATTATCATTGCAATTTTTTTTTTAAAATTCATTTTTGAACTCACTTTTAATAATAGTTTTTATCTCTTTTTCTTAAAAAAATGGAAAAAATATATTTTCAAATGAATCTTATTGATTAAAATTAAGGTAAAATTTACTCAAATTTTAATAGCATCGCTTATATTAATTTCTTTTTTTACAACAAATAGTTTTATTTAGATATCGAGAGGAGGTGTTCTTTTGATTAACTTTATAGGTTTAATATAATTATTAATAGGATTTATTTGTGATTTTATTATTCCACCTCCTGCTGGATAGTATCCCTATTTGATAATATCATAAGTAAATGTAACTCCCATTTCATTTAAAAGTAATTTAAGAATATTATTAATTGAATCTGCAGGAGGAGATTTATTTACATTTGTTCCTCCCTATTAAGATTAATAAAAATGATATACCTTTAATTTTATTAAATTTTATTAATAATAGTTTACTTATAAAGTTAGTTACGATTGATTTTTTGCATATATCAGTGTAGGCAGCAAAGACTAAAACATTAGTCCTATTGAAGCTCCCGTTTTTGCACCTCCTTAATAACTACCTATAATGATAAATGAAATTTAGACTTCTTTTTTAATTAAATATGATTAAAATAAAAATACCAGATTTTATTTTCTCTTATGGATCATAAATTATTTACTGTGATCCTATTTTTACATTTTAAACTTTGGCTGAAGTTATTTCTTTCATAAGATGTATCTTTTAAAAAATATATTTTTGAGCACTAAAGTTATATAATTATATAAAAATAATATTATAAAAATTTACGGCCGCAATAAGCTAGTTATTTAATCCTATTAAAAAAGATTAAAAAAAATTAATAAATTGTCAATAAAATGATAGTTTTATTAAGTGTTACCAGGGTTTGGTCTACCAGATCTAATGTTAATTATTTAAAATGGTTTTTATAATATATTGCTCAACGCCATGGAATTTCTTATTATCTTTAAACATTTTACGTTTTATTTAATACAATTTATACTTTTAAAATTAATTACTTATCCCCCTCCTTCATATAAAGACCCATCTATATTTACAGATATGTTTTAAGGACTTGTTTCTTGTTTCATTTTTAGAATTTTTTTATTTTTCGTAATATATTTTAGAATAAAATAAATAGTTAGCAAGTAAATTAGCATGATTATATATAAGAAATAATAAATTGTAAAAGAATTTGATTTTTCGGAATTTATCATATTTTCTATCTTAATATAAATAAATATTTTATTTAACAAATAATTAATTAAATATAAATTTCATTCACTTTTGATCATTATAATTCTAATTTTCTATAAAAGAAATAGTACCCCATATGCCAATCCCCTAATAAAATAATAAATGATTCAAATATATATTTAGAAATAATTTAATTTATAAATATATACCTCCTCCTCTCAAGTCAGTGATTTATTCTGTTTTAACTTCAGTCACATTATCATCATCATATTTTAACCAGTCATCTACCAGAAATTTGTAAAACATTATTAATAATATAGATATAGAAACTAAAAGTATTATCATGTATGTGATTTACCTCCAGCTCTATGAATCCAACTAATATAGTGACCGGAATCGGAAGATCTCCCCTAATGAGTAAGTACAGCAACTAATTCATAGCATCCGGTATCTAATCCCTAATAAAATTATATACGGTTATATTTATTATTTTTTTTACTTAATATCTTACCATTCCATGAGGTCTGTACAAATTTTCGTCGTGTTCTTTGATTTATTCTTCTTTATGATTTTCTTGATACATTTTCCATTATATTTTGGAGTCATCAGGAAGCATTTTCCCACTTTCTTCCATTTGTTTTCTCCATAAATCAAATTTATCTTTGCTGGCTTTTTCTTTTTCTTCTCTTTATTTTTATTCGTATTCTTTACCATAGTCCAATGATTTTTATAATTCGGGAGTGCATACTAATTTAATAATTAAAAAATTTATCTTTCCATTTATTTTCTTTATTTTAAATTATTAAAAATTTACATTCATATATATCAAGAACTTTTGGGAATGAAACTGATCTTAAAATTTTAACTTTACCAGCTTGAGTTTAAGCTTCCTAACAAGTAAAATTAAATTAAATATATTTTTTTGTAAAAAAATGGTTTATTTACTTTAACTTCTCCTTTCCATAAGAACCTTGACATTTGTACAGCTAAGTATGAAGGCTAGCAAATATTATAAAAAAATATAAATTAAATTAAATGTTGAGTATATATTTAAATAAGGTTTATTTTACCAATTTTTAATTTTTGATATTTTATGATAAATATGATTTTGATTATCTATTTCTGATAATTTTTCTACTTCTTCTTATAAAGCCTTTTATAATTTTAAAATTAAATATTTACACACTAAATTAAAGATTTAATTATAATATTTACTGATTTCAAACCATCCATCATATGATTGGTAGGTTGAGATTATGTTTCAATTGAACACATTAGTTTTTTACTAATTTCAGTTTTAATGGTTTCAGGTTCCTCAGGGATTTCAATATTTTTCATTCGAACTTCATACTCAATTTAGAATAAGTCTTTCATTAGACTTCCTTTTTCTCCTTCCAAATTAGTATATGGTGTAGCTTCTTCCAAGCATTAAGAAATTCCCATATAGCATTCATCAGCTAAGGTAAGTTATTTTTTTATATTAATTTAATTCGAAATTATAAGTTATTTATGTTTACCGTCTTATTATTTAAATCCTTGACCTTCTCTTTCAGAAAATTAAGGGTATGCATTAAATAAAGCTTGTAAAAAATTAATAGGTTTTAATGCCTATCCAGATTATTCCATTTGTCTCATTAATTAACTAAATGCTAAAGTAACCTAGTGTTCTTTTGTCATTTTATTTTCAATTTATGTTTTAAGCATATAGTCTTTCAATTCGTTTATTCTTTTAAAACACTAGATACTTGCATTCATATAACAGGTATTTCCTAAATTTATTAAACCTACGGGCATAGTATACTAAATAAAATAATGAAATATATATATTAATTCAATTATTCACTAATATATTATCATATTTTTTTAGTTTACTCCTGTTTGTTATTTAAATACTTCTGCAAGTTATTTTGGAGTAAGATCTTCTAAAAATAAAGTTTTTTATCCAGGTTTTGATTATTCTTCAATGCTCATTCCCTCAGCGGCTCCCATTAACATAAATATGGATTTCTAATAAAATTAGAAATTAATCAGAATAACTTGAATAATTAGTATTTTATTCTTACATCTTTAACTTACAATTCAGATAAATTAGTGTCATTCTAATAGAAAAATTATTATTATTATTAATTGATGTAAAAATTTATTATATATAAATTACAAATATAAAACTATAATGAATAATAAGCCATTTTTATACTTATTACTTACCTTTAATGTTTTTCCTTTAAATAATACTTTTTATTTATCAACTGGAACAAAAGTCATAGAATAGAGAGCAGCCTTGAAATCTTCCATTGACTAGTTGATATCCATATCATAGTCAAATTTCTCTTTTCCCCACTTTATTTAAACTTTAATTATTTATTCCATGCTATTGTTTCTAAATTAAAAATCAATAAGTTATATCTCTATTCAAAAATAATTGATTCTTTTATTACTTTTTTTACTTTGAAGTATATTTTATAATATTTCTTGTTTATTTTTTTGATAATTATTATACAACTAAAAATTATTAAATTTAAATAATAAATAATGTGTAATTATAATTATAATTAATATATAGTTTTTTTTTGATAATGAAAAATAATTTAAAAGATCAGATCTGGTAAAATACTTATTGCATTCAATAGCTATAGCAAATTTAAAATATAAAAACATTATATTTAATGTGTAAATTTTTAACAAATTTAAATTAAATTTATTAACTTTATGTTAATATTATATATGTTAATATTTTATAATTTAAAAAAATATATATAAATAAGTAAAAATATTTATTTGATAGTAGTATAATAAATTATAAGTAGGAATTAAATTCAAGGACTTTATAATAAATTAATAATATTTTTTAGATATATTTACATAAAATGGGATTTATTTAGAGTAAAGAAGAGTAATTAGACAGCTAAGATGAGATGACAATATGGAATAGAGCTACATTCAAAGTTATAAATGACAACTTTACAAATATAAAAAATAATGTAGAAAATAAATACTATGGAAATGTAGATATTTTATAAAATATTCAAAACAAAGAATTTTATGTAATCTCTAAAAAGTGTTATCGTTGAATGAAGATTAGTATTAAAAAACCAGTACTTAATTTTTTAATAGGTTAAGTGAACTTAACCACCCCAATTTAGTTTAAATATTGGGTACTTAAATTATGTAAATGGATTTAATAAATATAAAAATTAGATTCTATACTTAATTTTTGAAATAATATTATAGCTTATAATGAAGTTTCTTAAAGTACTTTTTGTTCAAAAATGTTCAGTCATACTTTAATCTTAGATAATATAGACCATAGTTTTTTAGATGATATTGAAATAATGAATCATAATTAATTAAATGAAGATGATCTATGGTTTTTTATTGACTCCCTAGTAGGATCATTAGCATTTTTATAAAAAAAGTAAATAACAACTCTTAGTGTTTCACATTATATACTTTTTATATTTTTTAAAACGTCTTTAGGGAATACATCATGAAAGTCTTATATTCGAGCATATTTACTCTGTAAATACTCCATAAAATGTGAAAATATTTAAAATATCAGATCCCATTTTAATGAATTATGAAACTAATTATATAAGAGCGTTAATAAATTTACAAACAGAAGGAGATAAATAATAATTGTCAAGAATTTACTTATCTCCTGAATAGCTAAATGATTTATAAAACAGAATAAAACATCCAACATTCAATGCCGTTAAAAGTGATGTATTTACACTTGGAATGCTTATATTGGATATATGTATCATGTAAAAGCTAGATGAGTTGTATATCTGGTAATACTGTAAGATTGATGATTAAAAACTTAAATAGCTTATGAAGCATTTAGAATAGCAGAATAAATATTCTAAAAATTTAATTTAATTATTATAGTTAATGCTAAATGGAGATCCTGATATAAGTAAGTTTAAAATTGTAAATCAAAATAATTTTATATATAACATTTTATTTTTTATTCATAGGACATGATTTTATAAGTTTAGATTAGTATATTACTTAGAATATATTAACAAATGGGAAAAGGGTAGTTGATTTTATTAAACCTGGACATTATAAAATAATTCCAAAAAGTCTTGTATAAGAATAAATCTTAAAATAATAAAATTAAAAGTTTCATTAATAGCATAATGCGAGCAAAGAAATAACAGACAATAAAGATTAAGAATAAAACTAAAACATAGAAAAAAGTGATGTACAATAATAAAATTAATAATAAAGCTAATCTAGAATGTCACCAAACTAAAAGCAAATGAACCAAAACTAGATATTCCATAATAACACTAATGTTTAAAGTTAGTACTAAAGTTTACCTTAGATGTCACCTTAAAGATTGGGATTTTCCGTATAAAAGCCTCAAAGCTAAAACATAATGTCAATAATTGATGTAAAAGATTTAACTCCTCAATAATAAATTTTATAAGAACAAATTGTTTAAAATATGTTGATGCAAGACTATTAGTAGTAACTTCTTTAATAACAATATTATATGTTATAATAAAGATAGTATTAACTCGATAAACTTGCTTATTAAGAAAAATTATAGTAATTTCAAAATACAGATAATTTTTTGCAGTAAATGAGTTCTCATTAACCCTTAGATAAATAATAACAAGCTAGTTCTCCTAATAATAATAACTTTTCTTCCCCTAGAACTAACAATAATATTATCAGTAACCAAAATATTAAATTTGAAGACTTTGGTTTGAAAACCTAAATGGGAGAACTTAAATATCCAAATGGAGCTGTCTATTAAGGAGAAATATTTAATGGTTTGAGACATGGTGAAGGAAAACTCACTTTTAAAGAAGGAGGTCATTATTATGGCTAATGGAATATGGACAAAATGGAGGGTAATAATAAATAAAAATATATTATTAATTTATAAGATGATATTTATTTTTAATATATAGGAAAAGGAACTCTATTTTATAATAAGGACCAAAAAGCTTATGAAGGTGAATTTTTAAATGATAAATTCCATAATTAAGGTTAGCTTTATAATGACTAAGTGGATGTATTTCAAAATAGTTTTGATTATAAAGATTTTTCACAAATAAAAAACTTCTGGGAAACTTTTTAAGGATAATTTTATGAAGATAAAAAAATGGGTTCGGAGTATTATATTTATCTAATGGAGAAAAGCTAGCTTCTAATTTTAAAGATGACTAAGTTGATGGATATGGTACTTTTTATTGTCTAGATGGTTAAATTAAAAATGGAGAATGGAAAAATAATGTTTTAACTAAAATTATTTGATTTATTTAAAAAAATAATCATTGAATTAATTATGAATTATTTAATATATATTAAGTATAATATATCTATTTTCTTTAATTGATAGTATAAAATTTAGAGATAATTAAAAGAAAAAAAATGTAACTATGATAAATTGTACCATATTATAAGGATTTATTATATTTAACAATTTCATAAAATTATTCATTAATTTTATTTTGTAACAAAAAAAAAAAAATTTTTAATTTAAAAATTAAAAAAAAATAAATCAGATAGAAAGCTTGAATTTATTTACCAAAGCCTTTAAATAGGAATAAATTTTTTCATCAATCAAAAGCAGTTCCATTGGTAAGCATAATACAATAGTTTTGGCTAAAATATATTATTATGACATAAATTGTATTAATTTATAGCCTTCAATGATGTAAAACAACAGTATTACAAATAAAAATAGTCCTCCTAGGAGGATAACATAGATCTGCTATTTTACTGCTATATCTTACAATTAATTTTTTAAATTATTTCGTAAATCAATTAAATATGAGTATACGACATATGAAACAAATCCTTCTTTTATATCTTAATCAATATAGTTTTAATTTTTATATTCAAGGTTTTTTTCTCCTGTATAAAAAATTATTATTAATATTATAATATTAGTGTGCTTAAAATTAAATTAGACTATTCACACCTAAAAAATATTGCCACATATAGGTAAGAGTTTATGAAATTCCTCTTTCAAGACTTCCTTGTTGAACACTATTGCAGATAATTGAATTTTGTTAATAATATTTTTATGTTTAGTAGCTTTTTACTGAACAAATGGATTTTTAAATTTTTTAAATAAATTCATTTTAATATTATTTTTAAATAAGCTAAGTTGCTATATTTCTTAAACTTTATCTGAGAATATGAGGATATTTTCTAAATTTTCATTGTAATATTTTTCAGTTTTCAAAAAGACTTCATGTTCTAATTGAGAAAAGGTTTAATTTTATTCAATTAAAGAAACTTTATTTTTAAGACTTATTCTCTATGAAGAAAGAGTAGAAATTTAATCTTTTAAAAAAAATTATATTTTATTTAAATTTATTTTGAAAATATTGTCAAATTTGTAAAAAAATATTATTCTACACGAGATCTGTGAAATGGAATTATAATATGCTAAGGCTGGATTAAAATTCTACAAATATTAAGAAACTAAGACATACTATCCTATCGTATATGTCATAAAAAAAACAATGATATGAACATAAAATAAATAAATTTCCATATTATCAGAGTTTGTTTTTGTACAGTAACAAGTTATTTTAGAGTCTTATTAGTGGCAATAATTTATTATTCTTTTTGCTTTTATTCAGCATATACCAGTTCTTCATATATTTTCTCCATACTGAAATTATAATCTAGATATTTTCTAAAATTTATTAAAATGTAATACAAAAAACTAGAATAGAAAAATTAAAATTCGGTTTTTTATTACCCACTATTATAATCTAATGATTCTTTTATTTGTTTTAATCTAATAATTTCCTTGTCTACGGAGATAAATGGTATAGTATTTATTATTTTGAGTATGTTTTTTATATCTTAGAGAAATTTATTATAAAAATAAATACTGAAAACATAAACCATAATCATCACAATATTCAGAATAAAAATCATCACCAAAATAAATGTTTACACATTTTTATTTGATGTTTCACTATTTCTAACTATAGATTTAATCATATTTTAATACATTTCATTCACAATAATAAAATTGTTTTATAATAAAAATACATCCTAACTATTTTATTAATAATTTTACTTAAATAATTCTACACTAGTAAGGTTTTTTAATTGAAATTGATTAAATATATTTTTCCAGTCATCTAATATAGATAGCATTTATTATTGTAAATCAGCTAGGACTTAATTTAACGTCAATTCTTTTTGAATTAGTTAATTTTTTTCCTAAAATTATAATACTTTAAGTTTCTCCTTAGAATAAAAGTTATTTAGAATATCATTTTTAAAATCTTTTTTATTATTTGTGCTAAGAACTTAAAAACTATTTTAAAGCAATGAATATAAATACTCTTATTCCTGAATAGAAAATTAAAATTATGATTAGTTATTATTTTAGTTTCCATTTTGATTTCTATAATATTAATCGAAATTATAATAAATGGTCTTTTCCAAAATTTAAAAATTTCCATAAGGGCCAATAATATTACTGCTCATTATTAGCTTTTCAATCACTTATTATTTTTATACAATATTATTGTTCACTATTATAAGAGATATCGAGGTTGTCAATGCTAGAAATATTACTTCAAATATCTTAGTTATCTTAAGCATATTGAAGGATAGAGTAAAGCCCCCAAAATCAGAAAAATCCTTATAAATTTAAACTTCCTTAAAATTCTTTATTTTTCATTTCCTTATTAAGTTGAACTCATATATGACTAATTTTCATACAAATATTTATCATGTTTATTATATTGTTGGTCATTTTTTTGGAATTGCTTGGATTTCTTATAAATAATTGTTTAAATGTTTTATTTCTGATATCTTATGAGTCTTAATCTTCCTCAGAAGAAACGTCTTATTTTTATTAGCTTTGTCTAATTTTAAAAATACATATATATATATAATTAATTCTGATTTTAAATTAAAAATTTTGTATTTTTATATCATTCACAAATATTACCTTAAAATAGTAGTTAATGTCCTCGAAGATTTAGGTTTTCTTTTAAGATTCAATTAGTCTATACTTTGGTTAATCAAATGTTGAATATTTTAAAAATATTTTTTAAAAAGTTATTTTTTTTTTTTTAATTAATTATTGTTGCTATTTATAGTAATTTAATTTTAAACATTAGAACTATTAGATACTTCTTCTTTATTTATTTAAGATTTTCCTACTGAATCAGTTATTATTTACCTTTAGCTATAATTTAGATAGACCCAATACATTATTCTTATTCTATTTAAAAATCTAAAACTTCACCTTCATCAAACTTTTATTTATTAAAAACATTTATTTTATAAATAAATAAATTACGATTTATACTAAAAAAATTACCTCATTTATACTTCTTCCAACTAAATCAAACAATAATTAACTATGGTCATTGCTTTATTCTAATTATTATTGATGGATTTTATCATTATCATCGTGAATTACTAAATCTTAAATAACCTAATCATCATAATCATGTTTATTTTTGATATCTATCTATGATTTTTCAGAAGAATTACCCCCATTTAATATAATTTCTGATTTTTCTACAATATTTGAACCTTTGGTGGCAATTTCATCTTCCTCCATTGTATCTGGTTTATTCTCTTGACTTGAATTATTATTATCTTATTGACATAGTTAAATACTCACAGACTTGTCTAGATTTTTAACTTAATCATTAATTACTTAAAATTGTGTTTGTTTAGTCTCTAAACTAGCTTCTTTAAGGTTATAATTGTTTTTTTTTTTAGTTTTTTTTTAAACAGATTAAACTTCAATACTGTAATAGATAATAGAATCATGCAAAGTTTTTAGGACATGCTTTTGAATTATAATGTCGGCATTATATTAAATAAAGAGATGTTTTTATGAAAATAGATCTTAATTTTAAGAAAATGATCCCGAAAAGTTACCTATTGAAGGCTGTTTTTAAAAATATTGAGAAAACTTACTTTTATTATCAAGTAACTCTGTTTAAGAAGTAACATTACTTCTAGGACTCTAATCCTAATTGAATTTAGAGCTTTATTAATCTCTAATTTTCATTAAAGTTTTTATTTTCATTAAGCCCTTGCTCTTTCTAGAAGATTTACAGTTACTATCTTTTTCATTTGAGCTATTTCGTTTTGTATTGCTTTGACATCGTTAATCAGTATTCAAGTCTTCAATCTTTTAGTTTACCATATTTATAAAACCAGAATCATTTTTATTTTTGTGATAAAAAATTTCTATTGATAGAGGGTGCTATCTCTTCATCCACTACAAGTCAATGTCTTTAAATTCTAAAATGTTGGTTTTTTTTTTTCAAGATCTTTTATGTAATTTTAGATTTTTGGAATTATATATTAGGCTTCGAAACTGAATTTCTGAGGCATAGAACTAACATTAGTATAACCTAATTTGTTGATTAAACATTGGGAAATCCCTTCAATATTTAGTTCAGAACTCAACAACATATAGCAGTTATCCTTGTATTAGTTCTGTTCAATCATTAAAGTGAAGGGAAATTCCTCTTTATAAGTAATATTTATAGTCATAAACCCTTATATTTTTTTAATAAAATTTTGTTTCGTTTATAAAAAAAAAAATCTTTTTTATTTAAAATTTCAGCTGCACTTATATGGTCCATCATGAAGGTTTATATAAGTTCGTCATGCCTTGTAGAAATAAGATAAGGCATAATATCTTTTATGTGTTCAATATATTCAAACTCCTAGTGAGTGTATCCAAACATTTATGGAACGGATGGCGAGTATTTGACAATTTTACCCGTTGTTGACCCTAGTTTTATATTTATACTCGCAATATTTCGAGAAAAAACCTATAAAATTAAACTATCGTTTTTGTCATTTAAACCTATTTAATTACGATTTTTCTATAAATTAGTATGTAATTTTTGTTGAAATATTGAATTAGCTTCAAATAAACAGCCAAGTATATCACTATAAAACATTACAAGTAAATTATGAGAATCTTGGTTTGGATAATCATTACTAAACTATATCACCATTTATTCTGTAATATCCATAAATAGGCTTATTTTTTAATCTAAGATAATAAACTAGAGTAATCCTTTGACCCCTTTCTTATATATTCTAGATACTTTTAAATAATACGTATTTTATTTTAAAAATGTATTTTAAAATAAAATTTGATCAAATTTTTACACTAATCTTGAACTCTACAATCTATTAGAATCTGAAGAAAATATTTTTTCTTTATATTTCCATTTAACTGTAAGTGTCAATAGCTTCCAGTGTGGGCAATAGCTTTGGCTCTCTAGATCCTACAATATAGTCATCTATAAGTGTTAATTTCGTTAATTCCAAAATTATATTTAAACACTGCATTATATAACTTTAATAAAATTTGGAAACTTTAAATATTTTATGTTATGAATATTGTATTTTAACTATTCTGTCTATAACTTAAGTATGTTTTTGATGCTTAAATAGAAAAATTAAATATTGACAAAATCGATATTCAGAATCATTTTGCTAGAAAAATCCTAATTAGTTTAAATGAGATAGCATTAAATATACAACCATTTATTCGAAAAAATATTAACTTAATCCTTAAGCACCTATGTTTTTTCCATTTTAAGATTCTAAAGAATAATAAACGATATTTATTTTTATATTTAATTTAATAAAATTATTTTATTTTTTTCATTATTTACCATTAATATTAAGTTTACAAAAACAGTTTTTATTATGCTTACACTGTCTCCTGTGATTTTAAACTAATCCAATAATTAAAAGGTACTTATCTTTTATTAATTACTAAACATTATTTTAGAAAAATCTTATTTTGCTTGATAACTATTAGGACTAATTAAAATTATTTGAATTTTAATGATTACTGATTAGTATTTTGTCAATAAATTTTAGCAATAAATAATAAGATAATTTGAGTATCATTGGCATTATTAAAATATAAATATTGAAGTTTTTATCATAGCCACTAACTTTAAAAGTTTCCTATATAGTTATAATAATTATTGATAAAAAAAAAATATGTTAATATAAAATACCTGTAATAGAATAATAATAAAGAGTAAAAAAGTGGAAGAAAAAGCAAATACATGTTATTTCAACTTCCATATTTTAGAATAGGGTGTATTCTATAGTAAATCATAGATTGATAATATTAATTAAAAGCCTTAAGCTATGTTTACAAAATATAAGGCATAGTCCTTTTCTTATTTCATATAAAATATTTGACTAAATGCTAAAATCATCTTTAAAATTAAGGCTATAGTATACATTATACTATCACTATTTCTGCATTAGTTTTTTTCTTCAATTTCCTGACATTTTTCTGCAAAAATTTAGCAATAAAAGGAAATAATTATGAAATATACCAGTAGTAGGCCAGCTAAAATTCGAATATAAATATTTAATTCATCTTCTTATTTTTAAAAAATAAACCCATTTATGCTAACCATACCCAATATTTCAATAAGGGGGACTATTAAAATCATATTAAATACTTATTATATGAATTAAAACACCTCTCCTTGAATTTAGAATATTTTTTATCTTCAGCCTATTTACTTACTCCTATTCCACTATTTAATATATTCCCACTAGTTTCTTATATATTTTATTCAGATCTATTAGAAGTCTCATTAGAATTATCTATTTTCTGTATTCTTTACTTTTACTTCTATAATATACTTTTCATATTTATTCTACCGTGTTTTGATTTTACTTCTTATTCTTCATATTTCATTTTGTAGGAGTTTTCTTCTGAATTTTTATATAAATAGGTAAATTTCACAAAATTTAAATAAAATATAACGAAAATCCAAATTGCAAAGCCCCATATCAATCCTACAGCTATGTGCGCTATTAAATTAGCTTTTTATTTACTATTCTAATCAAATTCTTAATAGGTAAGTATAGCTTAGTTCGCATTTATTTAAAGTTTTACAGTGGGATAGAAAAAAAGATGGGGTCTAGAGATCGGTATTAAGAAGCTATACCATTTCTTCCATGGAAGTTTAAAATAAATTAAAAATAAGATTTGTATGGAAACGAAAAGGAAACTATTTATATGTAGCTAAGCCAAATTATAATAAGGTTAAGTAAAAAAGACTTTTCATGATTTTAAGTAAGTTATTAAACATATATAAAAGAAAAAAGTTATTCTTTTAGTGAACTTCCATTTTTTGTTTATTTAGTTTTCATTTAAGCTAATTATTTGCTAAGTATATCTAAAAAAATATAAAGTTTTTTGTAATTTTAATTGATAATTTTTGTTTTTTTATAATAATATATTTAATTAAAGAAGAAATATATTTTCAATTAATCACTTTATTAAAAAATATAAAATATTAAGTATAAAGCACTAAAACTAATATAAAAAGGCAGTAATAATAGAAATTATGATTCAAATAATATGAAAATACATTTAAATATTAACTATACATTTTTATATCATAAATTAGTATTATTTTTAATATTGATTTAATTTATATGTAATGTTATAAGTAATGTTAATATTACATTATTTTTACTGCCTATTTAGATTATACATATAAATTAATTAAGTTGTTCTTAAATTAGAATAAATTTACAAATATTTAAATAAAGTATTATGTATAAAACCTATAAAAATAATAATGAGATAAAATATAAAGTCTATCATATAAGAACTAATTTAAACTATATATTTTCATTTTTAGAATCCTCCTTTTTTCTTTTTATTATCAAATTTGTTGTTAATTGTGATATGATTAATAGGTATTTTGCACTCATTTACAAAGAAGTCTCTAATTTCATCTATTACATTGGCATGTAATATCATTTCCTTTTTAAATAGATTATTATTGAAATAAAAATATAATCTTTTAAATTTACCTATAAAATTTTTTCTTTGTGTTTCTTTCCTGGTAAATCAGCTTTACTTACACTGCAAGCAAATTATACTTAAAATTTAGTGGATAATTTATCATAATTATAACCATATTATTCAAGTCCTTAAATTTTTGTTATATTTTTATTGTGACTTCTCTCAGCAATAATAGTTAATCCTTTAAATTCTCCTTTACTATTTTTTTATTTAATAAATTAATTTTGATAATAAAAATTTATTTATATAAAAATTCAATATTTTACTGTTCAGTTTTTTCTCCAGTAATGTTATTTTCAATGACATGTCCTATTGTCAATTTCTTGTCAATTCTAATAAATTTAGTTTACTAAAAAATTGTGATTAATTATATTTTGATTTACTTTTGCATCAATTGATTCATAGAAACTACTTCAAGTTATTGATTCTTTCCTCTCTTTTTTTTCCTCCTTCTTCCTGGATTTTACGAATTAAAACATTTATTAAACACACAAAAATATTAAAAATTATTTTCATATAATTTACTTCATTATCTTCAGCATTGTTTCCTTCATCTTCCTAATCTTCTTCCTCTTAAACTTCTTCATCTTATGGGACTGAAAAAATAGCATAAAAAATATATTTGAGTGTCTAAAAATAATTATGAACATAAAAAATACAGAACGAAGCTAAGTAAGGATCTAGTTTTATATTTTTCTTTTCAGCTAATTTTTCATTTTTCACATAGTTATTTACTTTTTCTTTCAATTATTCGTAAGTATAAGTTTTTTTGGTGCTATAAAATATATATACTTATATTAGAGATTAAATCAAATTAATTATAGTATAAACAGTACCAGTCAGGATCTCCAAAAAGTTAAACTAATTGTTAATTTGGCTTATAATTACTTATGACATTAATTTTGCTTATAAATTAATCAACTCCTTTTTTGTCTTAATCTTAATCATCTTCCTTTTGAGCAGCTCCAGCTATGGTGGGTTGCCATTCTTAATATCTAAGATGATAGCAAAATATATTAAATTTTAAATTTAAATATAATTTGATATAAAGTATTTTTTTTACTGTTGTTAACTTCTGTTAATTTTTGTAATCATAGGAGCCATTCCCTTTTTACCTTCTTTATATTCTAAAAATCCTTCTTTGACCATTTGTTAAACAAATTTTCCTATCTTTTTATATGAGGAATTTTTAAAATCTAATTAAATGGTTTCCTTTTTGCAAGCCTACATGTGTTTAGAATATAAAAGACTAGGGTCTAAAGGTAATATCTTATCTTCAACTGTCAATTTAAGTGAATTCAAAAAGGCTTCCTTAATGTATTCATCCATCACTTAAACAGGGATGGCAGGACCGGAATTTTATGATTCTTACTTATCATCATTATCATCATTTTCGTCATCTTACTATTATGCTTAACTTTGTTGTTTTCCTTCTAAATATAAATAATAATTTTAACAGCATTTTTAATAAAAATAATAATTTTGGTACTTTATTTTCCTTTCCCTTTTTTTTTCCCTTTGTGGGTGTCTTCTTCGAACATATCTCCTTCCTTTTCTTCTTCTACTTATTATTGTTACATCTTTCCCCTTCTTCCTTTCTTTCCACCCATTCCCATCAACAACTATTGTTATTAGGTTTCAAAATTTTGTTATTCTTAAGCTTGCTTTTCTTTAATTTCTTCTTCATCTTCATCACTAGACTCTACTTTCTTTTTTTTTTCTGTTTTTTAGGGAGCTACAGGAGCTTTTTTAGCAATATGAGCAAAGGCAGCTAAGTCATCTTCTTCAAGATCTTCGTCTTCATCATCTTAGCTTTCTTCATCTTTCTTTTTCTTTTTATCTTTTTTTTCCTTTTTCTCCTTCTTTTCCTTTTTTTCGGTTTTTTCTGATTTTTCCTTCTTTTCTTTCTTTTCCTTCTTTTCCTTCTTTTCTTTCTTTTCTTTTTTCGCTTTTTTTTCGTTTTCTTCATCTAATTCTTCATCTTCTTCTTAGTCATCTTTTTTAATTTCCTTTTTCTGTTCAGCTTCTTTCTCAATTTCTTCCTTTTTAGCTTTTTTAAATATGACTTCAATTTCTTCATTCACTTCAGAAAATTCTCTATTCATTTGATAAATATATTTTTATCTTATATTTTGGATTATCATTTTTTTATAATTTTTATACGCTAATTTATCCTGTTCGTGATGCAATACCATACATGCTTGTCCCTTTTTCCCAGCTTCAATCCATTCTTTATAATCCATACTCATAGCCCCGATAGCTATAATTCTATAATAGTAAAATAACCAATTGATTATTATTATATAAGATTTTATAATTTTTCTTAGTATACCTTCCTTAAGCATTTCTAATGCAGCAAATATCATCGGCTTTAAAGTCTTTAATTTCATTTGTTTTATCGACTCCTGGCCACATTAAATTGGCTCCTTTTAATATTTTTTCATCAACTCCTGGAAAAACTTATAAATTCAATAGTAAATCAGGGTAAGCTCTGGCAGCATATACTATTATATTAGGAATAAAATGATAAAAAATGCTTTACTATTTTTTAATAACTATTTGATCATTTATATAAATATAATAATGGAAAGGGCCCAATTACCAGTAGGGAAGTGATCTCCTTTTTTTGTTGGATCAACAAATAAAGGGTATTCCTCAGAAGAGTGTATAACCATTGAAGAACCAGATAATTTAGAAAAAATTATTTTTTTTGTGTTTTTTATTAAATACTCTACTGATTCCTCATCAAAGAGATCAATAAGTTATTATTTTAATTTATCTTTATCTTTTCCTGAAAGAGGGTTGGAAGCGGAAATTTTAAAAGGTTTTTTAAACATGGTTAGATGTATTTATTAAATTTATATGTGCTAGTAATTATGAATTTTTTTGTTCTAAAAATTTTAATTAATTTAATTTGCTTATTTATAGATAGTAGTAGTATGTGTACTTATATTATATTACATTATCTTGTAAAATTATCAAATTAAAAAAAGATAATTAATTTCATATGAGACAGTATTTAATAGTAATATATTATATACAAATTAATATTAATACTTATGCTAGTTTACAAAATCAATTCATTCTTTATGACATGCATTTTTATTTAAAAAATTGTATGATTAAATCTTATTTAATTAATAATAAAAGAATTATTCCACTTAATTCTTTTCTTAAAATAGTAAACGATAAACAATTTCTATATATTAATCTTGTTTCGATAATAATTCTATAAAATAGAAACCATTATTTTAATTATAAATATTAAAAAAATATGTACAACTTAGTTTAGATTAATAAAACATATAAAGTGCAAATTATTTAATGGTAATCAAATTCAGTTTTACATTTTATATGTATTTATTAAAATATAATTTCTGATAATGATAAATTAAAATTATTTAAATAAAAAAGTTCTCCTTCATATCTAGTAATTTATAATTCATTTTAATTCTATTTGATGTATTTATCTCATTACAATTGAAATATTTTTTCTAAAATCTTAAAATTGCTATAATGTAATGTAAAACTTTTTTATATACCCTTATTTTGTAGACACAGTAAATAAGATAAATGGTCTTAACACCTAAAAAATAAGAAAAATCTGATATACCAATTAATAAATGATTATATTTATTACTTTCTTTATTGTCATTGCTGTTAAAGTAATTTCTAATTTCCATTCAAATTTAGCTAAATCATATATAAAACTCTATAGTTCTGAAGGCTAAGTTAGTTTATGTTCTAATAAGCGGCTATCACATGGTTTACTCTATTCATTATCAATATGGAATTTGATTAGCTAATAGTTATTTATTGTTCTATTAAAAATTAATTTTGGGAGAATCTGTGATTATAAATGTTCTTATATTTCAGGAGATATGCTTTTAATTTCTTTTAGAAATTCCCCAATTTCTTTTTTTAAAGAATTGCCAATCTTTTCATGATTCTTATTAATTTAGAAACCATAATTTTATCTTAATGCCCTAAATATTTTTTCATTTGTGAGAAGTTTGATAAAGAATTGTTTTCTCTAAGAATCACTTCAAGAGAACAATCAAGCAGTTAATTGGCTAAAATTTAGATTTTTAATTAAAAAAAACCACATTAATGTTTGTATATTTAAATAGTTATATCAATTGTAGTTTTTAGAATATGTACCATTTTAAAAGGACTTTAATTATTAAAATTGCTAAAGATCTAAATCCATATTTCCTAAGTAATTAGTATATTATTTATAGATTAATAAAAATTATATATTTAATATTCTTATTTATTGATTGAGTTAGTTTTTAATAGCTTTAAATCTTAATTAGAATTTTTAGAGTTAAAATATTAATAAAAACGAAAAAATAATAAGATAAATTATTTTGAATTGTTATAATAATGTATTTTTATTTTATTATTGCAAAGAAAAGAAAGAAGTTATCTTATTATTTTATTTCAGAGTAAATCATACATTTACTAATTATTAATTTCTTTATTACAATTATATATGCTGACAAACTCTTTATTTAAATTTTAACATATTATTTTCCAATTTGATTTTCTATTTAATTCATTTTATTTTATTTTTGGTTAAAATAGTATCTTAAATAGTTGATATCTAATTATCTTAAAACAAAAAAATAATACAATAATAAAATCATATTCAAATTCATTATTTTCATTTTCCCCAGTTGTCGAGTTGTCTGGCAACGTGATCGAGTTATCTTAAGGATTAGTCGACTCCTTCGGGAGCTTATTATAAATAATTGGCTTTGGCACTAAAAAAATAAATATTAGTGACAAATGCAAAGTAAAAGCAATAATATTAAAAAGTATATACGTTTGATCGATAGATCTAAGGGCTTCTAATTATTCTTCGGTTAACTAGACTAATTTTCTTTGTTATTCTTCAGTTAATTCAGTTAATTCCTTGACGTTGCTTCTGAAGGATTCGAGAACAGTGGATAAGAGGTAATCTCTTCCGTAATCCATGTATCCTAAAGAGAGTCCTTCAATGGCTCTGTTTAACATATCATCTTCAACTTTAGCTAAAGTTTCTTTGTTGTTCATACAAGCATCTAAAGATCCGATGGCTTTGTTTAAAACTTTGGAGACGTGTTGTTATCTGTTGACTTCTTCGAATTGTTAAGCTCCTCTCAAAACATTTTCGGCTCTTTCTTGGATATGGTGTTATAATCCCATGTAAGAGTTAGCTAAGAACTATTTGATAATAATGTAATTATTATTAGTGATTTATTAAATTAAAATTAAACAATAGTAGTTACGTTGTTGATAGATTCAGCTTTAACTTCTCTGAAGTTTTTGTGGATGTTCCAGTAATCAAGTTATCCTTTAGTGACTAAAATTTTTGAAAAAGTGTAAAAATTATTAGTAAAAAATTTATAAATAAATGTAGGTTAATTAATCCATTTTATTTTAATTTTACTTCTAATTAATTCTCTCATTTTGTTTTCAATGTTTTCGTGATAATAAGCCTATATATTTTATTTAATTTCATTACTATATATAGAAAAAAAAAAAAAAATAGATATTATGTGTATTACTTCAAACATGTGGCATTCATTAGCAGCAGCTCTTCTGTAGAATCTAGCTAAGAGGGGTCTAACAAATTAATTAAATATTTATAAATATAATACTATATTATCAAATCATTGTACTTCAAGAAGTTCTTTCTTCCTTCCATGTAGAAGTATAAGTAAGAGACCCAGAAAATTAAGGGAACGAAGGCAGATCTCATGATCCAGTTTAAGTCAACGGTGGCGGTTCCGATATTCAAAACGAAGAAACCTCCCCAGAATGCCATAAGGTATTTTCTTGAAACTATATATTTAATAGTTATTATTTAATTCAAGAATAGCCATTATTAATAAAATTATTTCTTTTCTATTTTTTTTAAGACTTACTAATCATTTAATTTTAATTAAAAATTTTTTTTTTGTAGTATGATTTTTATTTGTATGCTCTATATGCTTGAAATATAATTTCATTAAATATATTTATTTAATAACCTAAGAAGTTTTCGTAGTGAGCGGAAACTTGTTCGGGTCCAATGAAATCGTGGAAGAATTCAGCGGTTTTAACAGGAGAGAAGTTTAAGGGGTGGTGATCATTGTGATAAGGGTGGTTATAAGTAGAGTCAATAGGTTTGGCAGCAGAAGTAGCTTTAGAAGCTTCAAAGTCTTATCTAAAAAAGAATTATATTTCTTAAATTCAATTGCCTATACGTCTATAATATTATAATTGTTGCTTTTATAGAAGCATCTTTATTAATATTTTTTTTTCATGATTTATTAATTGAATGATTGATTTTTAATTTGATAAAAAACTTTTAAATATATTTATGACTTTTTTAAGAGAATTAGAATTTTCTCATATATTTTAATATCTTTCAACTCATGCTTCCATTTATAAATCTAATTAATATTAAATATCTTACAATTTTTAAGTGAATTAATCTACATATTGGTTGTATTCTTTTCTAAAATTAACGAAATTGGTATTCATTTTTTCATTGGCGGAAAAATTATAATGAGTCATGTTTGACAATCCCCAATATATTTTTTAAATTTGTTTAATCCTCTTAATGTTGATAACATTTGCAGCTATTGTATATATTATGAAAGACTATCTACTTTAAGTATATATTTTTATTATTATTGATTGATTGATTTAATTAATTAATTAATTTTTGTTTGATTTCTTATTTATATATATATTAATAATAGCTATATATATCAAATATTAAATATACAAATTATATTTGGTTGATATCATTTCTTTCTTCTTTCTATTTATTTGCTTATTTATTTACACTCAATAAGAAGAAAGTATTTAACTTATTATTAATATGATCTAAATAATATTTATTGGTTTTGATAAACTATTTTATTCATTGCAATATAATATTCACATGTGAAAAAGAGAAATATACAGGAGATATAAATATTATAATAAATTCAAATTTTAAAATTTAAAGATATTTATTACTATCATATATTTTATTTATATTAATATTTATATAATATATGAACTGAATAAACGTAAAGTATAATTTCTATTAAATAATAAATTTAAAAATTATTTTACCAAATTTTTATTTAACTTCAGATTTTTTTTTAAATATTAAATTTATTTTAATTTTTTATGCTTGAATTTTTTTTTTAGATATTCTTTATATTTTAGTTGTTGTGTTTATAGTAAAGAATTTGAGTATAATATATTTTAGCAAACATTCTATTATATATATAAAAATATTCTTTTTTTCTAAAGAATAGTTGTATACAAAATAAAGTCGTATTTAGTTAGATTCAGTTGAATTTATTTTAGATAAAATAAAAAAATAATTTAAATATAAAATAAGAAAATAAATTTAATATTCATTCGTTAAAAATGAAAAATTTAAAATATTTTATTTTTTGGCTTCATTATTAATGCCTTTAATTTTAGCAGGATGTCCATTTGGGTATGATTAACAGGATTAAGTTTCTTTATAAGAACAACAATCTCATTGTAAAGAGGGAGAAATTGTAGTGAAATAAAGATGCAGAATAAATGATTTATAATCATTAAAACATACCATATAGATAGATCAAAATTTTACCTTAGATTGGGAATTATCAGGTAATACTATTACAATAATTTTTTCCTATTCTAATATTAAATATTATAAATTACGCAAAAAAATAAATAAAAAAAGATGATAAATCAGAAATAGTTTGCTTAGTTAAGCTTGCAAGAAGAGCTTGGAGTGGGATTGGGTTTGGAGATTCAATAGAAAACAAAAATTTGTAATATTCAGAAAAATAATAAAAATTCTGCAATATATTTTAATGATAACTTATTTAATTTAAGTGTTATAGCTAGTATTGAAGAAGAATATTTTATTGAGTTGGACGAATCGTTTGCATAAAAAGTATGCTTATAATATTTGATAAAATTATAAAATAATTCCTATATTTTTTTTATTAGGAAAGAAAAGTTCCTATTCCTTTAGATGATTAGAGCATGGTTAAACTATTAGGTAAGTATTTTTCTTATAGACTAGTAAAAACTAATTATTAATATCTATCTAATTAAAAACCAGGATATAGAGTTACTGATGATGATGTATAATATAAATTTAGTAGAGTATTGGAAGCACCTATATAAGAAAATCAAAGATTTAATATAGATATTCCTTAAAAATTTTTAGCCGTTTATGGAAGAGAAAATAGAGAAATGCCTAGGTTTTTTAAATTTGAATGTAATATAAATATATAAGTATAAATTATATATTATTATTTATTTAATAATAATAGAAAAACAATTTATATTGAACTGGAATGTATAAGCTTAAACAAAATAAACAAGTTAAGATTTGTGAAAAGATTAGTATATATAATATGATAAATTATATTTTAAACTATATATATTTAAAAAAAATATTGATTAGGGATATAATAACATTTATAATTTGAACATTTTAATATTTATATTAAAGAAATATAATAAATTTATTCAGAATTTCAATAAAATAAGTAATTTATATGATATTTCAATAATTTTAGTAAACTGATATTTTAGAGATCATTAAAGTCTCATAATATAAAATAATACATCAAATATTATCACATATATTTTAATATAGTTATGATATTATATCATATACATTTAGGAATATTAAACTTTATATAAGAAGAGGGAAAAAAATTTAACCAATCAAAAACAAGAAATAAAGAAACACTTAAAAAAAGGTATGCTTTAAATTAATAATTAAATAAGTGAAAATTAAGCAATTTACAAAAGACATTATTATAATAAACAACTCATTAAAAATAAGTAATACAATATAACATTAAAATAACAATTAATTTTAGACATCAAGCCAAATTACATTAGAAAATAACATGTCATCAGAAAAAGCAAAGTTTAAAAAAATTAAGTTGTGTGGGCAAAATTAAAAGGATATCCGTGGTGGCCTTCTGTATGAATAAATAAATTATAAAAAGTTTACATAATAAGGAAATATGTATTATTAAAAATAGGTAGTTGCACAGACTAAAATTAAAGAATCAACAAATTAGGAAGAAGTTCTTGTTAACTTTTTAAATGAAAATTCTCAGTAATTTATTAAAATAGCATGTTTTTGAAAAGTTTTAATTGTTTATACAATTCTAAACTATAATTAGTTGTACACTGCCGAGAGATAAAATTATGGATTTTAAAGAGAATTTTGATATGATTTACAAGAAAAATAGTGCATTAAAGAAAAAAAAACTGGGCGAAGCAGTATAAATGGGTAAAAGAATATCATAGGGAGAAACAACTTTTGAAGGTAAGAATTTATAAATTATAAACTCTGCATAATCGAATTAGTTTAATTTATGTGATTTTAAAAGAGGAGAGAAAGAAATATGTGAAAAAACCTCCAAAAAAGAGCTAAGAAGATGTAAGATTAATATGCATTAAGCGTCTTTTTGAATATATAATTTACATCTTTATAGGATGATAGTGATTCTTCTGATATGGATGACAGTGAAGAAGAAGACACCAAAACTAAGAAATTAAATGTAAACAAAAAGAAAACTGGTAGAAAAACAACGAAAAAAATATCAAAAAAGTCAAGTAAATATATTTGAGTTAAAGTATTCCGTTATAATAAATCGAGATAACTTATATGTAATAAATTTTTGAAGGAAAGTCAAAGTCAATGGGAAAAAAAACTAAAAAAGCAGGGAAAAAGAAAGGTAGTGACAATGAAGACGAGTAAGATAGTTAGAGCGAAGATTCGTCTATGAATGATGAAGAGAATAGTGAAAATTCCGAAGAAAGTTAAAATTCTTAGGAAGTAGAAGAAGAAGAAGAGGAAAAAAAATCAAATTCTGCCAATAGTACTTAATAAACAAAAATAATATATATATAAAATTAATTTTCTAAAAAAATTCTACTTTTTTTGATAGAGCAGAAAAAGAAAGATGAGGATAATAGCAAGAAAAATGATAGTGCTATTAAATCAGGTAATGGTAAAAAGAAAAAATAATAAATAAACAAGAAATTTCAATCGAAAAATGTTATTAATTTAATTATAAATTATTTGTATATATTTAGAATCTAGTGATTAAGAGGATTAAAATGAAAATGAAAGTGGAGAAGAAATTAGGAAAAAAAGAAAAAAGGATAATTGAATGCAATGGATGAAGAAGAATAAAAAATAACAAGAATTACTAGATAAACTAAAAAAGAGATTCACACTCCTACTACAAATTCTATTTTAATTGATCAGATAGACAATATAAATTCGATTCGAAATGGAAAGAAGCCCAACAAAAAAGTGGAAAAATTAATTTTAGAATCGGAAAATTTTGTAAACTCTAAAATTGTAGGTTCTCACAATGCCGCAGCGGGTTAAACTGGCACACCCACCTAATAAAAAGACATTATTTTAACAAGAAACACTCGCAGTTAGAGTCATTAAAAAAACGATAACAGTGAATAAGAAGACTTTATGGAATCGCATGACTAAGAGACAGGAAAATAAACATAATAAAAGAAAATATAGATGGATGAAGAAGTAGAATAAGAGCAAAAAGTGTAGTAGGAGTAGAGTTAGGAGTAAAAGAAGACTTAGAATTAAAAATCAGTCACCGATAATAACAGTAATAATATTGAAGAAGAAGAAGAAGCACAGGAGAATGGAGTGCATGAAACCAAAATGGAAGTAGAAGATCATGCTGAGAAAAATAGCAATCAGAAATAAGAAGCCTCTACTATCTAGGCATTAAGAGAAACAAGAACTAATAAAAGAAATTAAAATAAAAAAGTCTCATATTAGCATAATTTTAGTGATGACGAGGAAGAAAACCTATCAGTCCCCAATAAGAAAAAAAATGATGGTTAAGATGAAGGGACTTTTTAAAATTTTACTCAAAATAACAGTATTAATTCTCCTATGCTTCGTTCTATAAGAAATACCAATTATAAAAATGCTAAATTAATCCCCAATAAATTCGGACTAAGAGGTACTATCAATAATAGTAATGAAACCAAAAATTCCAAAATTAGTAATAATAATGAATCCACAAAATCATCTCCTTCGTAAAATGATCCAATTGATATAGAAGACAAAACCTACAACTCTAAAAAATAGAAAGTAGAAAACGGAGAAAATAATTAATCAAATAACTTATTAATTATAAATAATATCTTAAATATTTTTAATAAAAATTCCTTCACATTTTAAAATAACAACACTTAGTAGTTAGTTGAGATGTAACAAAAAGCTGAAAAGATTAAAAAATTTGAAAAAAATTAGAAAATCTATTTTAAGATTTTACACCTAAAGTAGCAACTAAAAATGTTTAATAAGAAAGTAATGAATTAACCAAAGAGTAAAGCAATAATAATAATAGTAATTCTGAAAATAATAATAAAATTAGCTAAAGTAAAAACACATAGCAAAATATGTAGAAAATATAACGCTAGTTAAAAGATTAGATAAAATATGTGATGAATTCAATTAATTTCAAGATATACATGATTTGATTTGTTATGAAAATACTTCAATAGGAAAGTTCTTCAATTGCTTTTTAGTTATCTTTACTTCTACTTTGTTGACAACATAGGTATAATATATATTTTTTCTATACCAATTACCTATTTTATATTTAAATAAGAAATGTAAATAAATTCTTAATTATATTTATTTGTTTATTTATTTGTTTAGCTACAGTAAAGTGTAAAAGAAAAAATAGAACAGATTTTGAATAATATCGTGACAATAACTATTAAAAATTTAACGAGTATAGAATCTTATTGTAGTAAAAATGAAATTATAAATCAAAAAGTTAAAGGCATTAATTAATAGCATGGTTCATACTACAATTTCATACAAAACACTTATATTAATAATGCGGATAAGGCTTAGACGCAAAACGATTCTTCTGTGGGAGGAAATGAAGAACTTGGTATGGAAACCCCTCAAAAATATTCTAATAAGGAATATAATATCTAACAAAATTAAGAAAAATAAGAAACAATCCATTTAAGAAGGAAAGTCTGTAAAAAAATGTCTTCATTATTATAATCAGTTTATGATAAAGATAAAAAGACTGCCTAATCAATAACACTAAGATTAGAAAGTGAAATTAAATTAATCGATCCAGACATAGACAAAAAATATAAGAATTCTGTCAGAGTCTTAATGCTAATGTTATAAGTATAAATCATTCTATTTGTTAAATATTAAAGATTGTATAAATTATTTATTATTAATAGAAAAAATAACTGACAGATAACCAAATGATAATTTTATAAGATAAAGAATTGCAATTTAATTTAAGTAAATATTTAAAATAATTAAAATTATAATAAAAAATAATAATTATATTGTTTATAGCATAATGGCTTAGGGATTACTAAAAGTACTAATAAAATAACGAATCAAATCTAAATAAAAATGATGATAATTAAAATCCCACTTAGTCGGATAATGAAAATGAAAACACCAAAGATAATTGTTTAAGAAATGAAGAACCATATCCAATAAAATAAAGTGAGATGACAGAAAATATTTGTATTTCAACTATAGAAAATTGATTAATTGAAAGAATATAGATTAATTATTTAACTATTTAATAATATTATATTTATTTTAAAATTAATGTAAAATGAAGTTTATAATGATAAGTATAGGTAAATTATTAATAATTGATTTCAAAATTAAAATAATATATAATTATATTATTTTTTTAATATTAATGATATAAAATTTAATTAATTTTAAATTTAGAAAGTACGAATAGTTATTTTTAATTTATTGTTCCTTATTGTGTTTTAAAATATTTGTATTTTTTTAATAATATCATTTTCTTTTAGAAGCATAATAAATCTCTAGTATAGTTAAAAAATACTTACATATTAGATAATTATTTATATATGGATTGTACTTCTTTAATTATGAAATTCAAGAATACATATATATATATGTAAATAACTTTTTTATCATATTACCAATTTATTAAGTAATTTTATTACCTCTTATTTCTTTAGTGTTTCATATATTATTATACTTATAATCTTTTTTGTGATATTTGCAACAATAGTAATAAATAAAAAAAAATAAAAAATAATAAATTATTCAAGCTTTAAATAATTAACCATTTTATTCAAATGCAATACAAACAAAATAACTTGCCAACATATCAAGGTATTCATGTTAATAAATAAAGTCCCTGCACTATTACTCCTTAAAGGGCCTAGGTTATTAACTATCCAACTGAAAAGAGTCCTAACACTGATAGAGTCTAAACTAATTAGTAAATATTAATATCTTTAATTCACAAAGTTTAATTCTTCACATATATATATATTATTTATCAATTTTTAATTTTTCTTTTAAAATAAAATGGGCTATTAGTCAATTTGAATGACTATTAATAAAAATTTATTTGCTAATTTTAAAAATATTAATATAAATATATAATTTTAATATAATCATTAATTATTAAATTTTATTAATAGCTAAGTTCCTTCAAAAGAAAATAAATTTGTGCATAAAGTTACACCTAAAGACGCAAACGGAAAAGCTGTATACTAAAATGATAAAAATATCTATGTTTAGAAATAATATAATTAGCCAGAAAAATAGTAAAAGCACTAATAAGTTATTTAGAAAAACTATGTTTCTCCTACCAATGACACTAAATCTTAGAAATAAGTTTATGTAGAACATCCTAAAAAACATGTAAATAACCAAGTTCATTAAGTAGTCTAAAAAGAATATTAGAAACCTGCTTTATAAGTTTATAAAGATTCTCCTAATCAAAATGAGGGTGGCACTTACACAAAAAAATATTATAATAATTTTGTTTCTCCTCAGAAAGACCCATACGCCATAAACTAATAAAATACATAAATAAATGCTAATATTGCAAATAATGGAGTGGAATATCACATCGTATCAAAGAATTAAAATGATAATACTAATAGAGATAATATTAAGGTTTAGGAAATAAGTCATGACTAAAACAAATATCCTTATGCATAAAAGCCATTGTAAGCTAACTACTTGTCTCCTTAAAAATAGTATACAACAACATAATTAACTAATAATGTATCTCCCTAAAATTAGTATACCAATAACAAAAATAACTAATTATTAATTAATAACTTATCTCCTTAGAAATAATATAATCAATAAATATTAACTAATAATTAATCTCCCTAAAAATAACAAACTACTTACTAGTCTCCATAAACATAGTATCCTAGCCAATTAACTAACAATTTATCCCCTTAGAAACCTTATATAAATGCAAATAACACTCAATTAACTAATATGCTATCTCCTCAGAAATAATAGTAATATACTCCTTAGCAGAATCCCTATTAAAATATAAAAACTTCACCTTAAGAGGGTATTGTAAGTCCTTAATAATACACTTATTAAAACAATTAATAGCAAAAACAAACTTCTGAACACTAAAATATATAAACGTACTAGTCCCCACAAATAAAATTGAAATTAGTTTAATGTCAAGACTAATAAAATTTAAACTATAAATCTCCTTAAGCAGACCAGATATCTGCTTCTCCTCAAAACTACTTTTAATACGCTTCTCCTTAATAGAATGTGTATTAGGCTTCTCCTTCCCCAAATCAAAATCAAGGGCATTTTAATTATAATAACCAGCCCTATACTTCTCCGGTTAAATCTCCAGTAAAAGACTTCTCCAAATAAGCATTTGCTGAAAATCAACTGAAAAAAGTTGAATATAAGGATGAAAAAGAATAACTTCACATTTAATTAAGTAATCATTCTAGGAATTATAGTGACATAGGGACAGGCAAATTTAGCTAATAATATGCCAACCATTACAATGCTAATCCTACTTTCTAGTCCCCCTCTTTTGTGGTTTCTAGTCAAAAGCATGATGGTTTATTAGAATCCCACGTTGATATTGTCTCTAATATATCATCTATAAGGGATAGACAATATTCTAATCTAAACAATGGATTTATAATGAGCAATCACAATATACTACAAAGTCCTTCTAAATGGAATTAAATATCTCCTTAAAAAGTCTATACTGCTGGAAATTACAACAACATATTAGAAACGATTGAAGAAAAGAAACCTCTTATAGATCCTTCTTAATTTAAAAATGTTTTATAAAATTATGGATGGAATGAAACTGACAAATTGGGACAAGGAAGCTTTGGAAAAGTATACAAAGCCACAAATTTGCATACAGGAGAGCATTTTGCTTTGAAATAAATGACTAATTAAGTAAATATTACTATTTTAATTTTAATTTTAATTTCAATTGTCAATTTTTTTTTAATTTTTATCTATTCAAATAAAAGATGTTTATCAACAAAGAAATGAAGGAATCTTTGCAAACTGAAATTTAGGTAATGAAAAAGCTCAATTCTGCTAATGTAGTCAGAATGTATGATGTAATCCTTACTGATAAAGAAACGAATTTAATTCTAGAATTATGTCTTGATGGAGATTTAGATGGATATCTATAAAAATAGGGAGGTAGATTAACTGAAGAGAGGGCAACTGCTATTTTATTCCAAATTTTGCAAGGATTTAAAGATTTGATAAATCATGGTAAGAATAAAAATTTGAAAATAAAAATATATTCTATATTCTATAAATTATTATTTTAATAATTCAATTTTTTAGGATATATTCACAGAGATATTAAACCCGCCAATACATTGGTTCAAGGAGAATACTTTAAATTGGCTGATTTTGGATTTGCAGCAAAAGTTGATGTTAAGAGTGTTTTAAAAGAATATGTAGGATCCCCTTTATATATGGTAAAAAAGATATATATTATATATTTATTTTTAAAGTTTAATAACAAAATAATAGGCTCCTTAGTTATTAGAAAATCAACCCTACTCTATTAAATCTGATATATGGAGCATTGGACTTATGTTTTATGAAATGTTATTTGGAAAAACGTATTTACATATTTAATTGTTATATAATATTAAATAAACATAATATAATTAATATATTTTAAAATTAGACCTTGGCCGGCCAGAGATGTCAAAAGTTTAAGAAATAGTGTTAAATTATTACCTTTGAGATTCCCGTACGATATTTAAATCGGAAAATACACTTAAAATTTTATAGAAGGTTGCTTATAAAAAGAAGAAAAAGATAGATTTGATTGGAAAGATGTATTTAATCATCCAATTTTCTTCCATTCTGGGGAAATACAACCTAAATTCTACATAGATGAAAAATCCAAAAGAATTATTCGAGAAGTATAATAAACGTTAATGTAATATAATATATCTATAAGTATTTAGACATTGGTTTAAATATACTTATTATTTAAATATTTTATTATAAAAAGGTTGAAAAGTTTAGACTTATATACTCTTTTTGATAAGTACGATAAAGAAAACCTAGGATATCTGAATAAAATATAGTAATATTTTGTTGATACATCGTTTATTTTATTAAATTTTCAATTTTCTTTATAGATTTTATAATATGCTACATGATATTGATCCCAAAGTGACGTATTATGAAGCTGAACATGTATTTAAAGTTTTTTTAAAACGAAATTCTGTTATAAATGAAGAATAAATGCAATTTGACCAATTTAAAGCTGCAATAACATAATATGATTTTGCAGACCTAGATGACAGAGCCACGAATATCTTATAAGATATAAAAGAAATTATTAAGTTGAATCAAATACAGCTTCATAAAATATTTTAATAATTTGATGAAGGTGAATAATAAATTTTCTAAATTCTAAATTAGTAAAATAAACAATTTTTATTTATTTTAAATTAGATTCTAATGGAGATCTCGACTATATGGAATTTACTAGAGTAATGAGATCTTTTGTACCTGGTTTAAAAGAAGAAAAATAAAGCTATGTTTTAATAGAGTAAATTATTAATAAAATTCATCATTTAATTAAAAATATTTATTAATTTTATTAAGTTTGATGATGATAAAAATGGAAGAATATCATATGAAGAATTTTACTAAACGTTAAGCTATGGAATTTCTCATTTACATGAAACTTATAATCCCTATAGAGAAAAGGCCTAAAAAATATTGAAGCAAATATTAAATATTACTACCAAAAAAAACCAAACTCCTTCCTAACTCTTTTAATAATTTGACAAAGATAATAATTAATGTCTTGATTTAGTTGAATTTAGTAAATTACTTAAGTACATCGATGATTAATTGCCTTAGAGAGATATATAAGCAGTTTTTCATTTCTTTGATGAAAACGATGATGGATCTGTATAAATGCATGAATTTCTATAGGCTTTATAAAAGAAGTGAAAATTATTCTCTATTATATTATTATTTATTTATTCTAAATTTTTATTCTTGTTTTATCATTTAACATATTCTAGATTTAATAAAATATTATTATTACAATTATATTTTTTCATTGTGTTTTTAAATTGCAAAAAAATAAAAATAAAACTAAATTCTAATTTAAAAATTAGATGAGTAATTTAATTGCTTTAAAAAATAAAAATAATTTTTTCCTCTATGACCCTTTAGGTAGGTAACATAAATATAAATATTATAATTATATATTATTTTTTATAATTCTTTTAGATTTTGAATAAAAATAAATCATTCATAAATAATAAAAAAATTGCAAATTTTCTAAATCATGTTCTCTATTAAGTAAAAAATCACCAATAAAATGTTCACAATATAAATATTTAGACAGAAAGTAATTATTAGGAAATGATAAAATAGTAAAAGAAGTAAAACTAAAACTTACATAATAATATACAACATTTTAATATAATGAATTATTTAGGGAATTAAAAAAAATTAATTTAAAAAGTAAAATGATTTAAATAACAATAATAATTAATAACTAAGAAATTTCTATTCTGTAAAAATACATCAAGAGCCTGAATCGAATTAAAAATATGATTTATATCGAAAAAACAGTCAGCCAGCTTAATAATAAACTAAATAAAGATTAAAACATAATATCAAATAATATACGTAAAGTTTAATATAAAACCCGAAATCTTTTTATGGAATGAAGAGTCTTGGATTTTAAAACTATAAATATCCATGTCTGCCAAACATTAAATAAATGTAAGATTCAGATAATAAGAGTAATGCGAATTAAAATTAGTTAATAAAAGAAAGGTAATATAATAGTAAAATGAAACTCCTTATTTAAATTTTTATAATTTATAAAAATAAGAAAAAAAGACAGTTAACATATATAGTAGCCACATAAAGAAATTATTCACTGCCAGAAGGATATTAAATTAAAAAATATGAGTCAAGTAAAGCTATTAGCTTATTAACTACAGATAAAATATAAAATAATTACAAAAATAGTCTTTGTGCTGTATAATAAGAAAATTAAACATATAATAATTAATATAATTGTTAAGATGATATAGTTTAAGAGTAATTTATGAACCCAAGGTATTTTTTCGATTAAATGATTGACTCTTCTAATTAATATTAGTAATTTTATAATTAAAATTTATTGTTTTATGAATATTAATAAATATTTTTATTTTAATAGATTCGTAGAAACATAAAATATTCGTAAGAAGTCAATATAGTTTATTTTATATATACTATTATAGTTTTAACATTTTAAATTAGATAATGATGTGATATTAGATGTATTTGTTTAATCTTTTTTAAACATAATAAATAACAACCAAGATATCTAAGAGAGAATATTATCAGTATATGATTTGAAAATTTAAGATAAATTCTAAAAAATTAAATATGAAACATATATGGAATTAGTTTAATTGTTTATTTATAGAGATGCTTCAAGAGAACATGCTATTGATTTTATACTTCATGTAAAATTTATCAAAAAATTATATATAGTTGATATATATTTAATTTTTTATATTTTTTAGTTTTTCTTTGAAAATAGTACAGAAATTCATGTTAATGATTTTAAAGAAATGCTATAACTTATTACAAATGAGATAGATAATAAATTTTAAAAGGTGTAAAAAAGTTTATATTTATTTTTCTGTCAATATTTTTTAGGTGTGATAAATAACATTTCTGAGAAAAGTGATAAGATAGAAAGAGATGTAGTAAAAAAGTCTCTATTTCTTCATTAGTAAATTTCTATTGATATTATTAATTTAATATCAAGAATTTGGTGATAATGTCTTTTAAGCTAACCTACATTATTTTATTCCAAAGAAATCAATAAACTTATAAATTAAAAATTGTATAAAATATTTTTCATATTATGTTATAATACTTTCAAAGCTTTATATAGTTTATAACTATAATACGCATAAATTATTCATTTATTAAGTAATATATATATAGTATTTATATGATTCCCTGTATATATGAAAAACATAATTATGATATTATCTACCCAAATAAGTATTATTAATAATTTATAAATTTTAAATAATAAAAGAAAATACAATTAAGAAGGATAAGTCAATAGAAAAAATTTAAAATGTAAAAAATCAGCTAAGGATTAAATTTATTATTAAATAGAGGATCTTTATTAAAAACTAGAGGAGTTATGTTTAACTTCTCTTAAGATGCTCATGATAAATCTGCTTCTAAAACTGAAGTAAAATTTATATGATAAAATCAACAGACTTAGAGTTTTGTTTTTCATACTCATAAATGATTTCAATATATTATAACAAACTAAATGTCAATAAAAATAAATGTCCTTTTATATACTATAATGATTTAATAATGTCTAAAATAAAAATCTTATTTTATTTGATAAGGACCCAAGCAAACGACATTATGCCCTAGGCGTTAATTATATTATTTTATTAAATATCATGGCTTTATATATATGAAAAAACTTAATTTTTTTATTTTTATAGCAATAAGAAAGAGAATTCTTTGTTAAAGAAGAAAGTAAATAGGTTTTTATAATAATATATATTATAGTATACTTTTTTTAACTTTATATGTTATAAATTTTAAAATAATATTTATATTTGATAGTGGCTATTAGAAAGAAAATAGTTCAAAGAAAAGATGATTCCAGTTAACACGCTAAAGAAGTAACTCCTCTTTAGGTAAGATACAATTGAGATTCTTCTTTTATAAATTTTTAAGATTTTTTTGAAAATTTATTAATGCATATAGGCTATATTTGAAAAATATGACATAAAATCCAGCGAAGCTTTAGAAGAAGATTTATTAGTATGGAAACACACTGACTACTGAAAAATACAATAAATTATAAAATGATATAAACTCAATTATTTTTATAAATTTTTAAAAGATTCTAAATTTGAAATTATATGTTCAAATCCTATTTTTAATGAAAGAAATAATATGAAAACTGAGAACATGCTATTTATAATTTAAAATTTTTAATTATTTTACAGTAGTGTCAGTAATTCTTTATCATATTTTTTAGCACATGTATTAAGCAATTAATTAAAAATAATAATATTAATAAATAAGTCAGTCTTATACAATATATATATATACTAAACTTAATTATTTATTATAGTATTTTCAATTAGTGTATATTATTAAATTATAAAGTAAAATATAAATTAATTAATCAATGCTATTTTTTTATTGTAAAAGACTTTTAATATTTATAATGATAACTTCATATTATTAATTATAGTGAGCTGATTATTTATTTATTCATTTATGTGAAATTAATCAAAATTATAATTTCAGCTATAAAATTAAAAATACAAAAATAATAAAAAAACTAATAAAATGGGAAGAAAATCGTCTTAAGAAATAACCAAACCTAAAAAGGATTTTAAACAAAAATTGGCTAACTAAACCGAAAGTGGTCCAGCCAAAAGAACTAGATCAGCTTCCAAAGACAAAATTGATATTGATAATATTGAAAAGGCATCAACAAAAAAAAGAAATTCTTTAAAGAAGGTGTATTGAATGACTAATCCGAAGTTGTTGACTAAGAAGTTTATCCTAACAAATTAGAAGATTATATCTCTAATAAAAAAACCATTGAAATATTGAGAGAAAAGGGAATTAAATATCTCTTCCCCATTTAAGAAAAAACTTATAAGCCTATTTTTGATGGAAAAGATTTAATTGGAAAAGATAGAACAGGGTAATTAAAATCTTTATTTTTTTTAAATATTTATATACAATTTCTTTAAATTTTAGATCAGGAAAAACCTTGGCTTTTGGTATTCCTCTTGTTGAAAGATTGAGAGCTTAAAAACTAATTTAAAGTGGAAAAAATACTAAAGGACAAAAGCCTTACGGATTAGTTATTTTACCTACTAGAGAATTAGCAATTTAAGTTTGGAGAGAAATTTAATCTTTATCTCACTCTAATGTACTTAATATAAAAGGAAATAAATAATTAATATATTTTAATTATGTAATATTTTCCATTTTTATAGAACGAATTTAGAGTCGAAATTGTATATGGAGGTGCTGATATATATGAATAAATATCTAAACTTAACAATGGAGTCGAACTATTGATTGGAACTCCCGGAAGAATTATGGATTTATACAATAGAGGAAAATTATCATTTGAAGAAATAAGAGCTTTAATTTTAGATGAAGCTGATGAAATGTTGAATTTAGGATTTGTAGAAGATATACAATAAATTTTCCAATTCATCTAAAAAGACACCAATGGTAGAAAAACCCAAAATATTTTCTTTTCAGCTACCATTCCTTCATGGGTATTTATCTAACTTAATTATTGTTTCTAATTTAAAGTAATTCTTACAAATTTTCGTCATTAATTAGATGCATGATATTTCTAAATAATACTAAACCCCCGATAGAGAATTCGTTGATCTCATTAGAGAAACTGGAATGAAAACAAGTACCACTGTTTAACACTACGCCATTAACTGTCCCTTCACTCAAATCTCTGAAACTATCGGAGATGTTATTCTTTGTTATGGAGGAGGAACTAAATCTAGATGCATTATTTTCTGTGAAACCAAAAAGGAGGCCAATGAAATTTTGTTAAAAGGTAATTTAGCTTTAATTTATTTTTCCTTTATAAAGATAAATTAAAGATCATAAATAAATATATTTTTAGGGAAAATTAAATAAGATATTTAAGTATTACATGGAGATATTCCCCAAAAATAAAGAGAAATTACTTTCTAGGCTTTTAAGGAAGGAAAAATTTAATGTTTAGTAGCAACAAATGTGTGCGCTAGAGGACTAGATATTCCTGAAATTGATTTAGTTATTCAATGTGAACCCCCTAAAGATATAGAATCTTATATTCACAGATCAGGAAGAACCGCCAGAGCCGGTAGAAAAGGAGCCTGTATTACTTTTTACAATAAAAAACACTACGGATTAATTGAAAGAATAGAAGCTAAAGCCAATATTAAAATGAAAAGAGTTGGAGGTACTTTTTATTTATAAAATAAAGTCAATATTTAAACTAATTTATATATTTTCCTACATAGTTCCTCAACCTGATGAAATTTTAATGGGATCAGCTAGAGATATAGCTACCTCTTTAAGAGATGTTAACTAGGAAGCTTTAACTTTATTCCAAGATGTAGCTCACGAATTAATTGAAGAATTAGGAGCAGAAGCTGCTTTATCTAGAGCTATCGCATTCATAGCTGGAGTTACAGAAAAAATTAAATCTAGATCTCTCTTAGGAGCATTAGAAAGTATTTTTTTTAATTTTTAAATTTTTTTTAATTTATTTATTTAATTTTATATCAATAGATTACAAAACCTATGTTATAAATACTACCTAAGAATTCTAAGCCTTGGGATATGTTTGGTCATTTTTCAGAAATCAATTTGACCCTAATTTAGTTAATTCCATTAAGGGAATGTAAAAACTTAATGGAAATAAAGGAGCTATTTTTGATGTTCCTGAAGAATTCTGTTTTGCTCTTGACCAATATATTAAAGATAAAAAAGAAGGAAAAATTTCCTTCGGACACGATTGTAATTTATTAATATTATATAATTTAATAAATATTCTAAAATTAAATATAATTTTAATATTTTAGTGGAAGTTCCTACTTCATTACCCGATGTTAACGAAGAAAGATCCAACGGAAGTACAGGAAATTTGGTATTCGGATCTTTTAAAGAAAGATAAGATGCTAAAAGAAACAAAAAATAACTTGAAATTTTCATTGGAGGATTACCATTTTCAGCTAATGAATAATAGGTCAATGATTTCTTTAAACAGAGAGGAGTTGTATTTTTAGAACTTAGACTTTTATATGGTAAAAAAATGACTTTAATCACATATATTTAGAAATTTTTAAAATTAAATAATATATTTATAATAGGTGATGATAATTAATGCAAAGGATTAGGATTCGGATTATGTAAAAATAAGGATGGTGTTTCTAAGGCTTTAAGATGTGATGGGTAAATGTTTTAAAATAGAAAATTAAGAATTAATATGGCTGGTTCTAAACCAGGAGGAAGGTGATTCATTGCTTAAAATATTGAAAAACATATAATTATATAATACTTTATTTAATAAAAATGCTTTATAATCATTTATAATTTAAATTTTATTAATTTTTTCAAGTTGTAATAATTTATATATCTAAAGTAATTATATAAGAATTTTAATATAAAAAAGAGTCAAAAAGCACAATTTTATAATTTTATAGTTTAATAATATTATACCTCTCACTCACGTTCTTAATTTTATTATTATGGCGATGCTACCTTAATTTACTATAATTATTCAATTTAAATTTTAAGATTATCGACTTCTTACTATTTATCTTGCAGATTTTATTATAATATTTGGGTTTTTAATTCATATTTTTTTTATAGCTCTTCCTCTATATTAGACACTAAACTATTTAAATTTTCGAGCTATATTTTGTATGAAAATAAAGGTGTTAATTTTTTAAAATGTATATCTATATAGATTTACCTATTCTCTTAACATTTGATTTTATTATTCCAAAAATTTTATTTCAGAAACTTAGCCATTGCTTCTATGCTAATTATTTAATTATTACTTTAAAATTTAATTTTCATTCATTAAATCCTTACAAGACTATTCTAAACTTTGTTCTTTAATTTTCATGTCTGAATTATTTTATTTCAAATCGTCACATATTTAGCTTAATTCTTTTTTATCATTCATTAATTTATCAATAAAGACTGTATACTGTTTTAATATTTTTTACATATGATTATTATTTTATTCTTCTGCTTAGTGTATTTTTTATGCATTTTCAAATTTTTTGCACTCTGATGTTTGATTTATTCATTATATAATTTTTTTTTATTTTATATTTATTGGTATTTAGATGGACTTATCTTTTTCTGAGGCGATTCCATTTATTTTAAATTTTATTAATTATTTTATATTTGCTTTTCTCCTGAATTTTGTACTATTTATTAGAATTTAATTTGTTTTTGAGCTAAAAACCAAAAATCGTTCTTAATTTTTTAAAGTTTTTTATAAAAATGAATAATTTATTACGTTATTATTTTATACTTTATTTTGAATGTTCTCCTTTGAAATTATCATAGAAAAACTACCCTAATGTATCTGGAGTTTTTGATCTAAATTTCTGTTCTGACATAAATTTAATCTGAGAATTAGCTAAATCAAGCATTTTTTAATCCTCTTTATTTCTAATATAGCACTGTCAGTTATAAATAAAGTTAATAAAAAAATTAAAATAAATAAAATTTTATTTTTCTATTTACTTTAGTGTTTTTAAATAAGTTTTAATGATTTTCTTAAAAACTTTGCTTCACATCTTTGAGAATAAAGTTATTTTTTATATCTGACATTATTTTATTTTATTTTTATTAAATAATAGTAATATAATTTGCTTATTATAGAGAAATAATATTTATTGTATTTAATTTATATTTGGAGTAAATATTTTATGTAGACTATCATTCATATATTATAAATATTAAGAAATATAAATAAAATTTATATTTCAACATCCAATGTTTATAGGGATGAATTAGTTTTCTTCATCATTTATGGGCTAATATACTTATTTATTGAGGTTAATTTAATTAAAGGTTTCCTTGTACGTTTAGTAGATTGCCTCCATATTTATTTATTCGAAATTATGTTCATTTTATCCATAGTTTATTTTAATATAATTTTCAATATCATCCATTAAATTTAATAATTATGAGCTACGTTCCTAAAACATTGAAAAAACTATTTCAATGGAATCCTTAATTATTTTACTGTATCTATCTGAATTCAGCATATTTTTAATAGAATTTATATTATGTAATTTTAACTATAGATCATCTTAAATTAAAAAATCAAATCCCATTAGTTCAAAAAATCGAGGATCTTTCAAAAGACTGGACTTTTAAGATTCAATTATGACTCCTATAATTTCATTACCTTTTTTGAACAATTTCCTTTTAACACTTAAATCTAGCTATTCTATAATAAAATCTGAGTCATCATGTATGCGACAGTTCTTATTGTTGGTATAATTATCGCACACAATTATATCTAAATTAATATTTGTAAATGCTTAAAAAGGGTATGTTGAAGCTACTAAAACGTGAAATCTTATTATATAATTTTGCTATACAAGTGGCAGACTATATATTTTTTTTCTCTAATTATTATGTTTTATATATATCGGGCTTTTAAGAGGAAATAAATGTTTAGATTTTTAATTTTATTTTTTGTAGATCATATGTTAATGTGAACATAATTCTCCATTTTCATACAAATTTTTTAAATCAATTAATTTTTCCTAATTTAGCACCTAGAAGTGCTATTAATATCTCTAATTTAATAAAAGAAAATTAGACTATTCTAGATTGCTTTCAATATTCAAAGAAAAATAGGGTTTATTTATTAGTTAAAAAAATTCTTGGCAATCTTCTTTTTCGCTAAGTTGATAGAATATATCTTCAAAATCAAATTTTTAAAGACATTTTTAGTTTTAATAATTTTTTTTTTAAGACCTTTTAGCATTTAAGATCGCTAGTCAATATCATAAATATTCGAACTGCCAGGGATATGGTTATAAATTTAAAATTAGCACAATATTTGTTAATTTAATGCAAAATAACTATGAAAATTGCTTGAAACTGTAAATATAAGAGATGTAGAATTGAAAAGCTAATGAAAATTAAATAAAAAATAATAAACCAATAAATCAATCAATCAATAAATAAATAAATGAATATTACTGAGACTTATTTTTTCCCAAATAACTTTAGCGGCTCTACATATTTACTATTAGTTTAGTCAACTATAAAATTTAATTAGGAAAAAATTGTTTAATTAATCATTTTAATTGTATCTGATTTAATGCAGTAATCTCTATCAATTTTTGACTGTATTGAAAATAACTTTTTAGAATTAGAAGCAACAAAAGAATCAATACTTATTGATTTTAACTGAGCTATTTTTTAAATAATTTATATAATTATTTGCTTAGACCTATAAATCTAATTAAATTATGAATTAGAATAATCTGTTAAAATATAATTTTAAAAGCGCTGATTAGCAGTCTAGTTTTTAAATTATTATCTATCTTCATAGGTCAGTTTCTAGTCAATCAAATGTAAAATAACGAAGGAAATAATAAGTCCTATAACTAATATAAGATATTTAAATTTATTATTACTCATTATAGTTTATTATGTTTTTTAATAATTTTTTAATTTTTAATTAATGTAGATATTTAGCGTTTTTAAATGTTTAATATTTTGTTAAGTACTTAATCTATAAAATAAAGATTATTTAAATAAAATATATGATAAGAATAAAATATAAAGAAAATGGATTATTTTAACATGAATTCACTAATTTGTAAACAGAACTCATTTATTAAAATGAATGGTTAGATAAATATTTTTATGAATATAAGATAAATATTATACCAAAATTAAAATTTGCTTAGATCCCAACTAAAAATTAAAAATGCATATATTTATATAAATTTTTTTAAAATGTTATTATCAAAAGTCAATAATTATAAATAAATAGTTTTGACCAAAATATTTTATAATATATTATTTTTTTTTTGCTTAGATAATTAAAATTATAATAAAGATAAATTAAATTTTTTTATTGATTGCGGCCTATTACAGCGAGCTTAAGGGATATTAAAAAATTAGTAAATAAAGTCATAATCATAGTTTAATTAATTAAATAAATATATAAAAATAAAAAAACAATTTATAATTATATAAATGTATAATGATTTATAATTGAAATATAATTTATATGAGTTTTAGTTCTTTAAAATTGATATAATCAGTTTTCATCATATTCAAATTACTAGAAATTTAAATTGGATAATTTCAACCTAGATGAGTATAAAATAAATGAAATTTCGAATTCAAGGAGTTAACTATATTATATTAGGTTTTCTTATATTTCTCTATGTCTTATTTCTTTGAATCTAATAAGGGAGTATATCTTTAATTCCTTCAAATAAACATAAAAATTTGTTTTCAATATTTAACTTTTTCCTTTAATATGTTTAATAAAATTTAATAAAATTAATAGTTCTTTAAACATTGAAAATTAATTAAAAAAAAGCAAAAGCAAAAATATAAAAGTAGATAATAAAATTATAATCACATAATATGGCTTCTGGATTAGATAAAATTACTAACGCTCCTTAAATTAAAATAGATTAACGAACCGAATGGATCGAATGTCTCCCTTGTTGTGAATAAAAAATTAGTATATATAAATGATATTTTTTGCCTCATTAATCAGTGACAATTTTAAAATTACATTTAAATAGATACAGTATATATAATACCAATGAAACATTTGAAGAATAAGGAGATTAAATCGGAAATGTAAAAATAAAAAATTAAATCGGCGTGAATGAATAATAATCAACTTTTAAATATTTACAAAGGTAGAAGAAAAAGATCCCGGTCTATGTTGTTTATTCTGCTGTAAAGCTCTTAGAAAGTATGACACTGAATTTGAAATAAACAACTACACTGTGGCTACCTCCGCTAGACCTTTTAAATGTGCCATTGCTAACACTTGCAATTGCTTTAGTAAATAAATAAGCTTTAATATTAATATATACCAAATGAAAAAATTTAATTTTTAATTATAGCTTGCTTGGAATGCTGCCAATAAGAAGTAAATGTATTCTAAGGTGATTAAAAAATAGGATCAATCAAATGGCCCTACTCATGCTTCTGCAACCCCAACAGAGGTAAAATGAGTTGTTGTGAATTAGATGTTAGAGATGCCAATGATAATATTATATATAAAATTACTGCTAATGCAACTTAGTTACCGTTCATCGTTTAATGTTTCTGCTAATTCTCTTTTGGATGTATTTAATCTCTTTCTAGAAAGGAATACTCTATCATTGATACGAAAGGCGATGTTGTTGGATCTATCACCAATATTTATAATGATTTATTATTAGAATGCTGTACAAGAGCTGATAAATTTGCTGTAAATATTATTAATATATCTATCATATTCTTAATTTACTTTTATTATATGAACCTTTAATTATTTTTCATTATTTTAAACAGGTTAAATTCCCTAGCGATGCAGATATCAACAAAAAATTGCTTTTGTTAAAGGCTGCTATTTTCCTTGATTATATTCACTATGCTGCTTGATTTATAAAAATACTTTGATATAATTATAAGTGATATTTTTTTTTAAAAATTCTATTCATTTATAGAATATATTTGATTATTTGAAAAAAATTTTAATTTATTGTCATATTATTGTTTTTAGCATTTATAAGTAATTTAAATTTTAATAAACTTAATTTGAAAAAAATAATCCTAAGGTTAAAAGTATTCAACTTATAAAAGCAATTTGTTTGGGTTTAGCTATTTAAAATATTTGTTATAATAAAAAGTATAGATAATTGCGCTCTAATAATTTAATTTTAGAATTTTAATTTCGAATTGATAATTTTAATAGTAAAATTCAGTTTTAATTTGCACTTTGAGAAATAACACTAAATATAAAAATAAGAGAAATTACTTCAATTAAAAAAATATTTATTATATCAAAATTTAAATGAAATTAAATGCAATAATAAACTATTCATCAGTTATAGTTATTATTATAATTACTGTAATAATTGATTAAATTTATGATAGTATAGATATAGCAGAAGACTTTTAAGAATATTATTAAAATATTATTGATTATATCTTTCATTCAGACCAAATAAATGTTGATGATATATTAAATGAGTATAAATAATAACATGATGATGAATTTAATTTTGAATCAAACTATGTAATTTTTCATAATTGTTTTTTTTTACTTTAATGAAAATATATCATTTTTTCCCTTTTTATAGGATTAAAATTTGTATGAAATTTAAAATATTACAGAATTTAATAGTAATGAGATATATTAAAATAAAGATTTTTATAATAATAATTTGAATATAGTTTATTTAAATATAAAAAATACATTGAGTGAAGATGTGTCCTCTATCCAAAATTTTACATCAATACTAAGCTAATTAAGTATTTCACGCTAAATAGTTATTAAAGTTTATAAAAACAGATAATTTAATATATTTAAAACCATTTAAAGGAAATTATGGTGTTAAATCCCATTTAAATATTGATATCGATGATTTTCCACTTTCTACTAAACAAAAATAAACAAATTAAATTATTGATAATTTGCTATAATATATAGATAGTATAAGTTTAACTTAAAATAGCTTAACATTTATTTTGCAAAGTTTATTAAAAGTTAAAGATCAATAAGATATTTTTGATGAATTATAAATAGATGAATAATAATACTCCGATATTGAAAATTTATCATCTTTCATTGAAATAACAGGGGACCTATTATTTTAGTTAAATAGAGTGCACTTAAACACCAAAAACCAGCATATTATATGCTCAAAGTCTAAAGTAAAATAATGAAAATTAGATAATTTTTATTATATAATAAAGTAACTATTTATATTGTAGGAATGGAAAGCCATTGATTACTCAAATGGAATTAAATTATTAAAAGAGTTAGCAGAAAAAAATGAAAATTAATAAAATTATATAACTTCAAATATAACAATTTCATATTTTAAAGATAGTATTACCGAGCCTTTTAGTTTTGAAGAATAGAAAATTACTGTAAAAGACCCATTTCCTGCATGGAACATTAATAAAGAATATGAATGCTTTGTAAATATTAAATAATTTAATTTAATTATGAGATTACATAGTTTAAATATTAGATATTTCCGAAAATATATATGGATATTGAAGATGGAGAAGAATAATTTTATCATATTAATAATAAAATTTTATAGATTTAATAAAGTATAATTGAATTCTAAATATTATGAAATTTAACATTATAATAAATTATAAATTAGATAAATCTATCTAAATATAATACCGCCAAAATTATTAAATAATATTTCTTTAATTTACATATTCTGCGTAAAACAGTCTAATAAAAAAAATTAATTATTTTCTCTTTAAAAAATGAAAAAATAGCAAGCTACAAAAGCGAAATAGAAAGAAACCAATGAAACTAAACTGTAAAAATTGTTGAATGCAGCAGATGAATTAATTTAATAAAACCATTCAATAATATAACAAAATATGTAAGAAATAGAATGGGAGATGGGAATAGATGAAGCAGGAAGAGGACCTGTTTTAGGTAAATAATATAAAATAATATAACATTAACGATTTTAAAACTTGATATTTATAAGGTCCAATGGTATATGGGTGTTGTGTGTGGCCCAAACAATTGAAAGAAGAATTAGGAAAACTGGGATTTGCTGATTCAAAATAATTAACAAATGAATAGAGAGATAACTATTTTGAAATTTTAAAAAAATTAGAAGGAAAATTATTATTCTATAAAGTTAGAATAATTTAAGCTTAAGAGATATCGAATTTAATGCTCGGGGTTAAGAATTATTCAAATTTAAATTAAATTTCTTTCTCCACAGCTTATTTTCTTATTGAGTATTTCAAACTAAATATAACTCACGTTTATATTGATACGGTAGGAAAATCCGATACATACTAAAGTAAACTATATTAAGACTTTGGGCAAAAGTACCCCAATATGAAATTTACAGTTGCTGAAAAAGCAGATTCCAAATTTCCGGTGGTTTCTGCTGCGAGTATTGCTGCCAAAGTAACAAGGGATTTAGAAATTGAGAATTTATAATAGTAATTTTGTAATGGATCCAGTTAGGATGATGAAAATAGTTAAAATGTAATTTTATTTATAGAATATTAAATATTTTTCATTAATAACTTTTCTTGTTTTAATAGAATTAAAACTAAGTTGGGAGTGGATATCCTGCTGATCCAAATACAAAGAGATGGTTAAAAATAATTTTCATCCTATTTTTGCTTATCCTTTACTTGTCAGATATAGTTGGAGCACTATTTAAAAATTGATGGAAGAAAATAACCTAAATGTTTTATTTTATGAAGACAATCCCAATTAACTATAAAATATGTTTTCCAATTAAAAATAAAAAAGACCCTATATAATAAAGGAGTTGAATATAAATTCAGATTTTGAATTGTGACTTCATTGCTAATATTATTATTACATTTAAATTAAATTTAAATTCTTTTAAGATTAACTCTAAAATATATTTTAATTTAATTATATTAATATATATATATATCTTTAATTAGAAGATAGTAAATATTAATTGCAATTAAATATTTTTAAATATTAAATAACTCAAATAAAAATTCTTAAGTTTCTAACACAAAATGAAGAAATACAATAAATAAAAAGTGATCTACTAAGTTAAATAGAGCAATGTATTCAAAAAATTATTATTTTCAAGATAGATATTAGTGTAATATCGCAATTTTCATAATTTTTTATATTATTACAAAGGAAAACTAAGATGATCAAGAATAGGATCAAAATAATAGGTAATAAGGCTCTCGATAAAATTATAGACAAGGATATAATTACCAATAGAATTATAATTCTTAAAATCAATATTAGCAAAGCAATTAAAAGTAGTTATTTTATATTTATATAACAACGAAAGAATATTTATTAAAATGTATTTTTTAATTATAGTAGTTATAAATAGGGATACTAAAAAAAAAATCAATATGTTGTTAAATATGAAGTAAAATAATAATAATAAAAATAGGAAGATTATCAACATTAAGAAACAAGCAAAACTAGTAATCGAATAAATATTTATTTTACAATTAATTATTGTTAATAATTGGCCTACTTTAATATTATAAAGAAGTAGAAGAAGAAAGTAAAAATAATTAGTATAACTCATAGTGGGATAATGAGCGCTAAATGAACAATTATTAAGAAAATAAATGGGATTACGATGATTAATGCAATAATAACGATTATCAAGATGATTCGGGAAATGAAGATTAAGATTAGGATTTATATGAAAAAGAAATCAATGAATATTTTAATAGTAACATAGCATAATACCAAAATTTCGAATAAGATAACTAGGTAGTTAATTTATTTGATAAGAGTACCAATAAAAGTATCCAATAGGCCTAAAATCAATAATCTGGTACATTTTAAAAGGATTATTCAAAATTTACCAATAAGAAATAATATAGCATTTAACCGGGATAAGATAGTGATTATTAATACTAGGTACTTATGGTTGCTGAAAAACCATCAATAGCAGAAAGCATAGCAAACGTAAGCCATTTTTTTTATTTGAAAAACCATATTAATATTTGAAAACTTATTTTGTTAATTAAATTTACAGAGTTTAAGCTAAGGACCCGTCAGAACAAGGAAAGGAATTTCAAAATTTGTAAAAGTTCACGAATATTAGGGAGCAATGTTCGGAAAACCAGCTAATTTTAAGGTAACATCAGTAGCCGGACATTTGTTTAAAAGAGACTTTCCTACTCAATATTAAAATTGGTAAAATACTGACCCGTTGGATTTATTCGATGCATAGACTGTTTTAAAGGAAGAAAATCCCAAAGCTCGTTTAATTAAGCATTTGGCAAGCGAAGCTATGAATATTTCTCATCTTATATTGTGGCTCGATAATGATAGAGAAGGAGAAAATATTTGTTTTGAAGTAATTAACTGTGTTTAAAAGAACATGGCTAAGAAGCAATACCAACAAATTTTCAGAGCGAAATTTTCTTCTTTAACCTAACCAGACCTGCTTCATGCCTTTAACAATCTAAGAGATGAACCTAACATATTAGAATCTATCAGTGTCGATGCCAGACAGATTATTGATTTGAAAATTGGGATAGCTTTTAGTAGGTATTAAACTAACTACTTTACTATGAAATATCCAGAATTGGCCAATAAAAAACTAACCTTTGGGCCATGCCAAACTCCCACTTTGGGATTTTGTGTTCAAAGACAAGATGATATCAATAGCTTTTAGCCAAAGCCCTACAACAAAATTAATTTAACTATTTAGTTAGAAAATAATATTTCGATTAAAGCTGATTGCGAATTAGGACAGATCTTTAACTAATAAGAAGCTCAAAAAATAGTGAAAGAAATTAACAGCACTAGTGAAGTGATTCTAGCTGATTTTTCAAAAAAACAAGGAACTAAATAAAGACCAGAAGCCCTTAACACAGTAACGATGCTGAAAGTCGCTTCTAATAATCTCGGTATAGGACCTTAAGAAACTATGCACATAGCTGAAAGACTTTATCTCGTATTTTCTATATCTATATATATATATATATTTTAGATAACATTATTTTACCATCAATTAATAGTAAGGGTATATTTCTTATCCAAGAACAGAGTCTACAATGTATGCACAGACTTTCAATTTTTAAGAAATCTTGGAAAATTTATAGCAGGATGAAAGGGTAGGAAAATATTCATAGTTATTATTAGAGAATGGGTTTAATAAAGGAAAGGGAGGAAAAGATTGCGGAGATCACCCACCCATCACTTGCACAGTGAAAGTACCCAACTATTTATCAGGGAATGAAAAAAGACTTTACAATTATATTTGCTAACATTTTTTGGGATCCATTTCCTAAGATGCTAAATATGAATAAATGACCCTTAAATTTTTGGCAAACGACAAATATACATTTAAAGTTTCTAGTAAATAATAATTATAATTACAATTATAATTTAAGTTTATTATTTTGTAATTTTAAGCATAAAAAATATTATCCCCCGGATTTACAACCATTATGGACTGGATTTCTATTGGAGACAAGGAAATTTTGTCTAGTTTTTCAAATGGATAAGTGTTCAAATAGTTCTCCTCCGAAAGTCTTTAACTTATGACCTAGCCTCCAGGCTTTTTGACAGAATCTGAACTTATTGGACTAATGGAAAAATATGGAATAGGAACTGATGCTTCAATGGCAACTCATATTAATAATATTTGTGAAAGAGCTTATGTAAAAGTCGAAGGTTCTTAAAGAACGCTCGTCCCTACTAAAATAGGAACTTCGCTAATTCACGGATATTAGAGAATTGATAAAGATTTAGTGGTATTACTTTTTTGGCTATTGCTATTAAATTTTATATATACATATAACTTATTTTAATAACAATATAGTTACCTTCTCTGAGATAAGGAATAGAATAAAATGTTACTTGTATTGCAGAGGGAAAAAAGACTTATGAATAAGTGCTTAGTGAAACTATGATTATTTTTAAAAACAAATTTGTGATATTTTAGCAAAATATTAAAAATATCGATGTTATATTTAATGAATTCCTAAAGTCTGTTGAAGATTAATTGGAAAATTAAAAGCCTTTTTCTAAATGTGGAAAATGCAAAAGACTGATGAAGATTATAGAAAAAGTTGGTAAAATGCACTGTGATTACTGTAAGATTGACTTAGAAGTCCCAAAAGATGGTAAATATAAAATAATATCTGAAAACACCTGTCCTCTAGATGGATATCAAGTAGGTAAGCAAATAAACATTTTAATTTTTGTAATATTTATGTTAACTAAATTTAAATTCAGTTTCTTTTACTTCAAATCATGAGCCCTATGTAACATCAAATATATGCCCGAACTGCTATTCTAATGGTTAAAATATAGAAAATGTTCCAAATTTATTAGAAAAGATTTCTTGCAATTTATGTACTAATTCTGAATGCAAATTATCAATGTCTAATAACTAAATCGGGAAATGTTATGATTGTTCCAGTGGCAGTTTAGTTTTAGAGCCAATAATTGCCAATAAAATGAAAATTTCTTGTAATCAGTGTTGGTCTTCTTTTTTGATCTACTTAGATATAAAGAAAATTGAAGTATTGAAGGATAATAAATGTTAGAAATGTAGTAATAATAGACTTAATGCTAGTTTTAGAGAATATAAGCCCCAACTACAGAAAGGAGATTAATAGTAAAAGTCAAAGAAAATGGACCATATGGTAAAATTGTCGAAATGGGAATGGAAAGATTTTTGTTTCTTTTGTGAAGAAGAATTTAAATAAAACATTTAAAAAAAATATACATTTAAAATTCTGGACACTCTTAGAAATACAAAAAGAATTTCAGAAAACCTAATGACCACTAAGTAGACAAGCAATAGTAAGGTTAAAATAACAATGATAATAATAATAGCGGGGGGTAGTAGTATTAAAAAAGAGGTTTGGAAAAGGAAGGGGAAATAGAGGTAGAGGGCGTGGATTTTAAAAAGGAGAAGACAATATAATTTGGGTATGAGATTCAAATAAACAGATAAATCAATTTGAATATCTCTAAATTTATAATAATTTTACTACTATATAATTATATTAACTAAAATTCGTTTTCTGATAGATAAACTCTAAATATATAGTAAGAAATTAATAAAAAAATTTCTATTTAAAAAGAATTTTCTCAATTTTATTACAATCTCAAATATATTTCTAATAATTTTTTTTTAATAAATTTTTTGCTTCGTTTAAAGTTTATAAATTGTAATCATAAAATTATTTTTTTCAGAAATAAAATAGAGAAGAGATCAAAGCAATAAGGATCATGGCGGAAATGTTTAAGATTTAAGCAGATTATCCAGCTTCTTTTTCAGCTTTTTTTTCTTCTTCTTTTGCTTTGTTAATATCAGCAGTAGATGAAGAAGAGAGTTTAGGCATAGTAGTAGAAGCAGTAGTGGTAGTAGCTTTAGTTTCCGGTTGAGTAGTTTTGTGATTTTTGCTATAAAATTAATTTAGATTATAATCGATTATATTTATTTTATATTATTTTGATATTAATTGTTTAGATCTTACGAAGTGGTTTCTACGGATTTATGTTCTTGTTTTTAGAAGTTGTGTTTGTGAGCAAAAGATTCAACAACACTGAGCATAAGGAAAGCTAATAAAATTCCGAAAACAATTCTTCTCATTTTAACAAGGTTTTTTTTTTATTTTTTTTTATTGATTTATGTATTAATTTGTTTGAATATTTATTTATTTTAATAAGTTATTTTCTAAGTATTTATATAGGAAAATGTATATCTTATAGGTTTGGTTTGGTTTGAATTGATCTTATTTTTTTATTATAAAGTATGTTTATATTTTCATATTATATGTTCACAAAATGAATATTGTTAGTACACTAATGAATATTCAAATATATTATCATTCTATTCTAACTAATTACTTCATTGAGTTATTTTACAAGAATAAAAATATAATTTATACACTAATTAAAATAAAAGAGAAATAATTAAAATAAAATGCAGTAATTTCAAAATAACTAAGACCCCCAATTTCAATAACAATAGTAATAGTAACAACAACCATAACTTTGCAATCCAAATTTATTTTGCATAATAGTTCCAGGATTAAAACCCATAGTTGAGTATGAAAACATAAATTAAATGTTCGTCACCAATATATATAATCCTTCATCAGTCAGCTCAATTACATTTTTTTGATTTCGTAATTGCCTGAATAGATGGCTGCCTGCTTATATTATTCTTCAGAACCCTATTAAAATTTGCAGTTTATAGGAGCTATAGCTAATACGAGGACAACTGACACTTTTCATACGGGATTTCCTTTAAAGCCAGACGTAAATAGTTAATAAATGATTAAATTAGTGATAAAAGTTGAGTCATTGGATGGAATAAAAAGCCTGGTTCAAGATACAGAAAATAATGACATTTCAAAAAACTATGCAAAATTAGTTGCGAAAAATTTATATAATTTTATGTTGTCATACCAATAAATGGGGCTGCTGTCTCAGGATAATGAGGGTAAGTATTTGGTAGTACCTTCTAATTTTTTAGAAAAGTGGATGCAAAAGTTTGATAGTAAATATAAGTTTGATCCCAATTTTATTTATAAAACATGCGATGATTGAAGAAAATTATAACTATTTATTTAAAGAAAAAATGAAGTTAAACAACAATGTATAAATAAATATATATAGAAAATTTTGTCTTTTAAAATTAGAAATGATAGTATTAAATATGATATATATATTATTTTGTATGATTATATTTTAAATATTTTAAATAATATTGTATCAACTTATATTTTAAATTTAATCAGCAAGCCTTTTCTTTTTGATCAATCAAGATTTTGTTAATAATCAAGCATAATTTCTTAATTTTCTGCTTTAAGCTTCATTAACAATTATATTAATAAATCTCTAACTTTTTAAATTTACCATCTATCTTCTGGCTTGTAAACTATCATTTTTTCAATAAGTTCAACTATTTTATTATAATAAAATGAATTATCATTAATTTTATCTTAAAATAAATTTGCTATTTTGATATTATGACACTAATATAGATCTAATTTATCCATAAGCTCTTTATTTTAATTTAAATCAACTTCAAAAAACAAATAAACAAGTAGCATACCAAAACTCCATATGTCGCTAAAAAGAGTTGTTTTTGGATGTTAAAAAAGCTATTCTGGAGAAACATATCCATATTGGTATAAAGGATCCGAATCATCTACATAACAATCGTCTTCAGAATCATTATTATTATTATACTGATTATAGTTTTTGCTATTTATAACATTATCAGTATTTCCAAAATGAGTTGAATGCAGTTTCATATTATTGTTAACTGATTAGTTAAATTATCTGGAATTGAATTTTTAAGTGAATTCCCAATCACTTATATATACGGTTAAATATTGATCTTCCTTTTACCCTTTACTCAATAATATATTGGTAGGCTTTAAATTTCCATGGAAAACATTATTATCATGCAAATTTTTTAGCGCTTCTGCAATTTACAATGCTATATTTAATTTTTGAGATAAAGTCTAGATCACATTTTATTTTAAAACTGCATAAAGATTATAGTCAATTTTAGGATAAACCATCATTAGTTTTAAAGACTCTTAATCTTCGTTTTCTTCATTCAAAGACAGTCCTATCACTTGCAGCAATCCAGGGCCTCCTTTTATTTTGCTCATTTTTACCAAATGATAAAATATCATATCGAAGCATTTTTTTCTCATAAAAGGAAATTATTTTATAATTATTTTTTCTTCATTACTAAACTGTACTTTTTTAATATTGGTGATATTATCTTTAAACCAGAAATTAGCTTATTTTTGGATGGGTTGCATATTATATAGTCCATTTCCTTTAACGTGATTTTCGTTGATAGTAGGAGAATTGCTTTAAAACTAAATATTTAAGCTTTACTATTCATTAACCTTTTTATTAGCAAAACTCCTTCACTGGTACAACCAAATTCATTCTTTGACAAAAAATTCATAATTTTTATTAATCTTTTATCATAAAATGGTATGGTATTTTCATCATTTTAAACAAAATTCATCTTATTACTCATCAAAGAATTAATTTCACTTTAATTATTGGGATTATTATTGTTAATATTAAATTCTTTTTCTTAGTACTACCCACCACCTATATTATTTTGGATAGGAGTTATCTGAAACGAGTCGATAGCTTGTTGGTTTTCTATATTTATTTGATTAGCTTTTTAATCATATGATTCGATAGTATGATCCTATTTTGCTATACTACTTTAATTGTGTATTATTTAATTATTAGAATTACTATTTTAGCTTTAAGCCTTGTTTGTTTGTTATAAAATTCTATCAGATATAGTTTTACTGATATTAAAAGATTCTAATTTTTTTAAAGTTTTTATTTTTAAAACTTCAAATTACAAGGTTTTAACATTGCTGAAACTCTATTTATTATTTTAATAAACTTCCATGAAGTTTTAAAAATACTGATCTGCTTTCTATAGATCTTTGTGATAAATCATGTTAATTCTACCCAAATAGTAGCAGGAAGTTATTTATTCATAAACAGTGTTTTCTTTACTATTTCTTTATAAGAATAATTATTCTGATTAAATAAAATGCTTTTATGAATCTTCATGTCTATATTGGTTTATATAAATTTATTATATAATAAATATATATTTGAATATTTTTTAATTACTATTCGTGATTTAATAGGGAAGTTAATTTAGCTTATTAATAATGGGCGAAAGCATATAGAACTTAGGAATTTTTCTACATATTTAACTCTAAACTTATTAAATCTGAAGCTTTTTATATGTTCTTTTCGCATCCTATTCCCTTTTCCTGTAATTAACTTGAATATCTAAATATAAAAGTTTTCTAAACCTACAGAGAAACCAATCCAATATGATCTATTATATTAGTTATACACTAATTGAATATATCAAATATTTATTCTTTTATTGATTATGCACATTATTAATACTCATCCTATCTTTGTATAAGTTTGAAGCTATTGTAAATTTCAAAAATGATATTTCTGATCTATTATAAGATAAAGTTATCACTTTTAGTGCAATGGCAAAGCACTATGTAGTCTTTTATTTCCTATAATACTCTTTAGTAAGATAAAAAGTTGATGCTCTATATTAAATTTACAAACTTCTCAATTTACTTATCTTTAGTTTAAGTATTTAAACATAAAAATCTGTATATATTGATTGTTATTAATACTTGAGCACCATTTTATTGTTAAGACTTGCTGATATTTTATTGAAAGCAACTTAATAATTCCTAAAAATATTATTAGTTGCTATCCTTACTCTTGGAATATTGAATTTTAAATAAAATCATAACAAAATCGATCATAAATTAGTGTGTGGCATAATCTTAATTTTATACTAATAATGCTTACATAAAATCTTCTTCTTTTTGATTATCAGAAAACTATTTCTATTGCAATATAAATTAAATTACTAAGCTTTGATTTTTAATAATAATATCTACATAATTATAATTAAACAAAAATTACCACTTCTGTTAATAGAATGTTTTAAATTATATCTTCATCGAAAATGCTTAAACCGTAATAGACCTTTAGTAATAGTTAATATACTGATATATAAAAGAGTGCTTTTATATTTGATCTAGTGTTTAAATTTGAAGATTTTGCAAGTTATTAATCCAAGTGGTATTCCCCTAACTTAAATGCACACAAAGGATCCCATGATTTTTTAAATCCTTCTATATACTGTTAGTAACTTTCTGCATAATTTTTTTCATTTTCAAGTTGAAATCCTAATTGTAAGTATAATAACTCCATATATATTAAATTTAATTAAAAAATAATTATATATATGAGTTTAATACCTTTCAAAAAATTTAAAAATCCATTTGATTAAAATTATTCAATGTTATATTAATTTTCTTTAATATCTTCTCTCCTATTTTAATATTCATTATTATGATCTATTGTCAACTTAGTTTATTAGTTTAAATATACATTAAAATAATGGTTAAATTATTAGCTATTAAGGGAAATTTGTTTACTTTCAATTTTTTAAATTAAAACTTAATCCATTTAGTTTACATTTTATTTGTAATAATAATTTTATTAATCTGTCATGTTTATTTTTTTTATTTTATAATTCTCGAAATATGTTATTTATATAATTTATAAGTTAAATAGATGAAATATTATTATTATTCCCATTATATATAGTAAAATTTATTTAAATAATTCGCTATATATTTAAATTAACATGAAATAAAATTTCTAGATGCAGTTAATTAATTTATTGGAAACTTGTTCAAGACTAAATTTTTAATAAAAATTTAATTTTATATATATAATTAAGAAATTATATGTAAACAAATACTTGAAAATATGCAACTATTTGTATTATTATATATATAAAAAAAAAAATAAAAAACTAATCTATACTAATTTTATTTAATTTTCAATCTTATATTTTAGTAAATTAAAATAAAATTAGTTTAACTTTGATATAATATACATATATACTCTCGAAATTTAAAACCCTATTAACATTAATGTATTTGATAATCATGGAAATTAACCATTTTTGTATGATTTTTTAATTACCAGTACATTTATAGGATATTAAGTATGATAATCTGTTGTTCCCATATTTTCTGAATTATTAATAAATTCCTGTTATTTATTATTTATTTTATTATTATTATTTTTATTATCAGTATTTTTGTTTGATTAATCATATCCTGAGAACTTATCCTATTACTATGAAGCTTTATTCTACTGCTGCACTAAATTTTATTAAGATATTAATTTATGTTTTAAATCTCCACTATAAGCAGATGAATTTATTAAATTATTTTAAATAATATTATTACTTTAGGAAATTTATATTATATCTTAACTTTAGTTTACTAAAGTATTATTGAGATTTTAACTTTTTTTGAAGCTATTCTTTTAACTTTAATTAATATTGTTGTTGTTGTTGTTATTATTAGATTGGGATTAGTGTTTTTCTTCTTCATAATACTTTTCAAAATCTCCAATACTAGGAATTTTAGAACTACTATTTACATGTTTACGCTAATCCCATTTATTCTATTCATTCATACTCCCAGGTGAAAAATTATTCATTTTGCTTGTATTTGCGCTGATATTTGTTAAACTTGGCTAAATATTAACGGTTCCATCTTTCATTGGAATTTATAATAAATTAGTATGATTGTGCTAGGCTTTCCTTTGAATTCTTGGTAAAGATTATTTTATTCCTTAAGAATCGGAAATTCTGTGATTAAATTGTCTTGGAGAAGCTCCCATTTCATCTTAAATGCGTTTTTGATATTGATTATTCATTTAAGGCGTAAAGGTTTGAAACTTTTTTCTTTGTCGATACTCAGGCAATTCAGCCCAATCCACAATATTGGGATTATTTTCTATATTGTTATCTAAACGCATTTTATCTATTAATTTAAAAAGTTCCTCGTAGTTGGGCTTTTCAGTAAATTGCAAATTCTTTATATGTTAAAAATATTATTAAAATTCAACGGGCAAGTTTTAACATAGTTATTCTATCGAAATTGTAACTTTCATTTATTTAATTTTTTCGTATTTTTCTTCCTTATTTTCTGCGTGAATTGACTACCACGGAAGCTGTCCCTTCGCAAAGTATAATATGATGTATCCTAATCCTTCTAAATCATCCCTTCTACTCTGTTCATGTCCTAAATGAGCATTTACAGATGCATATCTTGCTGTTCCTATCATTCTGGGTTTATATTTAAATATACATAAAATCAAATTTAAATTATATATTGAAATTATTACCCTTTTTTTTCGAAAAACGGAATATGGTTTCCCTCACTATCGATATAGTATTTTGCTAACCCAAAGTCTATTAAATGAATTTGATTATAATTAGATCCGTATCCTATTACAAAATTTTCCGGTTTTATATCTCTGTGGATAAGATTTTTGCTGTGAAGAGTTTATACTCTAATTAAACTTTGTTCAAAAATATTTAAAAGACATGGAAGTTTAAATTTTCCTCCACATTTCCGTAAAAGTGAATCTAAATTTCTCCCCAAATACGTCATTGCCACGTAATTATACTCATCCTAATATTATTTTTATCAAATATAAATAACTAAATTTCCTTATTAATTTTTTTTATTATTAGTATTTGTTTTTTTTTTATTTTACATTTATAATATAAACAAACAATAACATAATTTATATATTTTAATTACTTCTTTTCCATATCCATTTAATCTTGCAAACCCTTTTTCGTTCTTCACCTCCATCATAACTTTTATTTCTCTTACTAGCATACTAGAATGTCTTTAATTTCTTTTTTCTAGTTTAATTGCACACGGTTCTTAGTTTTCTTAATTTATACATTTGAATATCATCCCGAAAGAACCTTATCCTATTTTATCTTCTAATTTGAATTTTCCACCAATTAGTCTTCCAAATGAAAATTATGTACTTGATGCCTCTGTTGGTTCGTTTTCCATATTTTAATTAGTAATGAGGTTAAGTTTAATAAGATAGTGAATGTATTTTTTAAATTTTTAATTTTTGTGTAAATATAAATGAATTTATTGATTTATTCTATATTAAAAGTTTTTATTATATTTTTTATTACAACTTTATTTTTAATATATATATCACAATTATTGATTCGTATTTATTACTCACTAAATTCATTTTATTTTGTTTATTCGCAATTATAAGAATTTTAACACCTCTGAAAAAAAAATTAATTAAATATATAATTTTATTTTTGTAAAGTAAGTCAAAACCAAAACTACAGTCACTATAAATTTATTCAATAAAATTAAAAAATACAATTAATTGAATTTTTCTCCTTCTATTTTTTAAGTAAAATTATAAAATAAATATATCTTTAGATTATTATCTTCATATATATTTTAATTTTACTAATAAAACAATTTATAAATTTATAAGACTAAAGTAGAAGAATATTCATATGTAATAATATTGTTTTATAGCTAATCAAATTTGTGACTAAAGCCATGAGTTTGGCTATAAAAAATTTTATAAATCTAATTCTCTAAATAATTATTTTTTCCTCATTTCTTTTTCAATTTGCATTTGTTTATTAAGCTGACTATAATTGGTATTATTATTACTATTATTAGATACTTTTTAAGTTATTTTATTTAGAGAATTCACATTTTATTGATTTTGTTGAGCATGTGTATTTCCCAATTGTTAATTACTATTATTTCCATTGTTAGGATGGAAATTAAACAAATTTTTATTGTAACCTGATTATGAATTAGACCCTGCAGATTATAATGTAAATGTATTAGTTGGCACAGCTGTAACTTAGACTTGTTACTTTTCTGGAGAAAAAGAAGTAGAGTTTATTTGAAAATTCTGAGTTTTAGCTTCTAAAAATTAAAAAAATTTAAAGGCGGGTACAATTGATGAATACAAAATAAAATAAATGCAAATTACTTTAATCCGAGTTTGATTAAGAAACCTAATTCATAAACATTGGAGTCGGTATTTTCGAAGCTTATGTGTTGGGTGACATACTTCCAGTAAAATTATTAATTTAAGAATCTGATGGGGTGGGCTTTTAAGAATTCGATAATTTGTTACTTTTCATTTTCTCTAATTTGTTTACAGGTAAGTCTGAATCATTACTGAATAAATTACTTATTCCTTTACTTTCAGAATAAGAAGAGGCCGAGCCATTAAAATTATTGGTATTGTTAAATTAATTATTGAATCGCAAATTGCTGTTGCTATTATTTTTTTTTAGTGTTCGGTGGACAAGAAGGTGTTATTCAAAACAACTATACCGCTCTTACTGTGTGTTGGCTACTGCTATACTCTCTAGAATTCATTTAGAGCCGATGCCGAGTTGTTGTTGTTGTTGTTATTGTTATTGATATTTATATTGCCAATGTTGTTATTATTCTATTATTGTAACTACTATTGTTATTATCTTTAGTCGTTTTATTCTTATGAAAACATATTTCGTACGGGGGAATATCCAATTCTGGAATTAGTGTGAGATGTAATTTATTATATGGTGTTATTGTCTTAAGATCTAAATCTTTCCATATGTTTTTTGGGCTCCTCGTGTTGAAAATTATTTCTTTCTGGCATAAGTTTAATGTTTTGACTTTAAGAATACAGTGTATTAGTATTGCTATAGCTATTATTACTCTTCATTACATCAACAGATTCATGTCTAATATCGTTTGATATATTATTTTGAGGGATTCTGTTATTTTATTATTCCTTAGAGAAATTTGGCTAATACTGTTACTACTACTATTATTATTGGAATGATTACTGATGCAGATTATATGATTCAGATTCAGAATACAATCTATGCCTTTTAACGCTTCCATTTTCATTTTACTGCTAAGGTAATCTGTGGAAGTTTTCTCTTTATTAAAGATTTTTTTACTATTATTATTAGTTATACTCAGGTTAAGTATTTTATATATATTGATTTCTGGGAGGACTTGGGGACAACATTCGATTATTGTAAATGGCAGAAGAATTTTACAGTAATTCCGCTTTTCTATCATTTTCTAATGGTAAATTTCTAGATTCTTATAAATTAATCTAATAATTTTATTAATTTGACATAGACTTATAGTACTTTTAGTTCTAAAAACAAATCATACAAATTTATTAAATAATGCCATTTTTTCCCATTTTTAAAAAATAATAATTACTTCTTCACTTTACTACATTGAAAAATAATTTTAACCTAAATCATTGTTGGATTTTAATCCATATTTAATAGCGGAAGTATTTTCTTATATTTTTAAATCTGAAACCACTTAGCTATCATTGTTAGAACTATTTTCTGCATATTTATAAAATTAAACAGGAGGGGGAGAACTATACCCTTCTTTCATTTACAAAGTTTTATTTCCTTGTTAGAGTTAGGGAGAAATAAAATTATTTCTTGAATTGTTGTTTGCTTTTTTAATTATAATACTAATTAATATATATATAGGTATTTAGATATCTATTTAATTGCAATTACAGTTTTAATTTGACATCTTTTTTTCAATTTCATACTACAAATAGTTGTTTATATCATGTTTTTATTTTAATAGGGGATTACCCTTTAATTAATTTAAAAACTCTACAGAAAGAATTTTATAATTCAATTATTTAAATCCGACAATCTCCTAATTTGTATCATTTTCTTTAACTATAGAAGTTTAGAAGAAAAAATAAATTATGAGTGATAAATAATATAATAACAATAATAATGTTTACTCCAGCTGAAAATTAAGTCACATACATTTTATTATTCTAATTCAGAATTAGGAGTCGATTTCACGATTATGTTAAGATCTTCAGAATTCATTTTTTAAGTTAATATTGGAGATTCGCTAGTTTTTTCCAATTTCGAGCGAAATAATTTAGTAATAAAGAATATATATAGTCTGTATTCAAAAACACTGTAAATTCCAACTTTTTATTTTCATAATAACCAAATTCATCTTAGTGAAATTCACACATCATTATATGAGGCTGTTTTTCAACAACAATATGTTTGATGGTAAAGCATTCTTGCGACTATTTCTCGTTTATTTTGAGCAAAAAATATATAGCAATAATTTTCTGAGGTTCATCCTAAAAGTGATATTTTATTATTAAAATACTGTTTATTAGTTTTTTTTAAATAAATAAATAAATTTACCTAAGACTATGATTAAAGTTATTGTTGCTAGGCTTGTTCTTTTGAATTTTTTTCAAGCTTCAGGTATATACGCAGGGCCTTTTATTTTTTGTTTGGAGATTCATGGCCCTAATTTGTTTTCGATGGAGATATATTTTATTCTTTATTATAATCTTCCATTTTAGCAGCTAACTTCCATTGATACTCATTGAATTTGAACGGATTTGTTTCTTTATTTATTATAGAAGAAATATTGGCAAGTTTCCATGAGATACTGGGATGATTACTAACTAATTTTAAAAAATACATTTAATATTTATTTTCATAATTTTTCTAAATAACTAAATATTACAGTTGATTTTTTTGTTTGTGACTGATAAATGCTACTGGTTCAGAAGTTCTACAAATTCTTGCTTATGTCTTAACTCCATTAATATGGTAACCATTTCATTTTAATCAAAATCTGATTTATTTTTGTTGTATTTCAAAGTTCTGTCTATAATTTCTTCTAAAATTTTGGGATTTATTTTTTGCAAATCGTGAGCCTATCTCTTGTAAACATTTAACAAATTTTTGGCAGTAAAATTCATTCCTGTATTGAGCAACATGTACCAAATATCCTGGCTATCTTCGCAGGCTTTCAATTTTTTAAATCTAAAATTGTTTCGAAATGTTAATATTACAAACACTTATTTATAGCATTTTTTTTATGCATTAATGATACTTACGCTTCATTTAAAAATACCAGGCAGTTCTCAATCTTCATTCTAGGAATAAGTATATCCGTAATTATATTAGCTTAAAATTTATCGATCTAAAAATAATCTCCAACCCACAGAAGTCTTTGCATAGTTTAGTCTGTAATTTAGTAAGATCGATCAGTCCATAATGAGCTCTATTTATTTTTTAAAAAATCTTCGAAAACTTCGAATATCTATTTGCTCACCCACTTAGGGAGTACTAGCTGTAGAGGCTATATACATATAATACAAAATTATAATTGAATATTGGAAAATTTTATAAAGTAATATAATAAATTACAGACTGAATAATAGATTATTTTGATAAAATCTCGTTAATCAACCCTGACTATTGCAATAAATCGACATCCATGTTTGATTGTGTACCATCATATTTAAATGTTATTATTTTGAGATCTATAAATTAATAAATTAATTTTTACTATTGAATACATATGTTATTTTTTGTTTCCATATATATGTAAATATAAGTATAGAATATTACTATTTCCTGATTATTCATTATTTGGTATAGTGGAGGCATTTTTGTCTTATTAATTACTACTGGAAAAATGTTAATTTTGTTAATTCATATTGTTGTTGCTAGTGGAATTTAATAGGCTATTAACACTTTAATTTTCACTTGAATAAAAACTCATGAAGTTATAGGTAATGGTTATTTTAGGTTTGTTTTTTCCCTTTTCTCTATTTACTTAAAGTTTTAAATTTGTAATTATTTCTTATTTAATAAATTAATAATATATTAGCTTTAAATTACATTTTAATTTAATTTCATAATTATTATTATTATCATTATCATAAATAATTTTTTTATTTCTTATTTTTATAACACATTTGTCAATTTATTTTTCATTAATATATATAGTCAATGACAAAGAAAAATTTAATATTATAAATTTTATTGATAATGAAATATAATTAAAAAATAAATATATAATTTTTATAATATTAAACAAATTAAAAGAAAAACTTATATGAACAAAATATTTTTTAATTTTTTTATATCAATAATTTTAATAAGATAAGCTATTATTATTATGACTTGTGTTGTACTATGAACTTTTATTGGGATTGTAAGAAACATTTTTAGCATTTTTTATACTATTGTGATCGTACTATAAATATGAATCCATATGTTACTTTTCTTTTGCTTTTTTTTCCTCTTCCTCCTTTTCTTATTATAATTTTCGTAATTTTTCTTCTTCTTATTAAAATTAATACAGCTGTTATAATTTTATTTATTATAATTCATATTCTTTTTTTTCTTATTTTCTTCTTCTTCTTCTTTTTCTTACTCTTTTTACTCTTCCATTTATTACAAAATTACAATATATTTTTGCTTTTCTTCATAACTTTATTCTAGTTCTTTCTATTACAATTTGAATTATTCTATTAATTACTGATATTGTCCACTTAAAAATTCATATTTTTGTAGCTATTATAGAAGGATTTCAGAATTTTACTTTTTTCTTCTTTATATTTTTCTATTTGCTACATCAAGTCTTCATGAACACCACTATTCTGCATTTGATTTTTTAAAATTTCTTCATTTTATTGTTTTTATGTTTCATTTTTAGATTGAAGTCTTTGGTTTTCTTCTGTAAGATTCATAATTATTTCATTTTACTATTCTATATCAATCATTAATTTTTCTTGATTATTTTAAAAATATAAACACTATTCGCAGTTTTTTTAATTTTCTATGAAATCCTTAAAGTAATAATTTAAATAATTTATAAAAGTTACATTTTAAATTTAATTAGCAATATTTTAATAAACAATTACTTCGAGTTATTGTATTTTTTCTTACGATTATTCTATAATACCTATAAGATGATTATGCTGTTTTTGGGCTTCTTCTAATTAGCCAATATATTGGTCCTTACTATTAACTGAATGCTTTACTTTTTCTCTCAATATGCAATAGTTTTCCCTGATAAAGTTTTCATCTTTGTTAGCAGTATTTAAGTCATTTGATAAATTCTAAAAAAATTCAATATGTACTTTTCATGGTATATTTTATTATATAAATATTAAATGTTTTATTACTTGGACTTGATTTGTTAATAAAAATATTTTATGCAGTAAGTATTATACAATGCTTAGATACTCTTCTTTTTCAATATTTTTAAATTGTAAGTCTTTATCAAAATATATTTTTTCAATATTAAAATTGTACGATTTTTCCATTATTATTTTATTAATTTAATTTATTATTCTTGATAATAATTTATTAATAATAAATATTTGAATCAAATTTATATAGATAGATGGTAATGAATAAAATATATTTTTAGAATAATTACATATTTATATATATAATAAGCATATATTAATCAACTTACACATATGCTTAAAAAAATTACAAATAACGATTAATTTAAATGTAATTTTTTTTACATTTATAAATTTGAATAATAATTATATTTTTTATTAGAAAACTAATTAATAATATTTTTTTAAAAAATAAATAATTATAACTAAAAATTTATTATCATTATTACAAAGTTATTTTACTCTACACTTTGCATTGGTTCCAAATTTAAATAATTTTTTATTTTAGCTTTCTTATTTCGTTTTTTAATATATTTGATTAACTATCAAGCTGAAACTAAATTTGGTCTTCTACCATGGGGAAAAATTCTAAAATCATTCTCAGTACCAAAGGGTTGGAAATTATTTATTTAAAGCCAGGGTACCTAATTTTAAGAAATTAATATTGATATAGAATAAGCTACAAATATTTAAAAATATTTTACGCCTTAAACTTTTCCATATATTCGGATTCGTTTTCGTAGAACTTTATGTTGTAATAATGGTATTTTTCCTGAGCCTCCTGGATATATTTAGAAATGAATGATTTTATTTGCATTTGGTTAAAAGGAGATATGTATTAAGTAGAAAAGTTGATATTGTAGGAATTTTCAATTTTTTCAATGAGAGTGAGGTCGAAGATTTCAGTTCTGCAGGTGATTATTATTTTGTGTCTGGAAAACGGCTGATGTTTGGCGAAGATTTCGAAAAAGTTTTTCAAAATGTCTTCCGAAATACACAAATGCGCGGGGTCTTGATTCGACAGCATCAAGTCCAGTCCATCGAGGAAGAAAAACAGTTGTCCTGTGTTTTTATCTTCATACTATTCGAGATTTGCGTATAGAGAATCGATGTATTCTTTAAAGAGAGTTATATTTTGGTTAAATTTCTGCAGTTTCACGTGTACTATGTGCTTCGCCCCTTTGATTCGCTCTTTTAAATATGTTAGAAATGCCGACTTTCCCAGTCCGACGTTGCCTAAAATGATGAAAACCCTTTCGTTGCCACTATCCAAAAACATTTTCGACAAAGTAAAAAGGTCCAATTTGCAGTCTTAATTTTAGTTCTGTTATTTGTAGCACTCCACATGGTCGATGTAGCACTTTTGTTGGAACAGTAACTCTAAAGGATCTTCCTATTCATACTCTTCCGATTTCTTTTATTCTCTGCTATTGCTGCTGTTGAACTGTTACAATTATTAACTTGTGTCATTTTTTATTTTGTCGGCCATTTCATTGTTATTGCCGTTGTTGGAGTAGAGCTTGGTCTTTCGTTATTGCTATTTCAATTTATTTTCCTTCATATTTCTCTGAATGAGTTCCAGACACAAGTTTTGTTTGTCTTGAATACATTGCAGATCCGTATTTAAATCGGCGGAAATTTCTCCTTAAGTATTATTGTTTAAGTTGTTGTTGCTGGGTATTTGTAGAAATTTGTTTGAATTGTGCATTTTTAGCTTATGGTTGTTGTTTTCTTACTGAGAAGACTGAATTAGAGTGTTGCTATGGGGAATGTTTTGGGAAGAAGAGTTGGAATGAGGTACGAAATTGAAAATTTCTTTGTCTTAGATAAAAGTTTTGAGTTCCTAAATATCATAGGTTTCATAGATGATTTTTTCTTCGATGAAGTCAATGATTTTTTTGAAACTTTGAGAATTTTTGTAAAAACTGGGAAAAATAACAGTTTTGATAGAGTCTAGGATCTTTTTAATATCGTTTTCTTGCGCACAGATGTTGCCGCTGCCCAAGAAGAATAGTTGGCGGATGTCTTCATTCGAGTTCGAGGAATTGACGCACAGATCTAGAAAGGTTCTGATGGCGGAGTAGATTTCGTTCTTTAGCCTCTCTTCGCGACTTTCGAAGAGTGGCGACAGACACACGAATTTTTTGCGCATGAATGAATTGAAGTACAGTGGCGTAATCATTTGGTGGCTTTCCCACTGGTCGGAGGCGCCTGCGAAGTCAATGAATTTCATCTGGAGGTAGTTGCCCTTTTTGATGCCCTTCTTTTTCTTGGTTTTGAGGACGATGTTGGACGGCTTGATATCGCCGTGGAAGTACTACCCCTTTTCGTACATGAAAAACACGAACTCAATCAATCTTTGAAACACGTAGAGCAGTTCCCTTTCCTGCCACTCCACCTGTTTTTCTTTCCTATAGTCGATGAACTCTCTGAAGTTCACGATTCCTAATTTGAAGTACAGCTGCAGTTGGTTGTCGTCGTATTGCGAGGCACTTATTCCGTACTCTTGGAACTATTCCTTGAAAATATTCCCGAGCGTTATATACTTCTCCTTCTCCTTTTTGTACTGCTGCACTGTGTAAAAGGTCTTTACTGCGTAAAACTGTTTGTCTTGCAAATTTAGGATTTGACGCACCTTCCCGTACGATCCTGGACACACACACATATGCATTAAAAAAATTGGATTATCAGTTATTAAAATTTAACTATTGATTTCAATATTACCAGACTTTCCGAGCGAACATATTGTCTTCTCTGCTTTGCTCGTTGGTATTATCGAACAAAGTACTGCGATTTGCTTTTCTGATTCTCTGTATTTGTTTGGATCTTCCTCAATGTCCTGGACCATTTTATTATTTTTGTTTTGCCATTTTTACGATTGGCTCGGTTCACTCTTGTTTGGAGAACCGGAAGGAGAGTTGTCATAATAAGTCAGACTTTCTGATTAAATAAGACTCGACAGTAATTCGTCTTGGCTTTGGGTATTTTGATTTTGCTAATCTTGTTGTTTAACAGTTTATTTCTATTGCTGCTGATCCTGATGCAATTTATTACTATTTTGAATTTCCTCAGTATTGCTATTTTTATTGTTTTTGTTATTTATTATATTCTGCTTTTTTACGTACTTTTCCAAAGTCTCCAGTTTTTAAAGCAGTTTACTTTTGTTTCTATAGAGCCTGCTGAGTTAGTACTATTTGTATTTAAAGTTTTTGGATCGGAAAATTTGTTTTTCCACTTCGAACTTCACATCTAAGAGCATGATCAGAATGATGGGATTCTTGATAATATTGTGGAGCTGGTGGTGGTCCAGTAATGATTGAAAGTACCTCAACTGTTCGTCTTCGTAGGAAGCGATTTTGTCTTCAAAAAACTCTTTCTGCACCTGCTAAAAATTCTTCTTGTATTTTTGCGGATTGCAGTTTTGCAATTCGAGATTCTACAGGAGCATGTCAGCGTTTTTCTATTGTTAGCCCATCGGCTCTCCATTGGCGCTGCTTTCTTCGATAAATTTGAGTTTTTTCAGCTGAAACTTGAAGTATTCAATAGATACGGTTGTTTACTCATCGATAAGATCGAAAATCTCCCTGGTTTCCAGTTGCGGCACGGCGAAAATGTCTTGTATGAAAATTTCGCACTCTTCTTCTTCCTACTTCTTTGACTGCTTTATGTATGATGTTTCATCATTCTGGTTATACGAGGTGGTAAACGACTCATTTTTGTTATTGTTAAATTGCGGCAACGATATATCATACTGTCTTTACTGCTGCAACTACTTTTTGCGCTTTTTTTTAATCTACAAAAGTCTTTGCTTCGTGTTTTATTTCAGGTTTTTCAACTTGTTGTTGTTGTGGTTGATATTATTACCATTAGTGTTTGCACCACTTTTATTTTTGTTGCTTTTGCTTTTATTTGAAGTGGTATTGATATTTTCGGCGCTATCCGAATCGCTTTATTATTTTACTCCTTCTTCATAGTCGTCGACATCGTCGTACTAGTAGTCACTTTTTGAGAATTTTGATATAGAGGTAGGCACATTAACACTGGTTTGAAAACCCATTAAATCTGAAATGGTTAGTCCCTACTGGTGTTGTTGTTGTTGTTAAACATTTTTTTTTGATAAAGAACTTATATTATTGCTCATATGTTTGGATAAGTTGAATTGGTTTTAACATTGGGAGTTGCTATTTTAGTCATTTAGGTTTTTATCCGCAACTGCTTAATTGGCAGATTATTCTTACTTCGCGCTTATTTGCTACACCAGTTTTATAGAATTGTCTCTATTTCTAAACATATTGTTGTTGGTGTTGTTGTTGTTGTTGTTATTGTTGTTGTTGACGTTGATATTATTACCATCATCGTCTTAGTTTTCAGAACAGTTTTTAAGCAATTCTGTATAAGAGTTTAGCACCTGGTCATTATTGAGCAAGAGATTGTTGTAATTTAAGTTAAGAAACTAGTTTATATTATTCGTATTATTGGCAACTCCATTATTGTTGTTGTTGTTGGTGGTGGTGGCATTTTCATTAAGGTTAAAAGATTTTTGGTTGATTATAGTGTTGAGAGAAGTGGAGGAAAACCAATTTTCCTTCTTCATGGGGGAAATACCTTGGAAGCTGGGCTGTTCCGTTTAATTTTCTTTTCTAGTCCGAAGTGCGATGACACGATTTCCTGAAAAAGGCTTCTGGAATAGTTGCTGTTAGTATTGTTGTTGTTGTTGTTGTTGTAGTTACTTTTGTTATTATTATTTCCCTGCCTCGTAATATAAATATCTGGAGTGTTCGGAGTGCTGGGCTGTATCTACCATATGAAATTGTAGTTTTTCGAAGGTCTATCAGGCGAAATATCGCTTTTCTTCCTGTCCTTCAGTGCATTTTCCAGATTCTTATCAAAAATCAAGTTCATGGTTCTATTTACCCCCTTTTATTGTTTTCTTTGTTGTTTATCTTACTACTGCGCCTGACTCATTCTCTTGCTAATGATGTCAAGTAAGTTCAGGGAAGAAATACTTCCAGAATTATTGCTTGAGTGATCTCCCGAGTACGAATACGAAGAAAGTGAAGAGTGTGATTACGAGTGGGGAGATGAAGCGGCAGAAGAGGAGGAAGAAGAAATGTATTTTTTGTTTTTTTTTGGTTTAGAAGACTATATTTTTTTGTATTGGTTTTTAGAAACTTCCTGGAAATCATTATCACTTGATATTTGAATACTTCTCAAAAAGGAATAGTTTAGGCCTTTGCCCTACGGAATTTAAATCTTGTTTTCCAAAATGTTTTGCCGCACACTACGAATCATCATCACGCTATTGTTTTTGTCGGCCTGCGACTTCCGTTTCAAACAATACATCGAATTATATTCGATGAAAGTGCTCAAATCATTGCTTTTATTATTGTTTTACATGCCCTCCATCTGTGATAGATGTTACGACTACTAGTCCTTCTACTACTGTTACTGCTGCGAATTACAACTATCTTCAAATTGCATAATTTCGTCTTTTTGACTGCTGTTGATTTCTGATTTCTCATTACCCTCATTGGTAACTTAGCTTTAATTTGAATTTCCCTTCGAGTTTTAGATTTTCATTTGCAAACTGATTCTTCTTTGGTCCTACATCAAAAATGTGAAGCTCTTTTTCCTTTCCTTTCTGGCAAATTTCGATTATTTAGTAGTCGAGGTCGGCGACACTTGAAAGTGATCATTTAAACTGAATTTATCATCTTCTTCATTAATTTACTTTGTTTTTCCACCAACTTGGCTCCCTTCCCCATATTCCTGTTTCTTCAAGTCGGTTAGCTTTTTCTAATCTGATTTTAAAGTGGAAGAAGGAGAGCTTTTGTCAGAAGAACACGATGATGATGATGATGAAGAAGAAGAAGAGAGAGAGTTTGATTTTTCCTTAAAATTTTCAATGGTCTATGCATCATCATCATTGTTTTTTTTTAAATTTACTCCAAAAATCCTGGAATGGGTCTCATCACTGAGTTATCAGCTTCTTTTCCAAGGATTTCAAATCCAAACGCAACACTTTTCCTACGCAACGGACTCGAGTTTAGGTCTCTTTTCTGGTTTATGTTTCTCAGTATGGATCCTTTTCTGGCCCCACTTCTATGGACCGGCTGTTGCGATTACTTCAGCTGTGTCTACAAATTGTCATTCAATTATATGTGAGTAGTTACATTGGACATATTGCTTTTTTCCCCATCAAGTCTCGCTCCCCTTTATTAGGTCTTTTAGTTACCGAATAGTATTCCTTTTAATAGCTTTTAACTTTGATCCCTCCTCCCCTATTATTCTTGAATTCTTTTTTCTTGCTATTATTATTTTCATCACTTGATTCAAATTTAGAAGAGTTTTTCGTAATGCTTTCGAGTTCGCAGGGCCTTTGCTTTCTAGTTTTGCAGTTTTTGTTGTTGCTGTTGTTTTCAATATTAGACTACACAGTATCAATTGATATCGATTGAGATTCTTACTTCTGCAACGACTCTTATTAATCCTAGTTTTTTCATCACTGTTTTATTTTGTAGGCTGTTTTTTTAATTTAGATTTAGTTTCAATTATAGCTCCATTATTACAGTAAATGTTATAGCAATATTTGTCATTTTCTTCTTCCTCCTCATCTTCTTCATTTTCAATTACTTAGTCTTTAATTTAATCTTACAAATCGCTGATTTTACTATTATTACTTTAACAATGATTATTTTCTACATCTCCTTAATCTTTATGTGAATTTCTTCGCAAATTAATTTCTTTTTATTCTCTGAATTTGCTGTAATCATAATTTTCAGCTTCACTGCGATGATCAGCTTCTTAGATTGGTTCGTTTTATGATAGATGTTACTTAACCATGAAAGAAGAACAACTGTCCTAAATATCATTACAGCTTGTTTCAGTTATTTCAGTATTAGTTTCCTTTATTATTGAAATTTTTTGTTTTTCCTAGCATTAGTAAGAGCTTTATTCCTATTTTTTTTTAATTCACCATAGTCAATATTATGTACTAAATTAATTGACTAAAAATATTGCGAAATAAGTTAAATTAACAAAAATATAGTATTTTAATTACATCATTTTATAATTGTTGTTGTTGTTGTTATTGCAAATGAATATCTTCACGCTTATTTTTGTAATATAATTTCAGTTACTCTAAATCGTCATTAGAAAATTCTTTGCTCTCATATCTTTTGAATTTTAATTCTCTATCAATTTCCTTATTAAATTTTTGTCTCAATTTATCTGCTAAATTATGAACAACAGCACATTTTTCTTCTTCTTCTTCTTACTCTACTTTTTAATTACTCTATCCCTGAAATTTTTACTATAGTTGTAACAGATTTTACGCATTTAGAATGCTGGGACGTGCAGAAAATTTTCTGGGCTTTGCTTTGGGAGACTATTTCGGGGGTTGAATATTGCTCTCACTAGGAGGGATAAGCAGCAGCTGCTTTTTAGTTTGTTCGGTGTTATTTTTTTTAATGATTTTTTCTTCTCTCGCCTACACACCGTTTAGTTGATTCGCTATTCCCACAATGCTGGAACTGTTGGGACTTTGTTCTTATTCATCAAAAATGCTGAACGGTCTACCCGACAATGAAAAAGCTCGGTTTCGATTTGCATCTCGTATAAAATCAAGATGTGGTGGATACTCTTGTTGATCCTAATCGCTTTCTTTGTTGCTGTTTGACGCTATCACATTGTCCGAATTCTAATGATAATATTATTATTACTGTTGCTTTTTCCCCTACTACCGCTATAATTGCTATTTTTTAGCTTTACTTAAAGGTGATTTTTAATTTTTTATGGATGCAGATTATTCATCTGAATATCTTCTTTCTTAGCTTTTTGCTACATTTTTTCTATAATTCAATAAGTATAAACATTTTTATATTTTATAAATAATAACATATTTTTACCTCTGGGGAGAAGGTAATACCCTTTTTTTGGGAGATCTCTATTTATTAGAAGATTGGAAAGGATCTGTTTGTGTAGATTTTGATACCTGCTCAGAGTTTTAATTTTTTTCATTTTCTCCAACCATATTTTCATTACTTTTGACTAAATTTTATATTTTCTTTCCATTTTACTACAACTTCTCCTTTTACTATTTACACAAAGTATCATTTATGTAGTTTAAATTTAAAAAGTCAATTATATCCAAATTATTGAAATCGGAAATCTAGGTTAGATAGAGTTAGCACGGCTAAGAATTGGAAGTTTAAACAAATAGGGGCAAATAAAATTTATTTTCTTCTTATTTTAATCCTTTATCATCCTATAGATAGATATACGAAAATTATAAAAATTAAAAGCAAAAAAAAATAAACAAATCCCATAATACTTGTTAAGAGGTGTAGGTCTGGCTGCTTTCTAAACTTTCATCGGAAATAGTGCTAAAACTCAATCTCTACTTTTTCAATTTTTTAGCCGTTCTTTTATATAGCATAAGTTTATCAATTTTTTAAATTTGCAATTGCTCACCATCGACTAAATTAAGCTCATTTAGAAGTTTCTAATACTAGTTAACTTGACTCAAATTCAAAGTGGGAATGTAGGCTATATATAATAAAAATTTACATGAGTGACAATAGTACTATTATTATTTACCTTGATTTTTTATTTGTTCTTGGAAAATTACAATTTAAAAACATTGGCATCATTGCTTTTAAGTGATTCATTTGACAAATTAGAAAGGGACATAAAAATATTGTGCGGTAACTAAACGTTCTATTTACTCATTTCAAGACTGGTAGATCTTCTTCTATTATTTCGCGAAGAAAGGTGCTATTGGCTTTTAAATTTAAAGTGAAGCTTCCCTGTGCTGGAAGCCATACTCTTTTTGGATTTGACATCCTTCAAAACATGGTAAGTTTTGTATTTTTTGTGGATTTCCTTTTATTTTTATGTTTAATATTGTTACTATTATTTTAAATCCTTATTGGGCTTGTTCGATATTTTTCTCTATTTTGGCCTCAGAGATGTTCTGATTGTTTTTTTTTAATTTTAAATGCTGCTATCCGACATTTGAATAGATGTTTTAGGTGAAATCAATTTTCTCCCCATGTTGCTTTTTTTCCCGTCACTTTTCCCCGCATTTAGGTGATAAAAAATTGCTTCCACTGTACATCAACCTATCAGTATTTTAAGAGTCTTTCATTTTCTCTTGTTACTAATTCGCTTGACTAATTGCGCCGTATTTTTTCAACATAATGTACTTTGGCTCTTCACTTGATTGCATATCATTTTGCACTTTTATTAAGTTTTATGTCCCTTTCCTGCTGTTTTCTCCAAAAGTCATCACACTTTAGTTGATTTTTGAAGCACTTTCACAATTTAGTTGTTATGAATTACTGTTATTACTCGTAGGAAATTCTTCTTTTATGCTATCTCTTTTATTGCCAGACGAGTCTATGTAATTGACTGTTATTTTCAATTACTCATTGCAACTATTACTATTATTATTTGTCAATTATTAAAAATTGTTTTATTGTTAGTTTTCACTTTTACTTTAATCAGAGTTATTTTATTTTGCAAAAAAGTCATGAGAACGAGAGAAGTTATCGCTTTTTTGTTGCTATTGTTAATTGATGCTATTATAACTGCTATTCCCTTAATCTAAATCTTATTTATTTAACAATGGATTTTGCTAATATTATTCCGCCTATTATACTACATTATGCGGTCTAAATAAATTATTTTCCACTTAACGTTAAAACTGTAATTCTGACGTTGATTCAGTATTAGAGAACTTTGTTTAATGTTGAGGTGAGTTTTACAATAAAAGATTTACACTACAATTGCTGTTGTTTCTGTCACTAAAACAAGTAAAATCTTCGATAGACGACTAATTATGAAAGTAGTTAAATTAATTTTTATTTTCTTGATCAGGCTAAGTTTACATTCTTTAATTAGATACAAAATTATTTTTATTGTAAATTTAAATTTTATTCTATAAAATTTTTCTAACGCTTAATTCTTGTTTCTTATGCTGTAAATTATGTTTCTATTATTTTTGTAAGTTGTTAAGCAAAGTTTCTGGCTTTTCTTGCCTAGTACTTCTATTATTAATGGCTTTACATATGGGGGAATTTAATAAATTATATCCTTTTGAAAATTCAGAATTCACTATATTGTTTTCATTTGTACTTTGAATTTAAAATTACTCTTATTTGCTTTTAGGAATATCATTCTGTGGTTTTATAAAATATGAAAGACTATAAGTATTATTTCTCAAATTAGTCTGCTATTTGCTTACCTAATTATTACTAAAATCTTTCTAAATTTAATGACAGTCTTCTTACTATATTTTAATGTAATTTGAATTACAGACTGTATTTTTCAACATTAAAAAAAATTTTTTTTATTTTTTTGAGAAACCTATTTATTTGTTCCTTAAGAAAATTGTTATTTATACAGTATTTTGAGAGGGGTGTATTTTATTAGAATATATGAGCATGTGGTGATTAAAAATTTTTTATAAAATCAACAATATCAAAATAAATTGCTTATTTCTTTAATGTAGATAATATATTACTAGTTTTAAAATTATGTATGTATATATGTTTGTGTGTGTGTTAATTTTTGTTAATTATCTACTTTTGTATATATATATAAGTGCGTGGGTATTATTTTATTTTTCGTTTAAAAATAATATTAGAAAATAAATTTTTTTATTGTTTATCCCTGCATCTTATACTTACCTTTATCTTACAGAGATTTTTATATTTTATATTTACTTTTATTCAAAAATTTATATATACCAATACTATAAATATATATTAAATTACATATTATTTCAGAAATTTAAAATAATATTATATAAAAAACTCATTCAGTCAGTCAGTTATATCAGCAAAAAACGGTAACTCTTGTTAACTTCATGAATCTTCTAACATTATTTAATAATTCCGGATAAAACATATTGGTCATTCTATTACATATTTCCTACTGCTGAATAAAAAGATCGGTGTGGTTCTGCAAAATCAAATCAAGAGCTGCATGTGTATCTGAGTCTTTATAAAACTTATGATCTGAATTAGGATTTTTGGTGCTCAGTATTCCACATTTATTATACCATGCACTTACGATTCGCCATTCTCTTTCATCTTAAGACAAATCTTTTGACGCATATTGCAAATTTTCTTTTATACCAAACAATATTCTTTCATGTCTTCTCTCAATTTCCGCATATTTTTCCTATTTCGGCAATGAACTGATCATAAAAGAAGGCAGACTGAATATTATTTCCTATAGCACCTTGTTTTCTACATCAGAGTGCGATTTGTATTTCAAATAATCTCTACTGAAATCTTCATCGTCTGCCAATAAATTTATTCCCGCTAACTACTTCAAATTTAGCAAAAGTTATGAGCCCTCCATTTCTTGATCGAAAAGCTGTTCCAACAGTGGGTTTTCTGTTTTAAATCTCCTCAGTCTTACATTGTCATCATTACTGAATTCAAATGTAAGCTGCTATAACTATTGCTAGTTTCCAGTTTATTTCAATACAATATCTAACAAGGCAGTATTTTCACTGTTTTGTCTCAGGAACCATGAATCGTAAGGAAAATGAGTGTGTTTCGGTTATAAAAGAGCTATGGGCCTCAATAACTGTGTGGTAAAAAAGATCTAGTTGTCCTTTATATTGGAAACAAAAAGCTTTTCTTTGTCTACCACCCATTCACCTTTCTCTTCGTCAAAGTACCCCAATTGAAGATGATTTTAAATCTGATCTACACTGATCTATTTGGGAACAGGTAAACTTCCTTGAAGAGACTAGAGTCCTCCCTGGAAATTAGGAATGGGATAATCTAATTTCTAACAAATTTCATCTACACTATTGTAATCTCTCTTCATTGTGAAACCATTTCTTTCTACCGGCAGAGGCAAAAACTTGTAGCATTAGAAAGAGAAAACCCCGCCCACAGGAACGTAAAACTGATACTGATTTCTTGCAAAGTAATCATATGAAAAATGGATGCATCTGATAACTAATTGGTCATAAAAATTTCTGGGGCATTCAATACTGGCTCCAATACTCGGAAATTATACTGGTTTTATTCTGTAACTATTTCACATATAAAAATTGAAATTTATACCTCATAAATAAAAAAAATTATTCTGCTTACCCACACTTCATCAGCGGATTATAAAATAACTCTATTTTAGTATTTTCTGAAGAATTTGCAACCTAAAATTCATAGTGTTCTCTAAGGTGCTATTTGTTTCCAATTTCCTTTACTATTTACTTCATATTGTTACCTGATAACAATGTCAAGCTCTTTTGGGTCAAAATTTTATTTTTTTAATCAATAAAATATTGTTAATTTTTCATAAGATATGCGGTGATTTCATCTAACTTCCTCACAGTTATATCTTAAATTTTGCCGATGTATTGTTTGTAATAATTCATTTTTTCAAATTTATTATCAGCGAAAGCTATCAAATAGTAGGATTTCAAATCATTAATTATTTATTCACTATAATCTTGCAATAATAACTTATTATTAATTTAAAAGTTGTCTATTATATTCTTTTCCCCATATATGTATAAAAACTCCGTTAATGTTTTTTCCCTTCAATTTATAAAAAAAATAATATTATTATCATTAGAAAATTCTTTATAGAGTAAATAGAATATATAAATACTTATCAGGATTAGGTTTTGTCACACAATTTAAATAGTCGACCCAGTTATTGTATTGTTCTTTTCTTTTTTGAATGAAATATACAGCACTTTCAAATTTCAGAAGACTATTTTACTCATTTTCATATTATTATTCAAGACGATTTTTTTCCTACTAAGTCAGCTTTTTTTCCTATTCCAATCTAAATTTTAATAAATCTAGTTAACGTTATTATTCTTCTTATTGCTTCTGTTATTCTTCGATATCTAATTATCTTTCTATTATAGTATAAATTATAAATTTATAATTGTAACAAAAAAAATTATATATAGATTAAGTAAATAAATACATCTTTCCTATTCTTCTTTCAACTTTTATTACTTCTTGCTTTTTTAATTGTCGTTTTTTATTTATTTTTATCTACACTTTTGCATTTGCTTTTTTTACTATTAGAACTAGACCTTTTTTTGAACTATTATTGGTATTATTATTATCCCCCTAAACAATATAATTCCCAGATTTATTGATACTCGATTATTTAGAAATCATTGACTTGCTACTAATATCAGTGGAAATAGATTCTTTTTTACTTTTCACGTATGATTGTATCTTCACAACCTTTTTTGCTCCTAATTCCTCTTTCAATTAATTTTTTCTTAAAGATCTCTCTCCATCAAAGTTTTGCCTCTGCTCTTTTTATTGAGATAATGGCCTGGGAGGCTTTTATATTGTCCTATCATGTGATTTAATGTCTCTTTAGTTTATTTATTCCATTTCTTGTATTGTATTTTTTACTTTTTTAATTAATCTATAAGTAAATTTTTAAATATTTACAAATAAGAGTTTCTGTTTAAAACTTATTCACCTTATTTTTATTAATACTAATTTTAAAGTACTGTATAAAATATTGTGGAAAGTGTTATTTTTCTTTATTAAATATATATACACATATATATTATTATTATTAAAATGAAAATAACTAACAAAAAATAAAATATGTAGATATAACCTTATTAATAATTTTATTTGTAAATAATAAATTAATTATTGTGTTTAAATTATGAGTAAGTAAATTAATAATATTACTTTAAAACTATTAATTACTTTGTAATAATAGTGTTACTATATGGAAGTTGAGTGCTTTTTTTATAAAACTAATAAAATTTTTAATAAATAATATTATATTTGATATTATAATTTACAATCTTATATAATAAAATTAATAAATATAATAGAATATGCATTGTAATTATTTATACAAATATTTAGGAAGTTATTGGCAATGATTTTTATAAAAAGTTAGTTTTATTTTAAAGTATTTTTTAAAAAAAAGAATACTTAAATATTTCTTAAAAAATAAATTTCTGTATAGAATAAATATATTTGTTGAAGAAATAGGAAAGTCTTATTATGGACTATTATTTAACCTATCAATCAATTATTAAATAGCTATTAGAATTGTATTTTTGTGAACGAATATATTATTTGTGATAAATTAGCTTATCAAAAAATTTAATATTTCCAGAACAAATATTGCAAGTTAGTTTACCAATAATTAATTTTCTAGAAAATTAAATTATATGCAGTATGTTATTTTTCTTAATAATTATATATAAAAATCATATATTTGTAAAAAAAGTGTGTGTGATATTTTTCTACATAATTTAATCTGTATATTCTAAAGTATCCATAATATACAAAGAAAAAACAAAAAATTTTATATAGTTTAAGTTTGAATAACTTAATTATTCAATATTAGCTAAAATAAATATGAAATATAAATTTGAGCTTATTTAATATATTTGGTATTATATTATATGAAATATACCTATAAAATAGCTTTTATTAATTTAATTAGCTTTAAAAGAGTTATAATAGTTCTAATTATTTTATCAAAATGACACATCCATTCATTGGAAAATAACAATAATTAATTACTGAAAATTTGAGATAAAATTTATAATTTGAAATAATATTAGAGTATTATAATTCGTAGAAGCAATTCTTTTTAGTAGACAGAACGATGAATAAACTGTATAAATATATTTATAAATTTTATATATTGAATAAATAATTCTAATGATAAGCACATTATTAAACATATCATATTATTTTATTTATCAGGTATTTTAATCATTTTTTGTTTCAAAAAACAAGAAGTTATTTATTATTTATTAAGAAAATCTAGAATAAGTATGTTAAGTATATTTTCAAAAAATGCATTCCAAAAGTTATACAAAATATTAATTCGATTTCATTTTTTGACTAAATTGAAATTAGTGATTCTGATTTTAATCACATTATAATAACTAAGATGATAATTTTTATAATTAAAAGCATTATTTAGCGCAGTAGAGTATTATTTTAGATGTAACTCGCTTCTTTTAAATACTTAACTACAAACTTATACATAGCTTTTATTACTACAATAAAAATTTTTTTGATAAGTTTATTTTAATTAGCAAAATTAAAATAAATAAATTATAATATATAAAGATTTTTATTTTATTCAAAAGAGTAAAATTATAAATAAAATGCATTTTTAGGCTTATTAATAAAAATTAATTTACTGAAATTCTAAAAACCAACTCTAATATATTTCTAGTATATTAATTATATTAAATATTAGTTAGAAATTATATATTAAATATTCTATAACATTGTTATATTAATTCTTAATTTTGTACATATAATGTATAAAATAAAAAATACTAAAAATAAAGAAATTTTTATTTTTGAACCTACTAAAAAATATATTAGGATTAACAATATATAAAAATTGATCATTATATATATATAATAAAGTATATAATATATTAAATATGAGAAGATAAATTTAATTTTATCCCAAATTACTAAATATACAAAAATTATTAAATTCTATTCATGTGTTTAGTTTTGTTGAATTTAAATTATAATAATTTTCTAAAAAGGTATTTCAATATTTTTTCAAATTTGTATTTTTAATAAAACTAGATTTAGTTTAGTAGATATTTTTTAGTAATATTAATACATTAAGATTGTCAGAATTTATATTTATTGTAATTTATAAATAAATTATATTCTGTAGAGATATTTATATAGTTTTAGTTAGTGAGGTTTAGTTATAACTAAATTTTATTATTTTACTATACATTATATTAATAGTACTAATTATATTATATAATTTGTTAAAGAAAAATACAAAGATTATTATTAAATCCATTGATTCGTAAACTCAAATTTGGATAAAACTATATAAAAATGCTATGAGCTATTTATTTTATTATTTATTTTTAAGACACTGTCTATTTTATGTTCTTCAAATCTTATAATGGTATAAAGTTCTATATTTTAAATTATTATTATAAATGTTCCATATGTTTTAGAAAGAAATTTTCTTTTTCTACTTCTAAAATAATTAATTATATCAAACTGAAAGAATTTAGAATAATAAATTATCAGCTATTCTTAAATAACTTATTCACCTATTTAATCCTAAAGTATTTATATTCGGAATTAAATTAATAAACAAATTTACTTAATTACTTAATCTAATAATCGCAGAAAATTGATTCTAATTAATTTCGTATGCAATTTAAATATAGCTTAAAATGTAGTATAAAGAGTCTAATTTGGTGTAATTTAAAAGAAAAAATTTATATTAATTAAATAGTGATAAAAAAGAATTACAAATAAAAAAAAAAATATTAATAAAAAAAAAAATAAACAAAAATTTAATAAACCTCATTATAAATAGGATGGCTAACTAAGAATAAAACATTATGTTTGAGTAAAACTAATTTGAAAATAATGCAATCTCTTTAGCATTTAATCAAGGTATTTTAAATATTTATATTTTATATTTGCTCTATATTTCTATCAGAAATAGAGTGAATTATTATAATTGAAAATCCTTTCTATTTTTTTTCTAATGGTTTACCTAATTAGTAGATTATTTATTAATTTTAAATATTTTTTAGTAATTGATAATGGATTATTTGAAGAATAAGACTCCAACTTTTTATTGAACTATTATATGGTAATATATTTATATAATTTTTGTATTTTATTTTTTTAAATAAAATTCTAAAATTCTCACCTATTCGGTAAACTAAATATTAATATTTATTTTATTTAAAAGGAATAAAAATGAATCAAAATCACTACTAACAATAAGATGGATAGATCTTTTTAGATAACCAAGTAAAATTGGAAAATTCTTATATCAATGAAAAAAAAGAAGAGTTGGGTGAAAGTCACAATTAAATGTTTTAATAAAATGAATAGTAGACATATGTTAATGAAATTTTCAATAACTTCTCAGGAAATAATTAATTCAATGTGAACCCTCTATTACCTGCTGATTCAAGCTCAGATGAATAAAATAATTATATTTAATAATAAAACCACTCAACTACAACAGAAGAAATAAATTATAATAATTATAAGCAAAATATCTAACAATCTTAAATGAATGGAGATTTAAAATTCTGTTTCTCCGATTTAATTTAACTATAAGAATAAGAAATATATCCTTAGAAATAATTTAATCAACATCACTAATAGTAGAATATTTATCAGTAATAACAAAAAAATTATCAGAACAATAATAGTAATTATAACTTTAATATCAGTTTTAATAAGAGTAATAACAGTAGTAGTAATAATACCAATTATTTGAATAAAACAGTAAATTTTTATATAAAAAGGAGAGCAGCACTGAAAACATTAGATATTAATTAAATATATAATAAAACAATGAAAACATATGTGAAGTAGTTTCTAATTCTGATGCTAAAAAATAAATAAAATTAATGCAAGCTTAAAAATAATAATAACTTTCTTAAAATACCTGCTTAGAAGAATAAGTTTCTTAAGATTGGATTGAAGCTTAGTTATCTCAAATAAAATAAGACTAACACGATTCATATACAAAGTACTAGTAGGTTAAAAGCTTAAATGAAAATAACTAAGCTAATAACAGTTATGGATTGAAAAAAAAATGCAAAGGTGATCTTATAGAAGCTAAAACCCTTAACTTGAATCCATACAAAGCTAAAGACCTTGCATATTCTATGCATTTTGCCCAACATATAATATGTCATGTTTTAATAAAATAATTCTTCCCTGACCTAAGTTATAAGCAAAGAAGAGTTAAATTCTTAGAATTATAGAATACACTAAGAAGTTCAAAACAAAAGAAAAATGAAGCTGAAGATTCAATTCATATGTTTAACAGCATTTTCGAAATGTATGGATTTGCAAATGAATATAATAACATCAACTCCAACATAGATGAATATGATTATAGAAATGTCAAAGCTATTTTCATAAGATTAAAATTAGAGGTCGAAAATAAATCAAGTAATAATGTAAGAGAAATAGGAAGAAGAATAGCTGCCTTCATAGCTATTGAGTTACTATGCAAAATGTATCCCCAAAATAATTAAGTGAAAAATACAAAAATTCTTTTCACAATTATCAAATACCTTCTCATGTGTATAAAAATAGATTTTACAGCTTACAAAATTGAAAAATAAAATCAACTTTAGTAGTAACTACTATCACAAAAATTAATCTAATTTTAATAAATGTATTCACTATATATATAAATATAAACATATTTTAAACTTTTAAATAACTATAATTTATATATATTTATTTAAGTTATATATTATTATATTATAATTCGGGTTCTATAATAATTATTATTATTTGCTTAAATTTATTATAAACATAATATTCTCATCTATGTATCGATAGTAATAATACCCCATTTTTAGTTTCATATATTATTTTAATATAGTTTTATAAAAGTAGTAACATAAACATTTTTTACTGGAATTTTTATAATAATATAATAACGTTAAATTATTCTAATATCAACAAATGAGCTATGATTTATATATTGGCTTAGAAGAAAAATATAATATTAAAAAAAAAAGTTTTATAAATATATAAATGTCTTTTTTTATAATAAATATACATTTAACACCTTTTATCATAAATTAAAAGCAATAATTCTTAAAAATTCGCAACATAAAATTATTGGATTATAATTTTTTTTACTAATGTAATATATAAAAGTATATATAATTAAAGAAAGTAAGAATTTATTATACTTTTTTAAATTTACAAAAAATTGTATATATAAAATAAATAATAAAATAAAGAATTAATATATTTTCCATTATTATTATATCTACATATATATTCCAGTTATCATTAAGGTAAAAATATAAGATATATTATTTAAAAAAGATAGATTGTTTAATTTAATAATAACAGAAAAAATAAAATACATTTAAAATTATATTTATATATATATATTGATATTAAAAAATATAAAATTATTTCATAGCAAATCGATATTTTCGATATTTTTTAAGGATAATAAATTATTATTTGTAGATATATTGTAATTATTAACTTCACTTTATAAATCTATTTTCTAGATATTACAATTATCAAATTAAAACTAAAACTAATCAATATTCTATTCGTTTATTTTATTATTATATGATATATCGCTTAATTTTTTTCTTTTGCTTGTATTTGTAGAACTTGACTGAGCCATTACACTTTATAATTTTGTTTTACATTTACCATTAACCCACACTCCTTTAAAGCGCTCTCCTTTATTATTTATTAGTAATCCTTACCCATGCATTTTATTAGTATGCCATTCACCAATATATTTTGATTTATTAGAATATATGAAGGTACCTACTCCTTCAAATAAATCATTTTTAAAATTTCCAATGTACATTTCATTTGTATCCTTTATTTTCATTCTTCCTTTTCCATTCATTTAATTATTTTAAAATTACCCTTCATATACTCTACCATCATGGAATTTTATAATTCCATAGCCATTCATATTGTTTTTAATAAAGTCTCCTACATATTTAAAACGTTCTCCTATTTCTAGTTTTCCTTTCCCATGTCTGAATCCTTGTTCATAACTCCCTTCATATGAATTTTCCATATCAATTCCCCATAGCTCATACCCTCTACCATGTTATTTTCCTTCATTCCATTCTCCTACATACTCACTTCCTTTCTAAATATACCTTCCCATTCCCTGCTGTTTATCATTGGAAAATTACCCAATATAAAAATCACCATCTGGGAATGTTAATATTCCATGACCATTTGCTTTCCCATTGCTATAATTTCCTTCGTATTTTTAAAAGTCAGGAAACTCTGTAATTCCAAACCCGTCTTATTTTCCAAACAGCCATTCGCCTTCATAAATATAGCCATTTGTCAATTTAATGGGGGGGTATTTTTTTCTTTCATCACTATACTTAACAATATTAGAAGAAAAAATAACCTTTTACTTCAAGCTTTAGTTGCTAGGATCTGATATTAATCTTTCTGTTGATGTTTTTGATGATTTTTATATTGCAGATGAATTATTAGAGATTTCTTCAGTAATTGGAGCTATATCTAAATTTATCTTTTAATTTTTGTTAATTACTTCTTTAATGTTAACATTCGCTGAGCAGAGCATTTGCTATTAACAATTAAAAGGTGAATCTCTTTAAGAGAATAACTACGTATTAATTATTTTTTACGCCTATCCATCTGTATTATTTATTTATTGATTCTAATATGTATATGAGTTATTTGATGTTTAATCATCAAATGTGTATTATTAATGTTATTGTTATTATCTAGATTAATTGCTAGTTGGACATAAAGTACTGAAATTATTATTTTTATTGTGAATTGAAGTATTGTTTTAATTTTCATTTACAATTTAACTTGTCGTTTCATCCATGTCTTTCTGTTGAACTTGGCTTTTATTATTTAATATTTCTGCTTCATTATCTAAATGTGGAAGCTAATCGTTTTGATATGAACAGCTTTAAAGTACGCAAGCTCCCATAATTATTATAATTCTTGAATAGCTTCAAGTTGAGATACAGGTATAGTAATTTTTACCTAACTTTTTATTTTATAAATTTTAATTAAAAAGTAATATTTACTCCTAATATTTTACTTTTAATCATCAATTAATTAACTTAATAACAAAAAATGCTAACTATAATATTTAATATGCAAAGGAAAATAATGTGATAAAAAATTATGCATAATTAGTTTATAATTATATTAAATATTTGATTTATTGGAAATAATTTCAGAATTTATTAATATTAATACGTATGTATATATGCCATAATTATAATAGTGGTTGAATCGTAGAGTAAGATTTTTATTTTTCAAGTGCAAATCATATAGTTTAAATCTTGAAAAAGTCTTCCTATCTAACTTATCATTATTTTTTTTTCACAAACTGATAAACATTATAATTAACGATAGATATAAACATGGTCTAGTACTTATATATCACAAATGAATAATTTATAAATATATAATAAACAAATTCAGCAAATTAATTCTAATTCAAAATAATTTTAAAATTATTTCTTCCCCAATAATTTACTAATAAACTAAATATTATAGAGATTAAGTATTTTTGAGTAAAATAATATTCGTATAGTGAGTAAATTTTTAATATTATTAAAACTAAGGCAAAATTATAAATATAAATTTGATTAAAATTATATAATTTGTTTGTTTGTAAATAAAATATTCTAAAATTTCAATATATAAATTAAATTAAATTAAATCAAATCAAATCAAATCAAACCAAACTTTACTATTATAATTCAAGTTATTATTATTCTAAATATTTTGAATCTTATTCAAGCTGACAATATTATAAATTCACTTATTGTTTCATATTAATTTTCAATAATAGAGCTGTCATAAGACACACGATAACTCCTATAGCAATTCCAAATCCAATCCAAAACCCTATCAATTATAAATTGGTATAGAGACCTAATATAGCACTACTAGGAATTCCTATAATATAATAAGAAAACACAAAAGCGATTAATGCATTTTTAGATTTTCCAAGTCCTTTTAACAATCCAGCAACTGACTATGCCATAAAATCAGGAATTGTCATTATTGCGTAAATAATCATGATTTCTTAGAAATATCCTTATATGACAGGATCAGAAGAGTAATATTTGGAAGCAGGAACTAAAAACGATATTTGTAAAATTGTAAACAGAAGACCATAAATGGTACCAGTAATATACGCTAGTTTGCTATAATTTTGAGCTGTTATATAGCAATTTTTTCCGACAGCATTGGAAGTCATAAGCATATATACGGCTAAATTAAAATCATTAAAACATTTTTATTTAATTTAATACTTAGAATAGATAAAAATAATTATAAAATTTAAAAATATAACTTACCTCCCATTCCCACTGGAAAACTGAAAAACATTCCCGTAAAATTGCAGAAAGCAATATGGGCTCCAAATTATTTTAAATCTCGCAATAAACCCACCAAAATACTGTTGACTTCAAACCCTAAAACATCAATTTACAGAGGGAGAGCTATAGCAGCACATTCTTTGGCATAGCTGAAAGATATAAAGATATTAATTAAATTTTTTATTAAATTAAAATAAATTTACGATTTTAGATTCCAAGTAAGGTTTTTGGTTGATAAAATTGGATATATACCAGATTTATAAATATAAATATTTATACAAACGAATATCAAAAAATAGGTAATATTGGTACTGTATACTGTTCCAAATGCACCATAAGCAGAAAACAGAATACTAGAAATAATATAATGAAAAGGACATGCCAAACATAATATTATCATTGGAGGCTTATAAATTTCTTATCCATTTAAATAGTTTCTCAACAAATCAAATCCATAATTAAAAAAGATACCGGGTAAAATTCCAGTTCCATATTTTTAAGTTTCTCTAGCGAGATGTTCTTCTTAATTCAATAAAATTAAAACACTGTCAGCGTTATACATAATAAAAGTGAAAACGATATAAATGCTTATAAACATTAAAAGTCCTATGAAAAAAAAAGTTTTTCTTTAATTTATAAATTTAGTATTAGTTTATTATATAATTACCCTTATTAAAATAATTATTTATCAGGTTTTTTTCTTTTTTCCATGCGCTTTTCCTATAAAAGAACCTAAAAATACATTATTATATTAGAATAGGTTATTTTTATAACAATTTTTAAAGTTATTAATGTATATATAAACTAATTTATAAGAATTAAAATTAAGATTTTAGTTAATTTATACCTGTTCCTTAATTGAATCCCTAAGAAAAAAATTATATTTATTATAAAGATATTCGAAATTTTTCACTATATTTTTATAATAAAACCATTAATTTTTTACAATCATAAGAAATCCTCCTGTGCAATTTATAATAACAATGGCAAAACCTAAGGAGTCTAAGTATATAGGATCTTCTAATGATCCAACAAAGTGCATATTAATTGATAAGATTAGCATTTGCAATAAGAGTCCCAAGCATATAGAGCAGGTGAAAATGAAGACATCTTTCATTAATTCAAATATTTCTTATTTTGACATTTGATTCAAAGGAATATTTTATGGAGTCAATTCATGCAAACTGGTCATTGAATATCTGTGTTCCCAGTCTTTTTCTTTAGATTTGGATTCATTATAGTCTTAGGGAAGCAAGGGAGAATCGGCAGTTTTGGACATTTTATATTATTAATTTTTTAGTTTATTGTGTTTTTTATATTTTTGGAATGATGACAAATTTTTTCTCTTTTTATTTAAATATCTGACTATTTTTAATTGATAATACAGGGGTGTTGATATTGTAATGAATTTATATATTTTGAGAAATTTAATTATTTATTTATTGACAATTAACTTTGAAATGAGTCATCTAAATGGATCCCAGAAATGATTTTGAGGCATAAAATAGTTATTATGATAGTATAATTAGATATAATGCTATGAAATTAATAAAAAATGACTCACTATTTCAACAATTAGTTTTAGTTTTATCTTAATTTAATAATTTATTCTCTTGGTTTTTGAAATCGAATACAAATTTATATACTTAAATTAATTTAAACATAATAATCAATAATCTATGAGATTAGATAATTTTTAACAAATTAAATTGAGAATTTTTACAATTTTTACCTTAATTAATGAAATTAATAATTTTACATTAAGTACAAACATATTAATTAAAAATAACTACATATTTAGCTATTTATAGTATAAATAAATATAAAATTATCTAAAATTGAGTATAATGTTTATATATTTTAAAAAACTTAATAAATTTAATAATGCATCAATTCTATTTTTTAATATTTTTTTATTATTTTAAAGATATTCCTTAATATACTAAATAGAATACCCCTGATCCTTAACAACTTAGTTTTTTATAAAATTAGGAATGACTCCCTATGGCTAATGATTTAAAATAAAATATTAATAAATTATTAGTAAAAAGTTATATTTGACAATATTTACATCAAAACAGCCGACTAAAATAATTTTTGTAGTATTTTATTATTATTTTTTTAAAACCATGTTTAAAATTTTAAGTTAGCCCTTATAATTCCTTTTTACGGTTTTTTTTATTAATAATCTATACTTTATTGCACAATTGCAATAGTATCATCCTTTCCTCTAAAAACACCTGTAATAGTAACTAAATCTCTATCCTAAATACCGATTCTGAAAAAATAAAATGTTGGTATTCAAGGAATATTAATATTAAAAAGCAAGAAGTAATATTTGATTACGGAGACTTCAATCTTATATATGCAATATACATAGATTCATTTATAATTTTAAGGCAGTCGTACTGCTTGACGGCTTCCACATATTATGATTTATCTTACAAATTAAACACCATTTTACTTAAATCATCTATGTTATCATTTAATATGGCCTCTCCTCTGAAGATAAGATTTTAACTTCCTTTATCTTATTTGTAATATGCTGAAATTCCCTATTTTGTTCCTACATACTTCCAATTGTTTTGTTGAGATAGTTCTTAGTATTTTTAAGTCAATTTTAAGATTGATTTCAAATCTTCATATTACTGAAGGTGTTCTTCCGGAATTTTATCTTCTAATGTCATTTCTTCAAAGTTTTCATTTGCCTAACTTTGTGAATTAGAATTTTAATCTTTTAATTGATTAGCTATTATTGATAATCTTTTCATTTTTAAAATGAAAATTTTTTTTTTTTAATTTTAAATACAAATTTTCTAATTGCGTAATATTAATAAAAATTTTTTGAGTACGTAATTTTAATTAAAATTATAATATTTCATGATTATAATATATTATTAAAATAACCATAAGGGAAATTAAACGCAGAGAATAATAATTAATAAAATTGTAAGTTAATCACATACTTTTCGAATAAATACTTATAATAATATAATATAATATCAGATATAGATTTAGACAATTTATTTTTATCAGAAAATATATATTCAATTAAATAGTTTAAAAATTATTCTTATTTAATTTATAATATATTAATATCCATCTATATTTAAAAATAATTCTGTAATTTTATAATAATATTAAATTTTAATAATTAAAAGCAAATGTAAAAATCAAAAAATTATATTATTAATTATATGAAATTAAGTTATATACTCAGATACATAGTTCAAAATTAAATATAAAATAATAAACTTTAAATAACTATTGATATATTTTATTAAATAGTAAATTATAATTATCTAGGTTTAAATTATTTTTACTAATTTTTATCGATACACTTGGTAATATAGTATAATATAATAATATAAGTAAACTATATATATTGACTAACTTAAGTATCGATGAGTATTAATTTAATAATAATCCATCCATCTTCTTTTTATTGAGTACAGTGCAAATAACTTTTAATTAAGAAAATATCGGAAGAATAATTAAAAATATTTTAATTTGTTTAATTAATAAAAACAAATATATAAATAAACAACTAAATAAATTTCCAATAACTATTATCTATATATTATAAATAACTTCGATAATCTATAATATATATATAAACAAGACTTTCCTGATATGTAAAAGTAGTAGAAATAGTAGAAACTATAAAATAAGTAGGATTAATAATAAGAAAGCAGCAGTGTAGGAGATAATATTTGTGAAGAATGTGAACAGATAGAGGCAATTTATACATGTGACAATTGCGGACAAAATCTGTGTGAATCCTGTGACAAAAGAATCCACAACAAAGGTAAAAGGCTATTGCACAGAAGGAGAAATATAAACAGTGGAGAATATTTGTAAATCTCATAATAGTAATAATAAAATGACAATTCTAAAGAGTTATAGAACTAGGATATGATGAAAAATCTCACCATTTCTGATAATAATAGCTAACCTGATTTAAGTCAAAATAATAGTTCAACACCCTAATCCTTTACACAATAAAGCCATAATTTAAAATTTTAAAAGGTTATAAAAACTCCTAACAACAGTGCGGCTGCTTCTAATAATGGTAGCAACAACAACAATAACGTTAACAACAATAATAGTTCATTATAGCATAATTTCAACAACGTACTTCAAAATTTAGCTCAAAATAATAACAATAATAATTAGTATTTATAGCATAATAATTAAAATTAAAATTATCCCTCCAATATTAATAATAGCAGCAACAGTAATGGTGCAATCTCTAATGCAATTAGCCCTAATAAAAATAATAATAACAATAATATGAAAAAGTCAAAATAGGATTGGCATGAAGGTGAAGAAAAAAATAAAATGCAAAAAAATTCAGATGAAATTTAGTAAAATGCAGACAGTTTTAATCCCAAAAATTTTAATTTTTAAAATGTTGAAGAAAGCAATGATGAAAGTCAAAATAATGATGATGATAATAACAGTGAAGATGATGAAGATGAAGAAGTAAATAACAGAGATAATGAGGGAAACAGCGATGACGATGACGATGATTTAGAAGACAGATTAAATTCCTCTTCTGAAAATGGAAGTGAAAATAACGAAGATGAAGATGAAGAAAGTGAAGATTAACCAAGTGAAAATGAGAATGAAACATAATAATAAAAATAGGATAAGAAACACTGCTTATAATAATAGCAACATATTACAAAACAGCAAATTTAATAATAAAACTAACAAAAATAAACTCAACAATAGTATTACTGTAATTTTGACCCAAATAACAATAATCTATTTCCTTAGCATTTGTTAAACTACAATTAACATATTTCCGATATTTTAACATCTTCTTCAGCTAAAAAGTCCCCGCATCATTAGGGAGAAGTTATTCAAAGTGTCAGTTTTATTGATGTATCAATGGAACATAATAGATTAATGGACATTTCTATGGATTTTAAACAACAACAATAATAATAGGGAAATAACAACAATATACTATTCAATTCAAATTTCAATAATAACAATAATATTTTAAATACTAGCAAATCTAGTTCTATGTCAGCTCCTACCTCAAATGCAAATACTATTAATGCGAGTCCAATTTCTATTTCAGCTTTACAGTAATTTCCTAATAGCAATAATGGTAATAACAATAACAATACCAACAGTAAATAGGAAGATAGTTTTGAAGAATTTGCGCAAAATATATTGATTTCATATGCCAATAAAGGAGAATTACTTGTAAAGTTAGACATTTTTAAGAGTGAAGTGAAAAAAAATTTCAGAATGTCAAGTCTGTTGATAGAAATTTGAAAAGAATGGATGGAAAAACTATTCACCTAACGACAAGAAAGTTCGGAGAAAGCCTGCCCATATATTATATATCTTTAAAGCTTGAATCAATTTCATTTTAAAGTATAATGTGGATTCTTAAGTCAATCAGAGCAGATGAAATGTCTCCTAAAGAATAACTTGTTATGAGCAGGATCAAGGTAAATAAATACATTTATATTAACAATTGTTTAACTTTAATTATTATAAAATAATTTGTTTAAAACTTATTTTAATTAAGGAAAGCTATGCTTTAAAATTAAATTAATTAATTTGGAATGGAATTTTACTTTATATGAAGGGGCTATGTGACAGTAATGGAGTGATAGCATTTGAGGAAAAAGAAATGTCTCCCTTCCGATTGAAACGAGTTTTGGAAACTCAAACAAATACAGAACAAATTTATATTTATTTGGAAGATAGCAAGCCTTGGAAAATAGAAGATATAGGTCCTTTAGGTAAATAAATCTTAATTATACTTGATTTTAATTTTTTTTGAAAAAATAATTATTTTAAAGGTCCTGCAGACAAAGGTCTGTGGAAGATTTTTATTGATTTTTTGAAAGACTTTTTTGAAGAATAAGGCAGCAGTGGAGATATAGATACAATTAGAAAACAAGATGGGAGTAGTGAAAACAGCAGTTAAAATCACTAAAATTCGTGTAACAGTACTTCAGCAAACCAGGCTTCTGGAAGTGGATCACAGAATTTAATATAGCAATAATAACAACAGCATAAGAATGGCAATAATAATAATAATCCCAACAACAACAACAGTAATAATAACAGCAATAATAACTGGACGAGTTCTGTTGAAACTGTACTAACAAAAGGCACGAAAAAGGCATTAGTAAGACCACCTAAATCAATTAATAAGGCTATACCAGGAGGCAGATATGGATGCGCGTAACTTCTTAAGTGTTGTGGGCCTATTAAACTCCGTCAATGTTCTATGGGAAAGCTATCTTTGTTTGTTCAAGAAGCGATTAACAAGGTAAATATTATTTTATTCTTTGGGTTTATATAAAATAAAATAGATTTGATTAATTACCCTCTCTCAAAAATATAGGGAGTTCTATCTTATTACAGGACACTTTTGATAAAACCGAATAATTTTGATTTTAATGATGTGTACGATTTGGATTTGTTGTTAGATCAATAGCAGAATATTTCGCAACATACTGAAGAAAAAATGTCTAAATAACAATTAGATAAAATCAGTAAACTTAAAAGTGTTATTATCGATATTTTAAAGGAAAACCGTAAAGGAGTATCCCTGGCTAAATTGCCGAAAATTATAAAGAAGAAAATTAATTTCACTTTCGATTTACATGAATTGGGATTTCCGAAGCTAAAAACATTTTTACAGACCATTGAAGGAGTTGAAGTTGATAAAGATAGTTCTACAAGGGCGTAGGCTATATATAAGTAATAAAGTTATCATTATCAATATTAATAACAGTAGTAATAGTAATAGTAGTAGTATTAGTTTAATAACTTTTAATAGTAGCAGTAACAATATCATCATCAGATAAAACAGCAACAACCTCCATTTAGTTAATAGTAAATAAGATCTTCTGAGAGTTAGTTGAGTTTTAATAATAATAATAGTGGAACGAGTAGTGTTTACCGTCCACATTCATAATCACAACCTTCGATATAGTAATAACAGTAGTAATAGTAATAGCAGCAAACATAGTTCTAATAATAATAAGCACTTATGAATAACAGCAATAATAATATTAATTAGCAACAATAGCAGTAATTGTAATAACATTAAAATAATTTTAACAACAACAACTAAAATTATAATTCTAACAGCAATATTTCTCAGAGTTTTAATAGCACTAATAATAATAACAATAATAGCTTTTAGAATTTGCATTAATAATAACAATAACAGTAGGGATTTTTAGATTTCATTAATAACAATAATATTAATAAGACTGGGTTTGCTAATAGTTTTGATCAAACATATTAGTCGCAATAACAAATATAAAACCATTCAATGGATGCACAACTATCTTCACAATCTTCATCTAATAATGTTAACAATAACAATATTTTATCTGAATTGCTTTAATTTAAAGAAGGCAACGCAAATAAAAATAACCTTAATAATAACAACAATAACAATCAGAAATAGAGAGATTTATCTCCATTGTCGTACAATAAACGCTTCTGCACACTTAAGTATGACAGCGTGAGTCAATAAAAGCTAGGCCATATGTTTAACGGTAGAACTTTGTCTAATTTAGATGATTATGCATCAAAAGTACATATGATTTTACAAAATATAGTGAATGAACATAGTTATGGTATTACAAGTTAGAAACTATACGAGTTACTTAGCCATAAATTGGGAGGCAAATTTGAATTTTCTCTTTTCAACTGCTAATCTTTTAACGAATTTTTGAGCAAGCAAACTGATGGGTATACAGATATAATGATAAAAATGGCTAATTATATTGTGTATCCCAAAAACTATAAATTCTAGCAGAATTTCTTCCAATTCAACCAGAAGCATTCCAATTCTAACCAAAACCCATAATTTTAGTAATAACAATAATAATTTTAGAATTATTAACCATAAGGAGGAGATATGTAGACCAATTCTGCTAACAACAATAATAACAATGACAACACCGACACCAATCCGCTTTAATTATAATAGCAATTGTTTGATCAATACTAAAACAATAATAATAGAAACAGTAATTACTCACTGTTTTAACCAGTCGGAAACAACAATAATAATAATAACAATAACAATACCAATAATAACAATAATAATCATCATGGGTTTTTTAACACGACACCACCTCCATCAAACCAGAATACAAATAGTAATAGTAATAGCAATACGAACAATAACAATAAGTCTTTGAGTATCTTCGGTAATCCAATATCAGTGCAAGAGTTCTTTTTCACTGATAATAATAATGCAAATAATAATGCAAATAATAGCAACACCAACAACAATAATAACAACAATAATAGTAACAATAATACAACTTAAAACCAGACTCTTTTCCAAGTAGATTACTCATCTATAGGAAACTAATCTTATTATAATAATAGTACTTTCCAACAACAATTCTAAACATATTATGAAGAATCTCATAATGAGTTAGTAGATTAGTACAAATTTATTGAAGAATTATTGAGAGAAGGAAGCCAAGACCTAGATGTGACACATCAAAAAAATATGCATTTATCGAAAAAGCCAAAATCAAATGACTTTTAACATAAGGCTCCAAATAAAAAGCCATATCACCATTAGAATTATAGTGGAAATTATGATCACCTACGAAAGTATTCTCCCTTGTACATCAATAACAATTTACCCGAAATCAATGAAGAAAACCATCTAGTTCATATGCAGCAAAAGGGTGGAGAGTCTAATAATAAAAGCTTTTCTGTTAATGATTCAGAATAGTAGTACCAATAACAGGTGTAGCTATAAAACTAGAAAAAAACCAAAACTAAAACAATGAATTTTCAGTGAAATATATACTTATTTAGGATAATAGAAAAAGAAAAATAAAAGAAATTTTAATTAATTTTAAATATATTTAAAATAATGTCAATAAGTAAGTAAGTAATTAATTCTGATATAATGTAAAAATTAATTATTATTAAATTTTGTAATTTTGTTGAATATAACACATTTTATATAATTATTTTGTTGACAAAATATATTATTATATAAGTAACTTATAACTTCTTTTAATAATAATAAATTAAAACACTAATATATATTAATTTATAAAATTTATAATATTAAATATTTTGTGGATTTTCTAGTTAATTATTATTAATTATTTAAATAATTTAAAACGATACCCTTCTAATATCTCTCATTAAATAAACTACATTTTTATAGCTTTTCTACTGCCATTGTTATTATAATTTTAATGAATAAGCCACTTACTTTACCTAATAAATATTGTAGAAAATTTTAGTTGTATATCATAATCAGATAAATTTTCTACATGGTAAACCTAATTTTCTGATTCATAGTTCCAGAAAACTAATAAATTACCCTTACAGGTAGAAATAAGGCAATCTTGAAAGGGATTGATTTAGACAACATCTCCTACATGCCAATTAACAAATTTTTTAAGAATTTAATGTTACCCTTTATTTTACTATAAATTCAACATATATATATTTGTTTTTTAGGAAAAAAATAATAAGTTTTCATTGAATTTAAAGTTTATAACCAAGTTATCAATAAGTTTAGTATTTTAATTTATTATTGAACTTTTCTCTACTATTTAGTTATGTTAATTATCTATTGTTCCTTTCTATTAATCATTTTCCTCACCATTTATTGAAAAGAAAAACAAACCATTAATTTTGTCACTAAAAATCAACTAAAATCGTTTTTTATCATAAATACCATTCGAAAATTATCTAGACAACTATTATACATTAGTTTTTTATTATAAACTGTTTAAATTTATTTTCTCATAACTTTTATTAAAGTTTATTTTAATATATTAGAGTTATTGTATTGGGATAATGATAGGAGATGGAAGAGAAAGGTTAGTGCTATAATCAAATTCTCTAATTTTAATAAAAGAAATTTTCAATCTTTCTGATTTAAATTGGCATTTGAAAAGCTAGACATAATATTTAGTGTGAAAAATAAATAAATTTCGACTTATTTCTTAGAAATTTTCTATTACTTGTTGCTTTTATCGCAATTGTCTTTAATTTTAATAATAGTTTTCCTCATTTTATCGTGCACCTCTTATAAGTGCATTATCTCTCACATGGCTTAAAATTACTTTTTAATTGTGAAATGAGGTATTTAAAGCATCTATACTTCCCAAATGGGTAAGTTTTTTAACATTAAAAACCTATATAATATTGCAATTGTGCTGAATTAAGAAAGCTAGTGTTTTTTTTTATTCAGTATAATTTCCTTACAATGAAGTTTATTACTAATAAACTAATCAGATATTTTATTCACTTTTATTTATATGTTCTCAAACTTAGAAATTAAGTCGATTTATTGTTATTATGTTTGTTTTTAACTTTGCATTTATAATAATTTTTTTTATAGAATAATATTTTATTTTATTAATAAAATAAAATTTCTTTCACATTTAGTTAAGGAATAAATTTGTAAGAATTTTATTCAAGTACATTAGTAGTTTAGTAATCATAGAATTTTTGATTAAAGAAAACTAAATAATATTCCATAAACTATGCTTTTAACAACGTTTTATTTATAATATAATTTTAAGAAGATTTTATGTAATTTCATTGGTTATTAAAATATGGAAAAAGTTTTAACAATTCTTAATAAATATATTTATACATAAATAAATACATACCAAATATAGAAATATTCAAACATATGAAAAATGGAATTAAAAAATCTATCTATCTATATATTGTATAATATAGTAGTGCAAAAAAATTATAATCAACGAATCAATCATCTTTAATAATTTTTTCTTCCATTTCTTTGGTGCATTCTCCTCCATTGATGGGATCAAAGTTAGCTTTATAGTAATTACCTTCATATGAAATGACAATAATGCTGTTAGGGTCAGGCCCAAAGGCAACTTTGGTTTTATTATCAACTACTCTAAATTACGCAAAACTCCATTCACTGTCGAAATAGGAAAACAAAGATTTCATGAAACTCATTTTAGACTTAGGGTTTTGGGCTTGAATTTATTTTTGCTATTATTTGATCTTTTAACTTTCAATTTCTGTAATAGATTTTTGTTCTTCTTCGGTAAGTTTTAAGCAGAAAATGTGAATAGTTCCGCTGTCAGAGGAGCAGGCGACAAAATGTCCTGCATGGTCGAAGGCGATGGAATAAATTTGGGCGTATTCACTTCCTCTTCTCAATTCCTAAAGGGCTTAACCATTTTCAGGATTGAAAATTCTGATAACTGTCCCTTTCTGAGAGGCAGTTGCCAATTTCGTTCCCTTAGCATTTAACTGAATGCAATTAAGCACGGATTGGTGAGCCCAAATAACCTGTTGCTTTTACTAACCCCATAATTTCACATTTACGTAACCGACATCCTTGATGGGACAGGCCAAAATTGTTTGGTCCCCCTCAGTGTTTAGAGAGCAAAGACCCAGTGGATTGGGACAGGTTTCTATATGTTCCAACAATTTTAAGTCTGAAAAATTATAGACGAAAATCTTGCTTTCCAAAACAACTACAATTTTATCAGCTTTTAATTTAACTGCCTTGACTTCTGTTCTAAATGACATTTCCCCAATACATTTGACTCTGTGATCATCCCATAACATTAATTTAGATAGTTAGTACTTTGGCTACTTTCCTCCCCCTACCAAAGCTAATATATTGGATCTATATAGCATTTCAACTTGACCAATTCCTCCTCCTAAATCGCAGCTGTATGTTTCTTTAAAGGGATAAGTCTGGAAAATTCTAAATCCTGATTCTGTTCCACATGAAAAGCATCCTTGATCTTAATTAAATCCTAAGTATAAGATTTCTTCTTTTTGTTACATTTTATTTTATTTTTTTATTGTTTTTTTCCGTTTTAATGATTTATTTGTATGTTTTTATGTCTAAGTAATTGTTTTTTTTGTGAAAAACTCAAATAGAATTCTCTTTATTTGTTCTTCTTGTTGGTTCTATTATTTTTTATTCTTATAATTTAAATTCTTTTTTATATTATACTGTATTGTGGTAATTTTTATTTATTTATTTAATTAATCACTCTCTTGCACTTATTTATATATTATTTAATAAAATAATTAAATAATTACTTCTTTATTAGTCGATTGGCTTGAAGGATTATTTGATAAATTTGATTCTTATTAAATTAAAAAGAAGTGATATATTATTTTATTTTTTTTATAGAATATCTGGTGATTATGAAAATCAAATTATTGTTTAAATTAGAATAGTTTTTAAAATTTTAAAGAATAGATAACATAATATATTTTGTAATCATTTGATGTATTTTAGCTCTTTGATTTGTTGCTATTAGCAATTTTCTTCATTTTAAAACACATTTTTAATTGTTAAAATTTGATTATATGTAAAAATAATCATTATATCATAATATACATATATTATATTTATATAATATAGCTTATTTTAAATAAATTTATAATTAAATAATAATAAGATTCTATAAAATAGTTAAAATTAAATTATTTTCTCAGAATTAAAAAGAAAAAAATGAAATAAATAAATCAAGCAAGCAAGCAATCAACCAATCAATGATATTCTTAATTATTTTATTAAGCTTAGTTTATGATATCTTCCTCTTCCTCTATCCAACATTGCTGACCTGCTTCATAGGGATTAAAGCAAGCTTTATAATATACTCCTTCATATGTGATGACTATTATAGAGAAACCTTCGGGTCCGAAAGAAACTACAGGTGTCTTTTGCGGGATTTTAAATTGCGCTATACTAAGTTCTCCCTTTTTAATAAAAGAAGTCGGGTTTTTAAATTCTTCAAAATCATTATTTTGATCAGTTTTTTCTCCATTTTATTATAATTATTGCATTAGATAGTATTTTTCCTGTTCTGTTAAATTGATAATAAAAATGAGAATATTCCCATTCGAAGACCCGCACACAAAAAATCTTCCCACTTAATCAAAATTCATACTCGTGATAATCGCACTATCAGACCCTCTTCTCAATTCTTAAAGCAGAGAACCATCAGTGGTGTCGAAAATCTTTACAATACTACCTTTATTAGATACTGTGGCTATTTTAGTTCCAGACTAATTAAGTTTAATCATTTAAATAGGCTAACTGTGTGCCTTAATAAGTATTTCGGTTTTCTAATTCTAATTTATCACATTTATGTAACCCATATTTCCTTGGGGGTATGCAAAAATAAGATCTTAATTACTATCCTAATCATTATTTACATCCATAATTGCCTAAGGATTGTTATATGTTTTTAATTTTTGCAATAACTAAAGACCCTAATTTGAGTATAATAATATATAGTTTTCAAAAACTACTATTATATAGTTTTTCAATAGTTTAACTGCTATAATATCATCAATATATGTTAATTCTCTAATTTAAGACTGCTTGTAATCATCCCAAATGTACAATTTGTGCTTTTGATATTTCGGGTTCTCTCCCCCTCCAATAAGAGCCAACGTATTGGTATTTTCTAACCTTTCCAAATATTTTATGCCTCCGTTCAAATTTTAATTATAATATTCTAAAAAAGGATTTGTAGTAAAAAGGCGTATTCCAGTTTCAGTCGAGCAGCTAAATATTGTGCAATCGGAACTAAAGCTTAGGTGCAAAATATTTTCTTTGCTCATCATTTAAAAACAAAAGTCAAGCTAATTTAGTTTTGAGATATTAATTTTATTTAGAAGACAATTAATTTTTATTTTTCTTATAGTTTACACTATTATTGAATTGTTTAATTATATATTTAGTAAAACAATAAGAATTAGGCTTAATTTTATTTTTGCAAATGTTCTAGCAATAGTATAGTAGTATATATTTTATTTTTAATAATAGCAAAATTGATTAAATTATAATAATAACAATATCAACTCATTTAAATTAGTTAAACAGCTTACTTTTTTCTCGCTAGAATAGATTAATTACTATTTAGTTTAAGAATTATTTAGTATGTTTAATTGATTCTTTAATAAAAATAATTTCCAAATAAAGATTATATTATTTTGCATTTTTTTATATGATATATATAAGAGAAAAGAATAGAGTGAAAAAATAATATTATATACAATATATAACACATTTGCTATTAATTATATTATGTATCACTTTTATTGATTTAAAATGTTGACTAACCAATCCATTCCTTCATTAAGTCCCATTCCTGAGAGAGCAGAACATTTAAAAATTTACCATTGTCTATTTTTAATTAATGATAGTGCCAAATTCTCAGATATCTGATATAATAAAATTATTTAATTAAAAAGAATGTAATTCTTTATATTTTTTATATGGATTCAAATTTCTGATATAAAATGAATTCCAGAAATTAAAAATTTATAAATAAAAATACATCTTCTTCTTTCATTGCATTGGCTTAATCCTATTAAAATATTAAAATAAAGTTTTTTTTTTTTTTTAAATGTAAATAACTTATTATTATAAAAATATTATTACTTATTTATTTGCTAATATTAGTAATGGTACATTATTTAACTCTTCTTCCTATTTTAAAATTTTTATGTAAATAATTAAAATAAGTACAAATTTTATTGAAAATATTTTATTATCTTTATTTAATATTTATATATTTCATTTTCTTGTATTCGCATATTAACAAATTTAATGAGAAATTTCATTTCACAAGTAAAAACTATAAAAATATTTTTACTTCAAGCATTAATTATAATTCTTTTTTTGATTAATCTAATCTATTTTTATCAACAGAATCAACTACATATATAATTGCATTAGTATTAGGATAATAACTTCTCCAAAAAGGTCTGAACAAAAAAAATCATTTTTTTTTTTACTTATGTTTTAATTTAAAAATAAAATTTTGTAAACCTTATTCCATTTTGACCCCCTAAGTCCCACACTTAAAATTTCAAATTTTTATAAGTTACTGTTTCTACATTAAAACCGATCGCTTTTAAATAAAATTTTTTGTTTACATAAACTAAAGATTCAATTATATATTAAATATTATTATTAATTATTAAATACTTGGCACTGTTTAAACTACATCATTTAAATGCATTTTATCTTTAATTAAAAATATAAAATTTAATAATTAAAGTTTAATAATTGTGAAGAATTGTAACAGTAGCAATATATTTACATAGAATAGTTGTTTTTCCTCTATTGTATTAAAAAAATAATAAATTATAAATATTGAATGCATGAAATAAAATAATAAATATTAGCATTCTATAATTATTTACGCATTATCCAATCCTAAAAAGAATAAATTATTAATTTAATTAATTTTAATTTTAAATTTATATTTTTTTTTCTTTTTACCAAGAATAAGAATTCTTAAATCTGATTTTCCAAATAGTTTGCTAAAGACTTTGGAAAAAACAAATCCCATTCGTATTATATTTTATAAATTACCTATACTATTTATTTATTTCTTGTATAAGTTAGTTGTTAGTTTCTGTAAATTAATTACTAAATAACTTATTAATTATTTATTAAATATAAATAAACTAATAAAAACAAATACAATTTTGTTAATTCATCACACGCTTATAATTCATTAATTATTTTTTTATATAAAGTTAAAGTTGAATTTATAGTAAGATTAATGAAATAATATAAATACTATAGGAATAGCATAGCGATATATTTTTTTTAATTTTTCTCTATATTAATATAAAATATAACTGTATTTATTCTCATTTTAAGATTTCAATTTTAAATAGTTATTTTTATACCTTAATATAGTATATATTTCACTAGCAACAAATATTTATTAAACCATCATGTGATTAGAGTTTGATATTAATATTACTATTCTAGTGATTAGTATAAATTATAAATATCTTATATAAAATATTTAATACAATTTTTAAATTAAGATAGTTTATTTTTTTAAAATAAAAACTGTCTATAAATGGAATAAATGATTTAGAATATTTATTAAGTTGTTATTTAAGTAAACTTATATAACATATTGAATTTTTTCTGTATTTAGATATAATTAATCACCTTAATTTAGAATATAGAAAATATTTATGAGATTAATAAAAAAATTATTTATTTCACATAATCAATTATTATTTTTTTAACATACAAATGGAAATACTATCAGAATAATAAGAAAATGAAATAAAAAAATGTGTAACTCTAGTAGACTGTTCATTACCATTTAAAATAGATGTAAATGAAAACCAAGATAATAGCTATAATGATTAAGAAAACATATAAAATATGATAACAAAATACAACAAATAATGTTAAAAAAATAATAAAAAGAGAAAATATAATTAAATTTAAAATAAAAATTAAGCAGATAATGAAAAATAAGGAGATAAAATTAAAAAAAATATTTGCCCCTAACAGTTATAATTAAAATAGAATAAAGATTTTTCATAATCTTTAATATTAAATTGCTTTGATGAAGAAAAGGATAATATTGCAAATAAATATATGAATCAAAAACTAAATAACATTAATAAAGGAATGAATAAATTTAAAAATGTGAGTTAAGGGAATAATGTTTCATCATAAATATGCAACTCTGGGAATGATACAGTTTCTTCTGTTAATTAAAAGAATAAAAACTATAACAAAAATTTAGAAATTGCATCTTCTAATGCTACCTCATAAATGCAAAATGAGGATGATGTCATTTCAAATGGATAAAACACTGGAAATAGTAATTAAAATCAGTAGATGTCATTTTCTGATTTGCTTTAAAATACTCAAAACTACAACCAAAAATATAACCATGTATATTAATAAAATGAAAGTGATAAAATAGATATTGAAAATAAAACTTTAAGCGAAACAGAAAATGGGACTGAAACTGAATCTGAATCAGAAAACTAACAAGATAGCCAGACTTTATAATTTTAAATTAATGTTCAATCAAAAATTCTGTAAGTGTTAATATTTAAAAAGCCTTTAATTCTTTTATTATATTCATTTATAACTTAATATTACCAGGGAGAAGATAATGGAGATAGTAATTATTTAAATGATGAAAATAATAAAAATTCAAATTATAACATGATGAATAAAACACAGAACATGGTGAACTAAGGATAGTAATATGGTAGCTCAACAATTTCAACTGAATCTTTCTATAAAAATTATAGTAGTATAAGTAATAATTAACAAAATACTAAAGGATATGATAGTAACAAACAAAATTTAAATCCTTAAATATTCTTTTAAGAAGAAAGTTTAAATAATTAAAATAAACACTTCTTGACAAATATGACTATTTAAAGATAGTCAAAATTTTTAAGTCTAGAAAATTCAGATTGCAAGTCATAATTTCAAAAGCTCTCAGTTGAACAAAGGAAAAAGTAAATTAAATTTATGATATATAGAAAAAAATTATACTAATTATACATGATAGAATTGTGAAACATATAATGAATATGCCATATTTTGAATGCTATGATCAAAGCTCTATTGATTACTTATAGGCTGGTGCTTTTGGATCAGTATATAAAATGAAAAAAAAAAGATTCGGCGCCCCTTTCGCTTTGAAATTTATGGAATATAGTGAAAGTTGTTTAAATGAAATACATCTAACAATGTTTTTATACCAATAAATTGCAGCAGAAATTGAAAAGCAATAGTAGAAACAGTAAAAAAAAATATGTTTTAAATTAAAAGCAATTAAGAAAACAAAAAAGAAAATGAAATAAATTCTGAAGACATATAACAGTAATTAGGAGATTGTTCAATAAATAAGTACAGGTAACTAGATAAATAATTAATCCATAAAATAAGAAATTTTATTACAAATCCAATTCATTCTATAGTGCAGCTCCAAGCATGTATATTCATAGAGTGTTTTAAATTAATTTGCACACAAGCTAAATGGAAAATCATTATAAATTTATGATTTACGAAATGGAGTGTGGAAACAAATCATTGAGAGACTATATCAATTAAATATATAAAAAAAGAGATCAAATAAATATGACGATAATTAAAATAGAGATAGTATTTAAAAGTTTATTATTTATAAAAAAAGATGATTTTAAATTGTTTTTATTTTATTTTTTTTAGTTTTGCAATAGACTGTAGATCCTTTATTTTTGCATGGGGAAATAGAGAAAATTATGAAAGATTTAATTTTCTATATATCTATGATGCATAAAAATAATATAGCACATGCAGATTTAAAACCAGAAAATATAGTTTATTTCGAAAAATTTGACCGGTGGATTGTAATCGACTTCGGACTTTGTGAAAGATTCTCAAATAAATAATAATAATAAAAATATTTTACAGAATATGAAGAATGGCTACAACACAGAGAAAGCCAATATGTAAAAACCCCTTAAATTGTAAAATAAACTGAACATAATTTAAAACAACAATACCCTAATCACTTTGAATTGCAAAAAGAATTGATTTAAGAAAGTATTAATCGTCAAGATACAATAGTAAATGATGGAATTTTAAAAGGAACCCTAATTTATGTATGTCCAGAATTATTGGAAAGAAAACCTTACAATCCCTTCTATAATGACACATATGCTTTAGGTCTTATATTTTTAGAGTTGTTAGGATTTTATTTTAGATAGCCTTTAAATAGAAGTCAAATCAAATAAATTTTGAAATCTTTTCATTTCAACTTCTTGGGAGAAATTTGTAATGATAAATTCACATTTAACTGCTTATATTTGTTTTGAATGAAGTGCCTGTTGATTTGGTATGGCTTAATTTACTTATCTAAAATAACTTGCTTTCGTTATTAGCATTGAATACATAACAACAAATATAGATAAATGCCAATTTAAGACCTAATTATTGCATCTATTCACAGCAATTTAATGGGAATCTATATTATTAGTTACTGGGAACCTATTATTTTACTGAATCTCCCAGTCTTGACGCAACTTAATTTATATTAAAGTCTATTTTTATGAAGGAAAGAGAATATATGGTTGATATATTTTATGAGGATGAAAGTGATTTTAGAATCTGTAACACCAATCTATAAAATGTATAGTAAATATTACTTAAAAATGTTACCAGAATTTAGAAAGGTGTGATAGAAATTAATGTATTTGAAGCATTTGGATTAAGTTTCTTTGATGATAATTACGATGAAAATTTATTAACTCTTTTCCTCGACATATTCGAATTAATAATGTAATAAGCTGAATAAATTCATATTTGCCTTTCATTTTCTTTAAAGAATAATAAGTAAATTATTTGAAAGTTATATAGTAAATAGTGAATAAAACTTTAAATAGTGAAGGAAATACAAATAAAATTGTTTAATTGTAAATCAATTAGATGATGCTTTCTACACCTATAAATGAAGAATAGAGAATAATTTTGAGTCAAATTCTGTCTCATATTTAATAATTAAAACATTTAACTAGTCTTTCTTTAAAAATCTATCATATGACAGCGAGGAACTAATATCTATTCTAGAATTAAATAATATTTAAATCCTTAACTTGTCTGGCAATTAAATTAATCAATAGTTTCTATCTAGCTTAATATAAAAAATGGTCAATTTAAAAGAGTTGTATATAGAAAGCAATGCACATCCAATCACATTTGAACAATATTAACAATGTTTGAGTGTCCGAGAGAAAAACCCACTAAATTTTATTAATTTAAATGTTTCACTTGAGCAGATAAGATAATTACCAAACAAATTAAATAATAGGCTTTTTGTTAAGGACCCATCCTAAATATGTAATTAATTAATATACTAATTATTATAATTAACAATTATTTTCATATGAATTTTTATTATTATTAAAGTACATGTAAAGAATTGGTATGGAGTGATTGATAAATTATATGTTAAGAATAAAAAGAAATGTATGGATGGGGAAGAAACTCACATCAATTCTGATTTTTTTTATAGCTGGCTCAGAAGCCCCTTTTCAAAGTTTTAGTCATTTATAATCCTATTTTTGAAAATGACAGTTTTCTTTACTCAAAAATAAAGTAATAATATTTGCCTCATTTAGAAGAAGTAAATTTATTGTATCTGCATCAAATTCAAATTTTATTAAAATATTAAAATAATTTACAGATAAGGTTCTATGGATTAACAAGAGAGTAATTTGACGTGATTTATCCAAATTTAAATGATATTACAAAATAAAATATAGAAATTTCTTTTGAGTTTAAGGAGAGTTTAGGAGAAAAAATATAAAGACTTGAATTATTTAAAATTAATAAAATTTTAGAAAGATAAAATCAAAAACAAGGATAGCAATTTGTGTATATGAAACATAATATTAAAAATATTAAAAAATTGAAAGTTGTTTGCTATGATTATATAGAAAAGAGTACTCAGTACAAAATATTTAATATAAGCCCTTGCCCAAATTTAATATATCTTAGGGATTTTGGCATTTACTTTAAAAAAGATAAAATGAAGTTATTGATGTTAGTTTATCCCCAGACAGCTAATAAAATAGTGTTGATTTGATAAAATTAGGGTAATAATTCATACTTAACTATTTATAGGTGTTTTATTTATATTAAATAATACAACGCTTTTATCATTTTTATTTTTAGATTTAAGAAAGATACCCTTAAAAAACTGGCATTAAGAAGATTCGATGATGAAGATTTTGTTGGGTCAGCAATCTATTTTATGAATAAAAATATCGATGAAACCTTGCAATCAATCGAATTCTCGTGTTGCAGGAGATTCAATCAAGTCATTCTTGAAACATTATTCTAAAGAAGTCAAAATCTAAAAGTTCTTATCATTTAATTTTCATTTACTCATACAAAGGATATTGCGAAAATAAATTTATAACATCTAAATGAGTGTCTCTTATAATTTAATTAGTTGGAAGAACTTGAAATTTCTCAGAATTTTAACAAAAATAATTTTGATTTTAATTTCTTTGTTTAAAATAACAAGAACCCCAATTTTAAATCTATTAATTTCTAAGGATCAAGCTTTTCCAATAAGTAAATCCCCTTCTTAGTTAATAATTTTCCTAATTTAGAAAAGCTTAATTTATGTGGGACTTCAATTAAATAAGATATACATTTGCTGCTATTTGGCTTAAAGAACCTAAAGAATTTATTTTTAAAATCAATTCTTACACAAGAAAATTCTACATAAGAAATAGAATAACAATTATGCAATGCTATATCAAAATTACTATTTGAAGAATCAGAATAAAGTAGTAGTAGTATTGAGAAAATTGATATATCTGAAAATTATTTTCATAACATTTCTTTGTTTTATGAGATATAAACTAAATTATAAGCTGCAAGTAAAAGTATTTAACTTATTCTTAATTGATGATAATAACTAATATAACTATTATATAATTTCAAATAAAATAGATAATTATTATTCTTAAAAAACTATTACAGAGATTAAAATGATACTATTTATTATAAATATACATTAATATTTTATCTTTTTTGATTATTTGATAGTTTTTTTTTTTAGATATGAATTAATATTAAGAAAAATTCTGTATATAAAATTCAAAATATTTTAAACCAACATAAATAAGAAAAAGTATAATTTTTATAAAATAATAAATAATGAAATTAAACTAAACTAAAATGTAAAAAATCAAAAATATAGATGTATTTAATTTTCTAAATCTTGTAAAATAAATTGCTTATTTACACTATAATAATTATAAATTTCAAAATTTTAAATATTTAATTATTAATTTTGTATCATTACTAAATAAGAATATATTTATATTATATAATAGAATTATCTATGATTTTTTTACTATTATTATATTATATTACTACTAATTAGTATTAAGGTTTTGATAGGATAATTGTTTCCAATATATAAGTCAACAATAATTAATATAAAAAATTTTAATTAAAAACTTAATAATCAGTCACACAATAAACCAACCAACCAAATAACTAAAAAAATTTTTTTAAAGTACTTTTAATCTTCATAAAAGAGTATAAACATGATTAATCAAAAATTAACAGAAGAAACCTTCGAAAAATTATTTTAATAAGCCGAAAATAAGCAATGCTTTGAATGTGGAGCTTAATCTTACAAATGGGCTTCTGTAAATAACGCTATTTTCTTATGTTTGCAATGTTCTGGAATTCACAGGTAAAAAAATCATCAATTGTTTGATTGATAAATCATTTAATAATTAATCCCATTTAAATAAAAAATATATTAGAGGTCTTGGAGTTAATGTAAGTTTTGTGAGAAGTGTAGATATGGACACTTGGAGTGAAAAATAATTGAACATGATGTTGTAAGGGGGAAATGCCAAATTAAAGGCGTATTTTGACTCATATAATATCCCTAAAGATGCCCCCATAGATTTTAAATATAAAACAAAGGCTGGAATATACTACAGAGATATGGTATTATTAATTAAAACTATCTTATGTTAAAATTAAAATTTAACCAAATATATTTATTATTTTTTGTATATAGCTTAAATGTATTGTCGAGGGAATGCCTGTCCCTGAATAACCCCAACAAGAAGAAGCTCTTGAATTAGTAGACTTTTCCAATCCTAATTTTAGTAATTTAATAATTTTTAAAGCTTGCTATTTTTAAATATAGAAATTTACATTTATAGATATGCAAACTTAAGGAATGGGAAGTGGTATATAAGATAACGAAGAAGAAAAATTATAGGGATCTGATGATCCCGTCGAACAAATGAAAGGGTTTTTCGTTAGTGCCTTTAATAAAACAAAGGAAGTCAGTTAATAAGCATTTCATGCTGCTTCTGATGCCGCCCATGTTGCAAAAGAAAAAGCAGACTAAAAAATGAGTGAACCTTAAGTTTAGGAATTTAAAAATAAAGTTGTTACGGGAGCATCAGAATTTGGAGTATATTTTATAAAAATTATTCATTAAAACCATTAAAAATAAAATGTATCAATAGGAAAAGGCATAAGAAGTCGGAAAAAAAGGATATGAGTAATTAAAATCTGGACTTACAAGTGCTTGGGGATTTTTTAAAGAAAAAACTAACCAATTTTAAAATTAATAAGATAACAAAAACCACAACAATAATGAAGAAAACAAGTAATGAATAAAAAATAATAATTAATTGGTAATATTAAAATTTTATATTATAATATTAAACATTATTATATTTCAAACCCGTTTTTAAAGTAAAATAATAAATTAGAGCTAAAAAAATAATGTTAATGAAAATTACATATATTAATAAAATATTTTTTTTTTTTATATCATAAGAAAGAGTAATAAAGAAGAAGATGACTATCAACTTGAAACTAATGATTTAAAATATGAAAAATAATGAACGAATTATTTAATATCAGCATCATTATATCATCCCTTATAATAAGTTAACTCGGTTTGTATTTACATCAATATAAAAATATTTATTTATAGATATTTACAATATATATATATTATTCTGGAATTTTATTTTTTTAAACTTTGATGCTGGTTCCTTATATAAAAATAATAGAATTTATAGAATTTTTAAAGTAGTTATTCCAAAATATTAAATCACATGAAATTATAAACAGGATTCATTCATTCATTCAAGAAAGCTTAAATTTTTGCTAAAGTATAATCAACTAAAATACCAAAATTACTGTTAATAGATTATATTTTTTTATAAATCTATAAAATATAATCATAAATAAATAAGCAAAGAAAGAAAGAAAACAAGAATTCATAAATTATAAGAAAAATGGATTAAAACAACAATTAAGACAACAGTAACAACAGTGACTAAAAAGAAGATGAAACTTTAGATAAAATGAAGACTATGTTTAAGTCTGCTTTCTAAAAAGCTAAAGATGCCAGTCAAACAGCCTATTAATCAACTGTTGAGTTTTCTAAATAAACTTATGATAAAGCTGATCAAAAATACCATGATCCTAAATTTCAAGAAGACATGCAAAGTATGAAAACTAAAATAGGCCAGGGAGTTAAAGGTGCAGGAGTAATTAGAAAAATATTTTGTTATATAGAATTAAATTAATTTATATTAATAGGAAAAAACCTCTGAAGTTGCGAAAAAGGGCTATGTTAGTGTAAAATAAGGATTTTTATCTGCTTGGAATATGGTTAAGGAAAAGGCCTAAGATAAACCTAAACAATCAGATGTAGATTTGCTAAATAATGAAGAAGAAGAAGCCAAACAAAGCAGCGAATAAAAAAAAATATTCTTATATGGATATTGAAGATGAATTTGAAAAAAAGAAAAATTAAAAAATAAAGATCAGAATTAATAAGATGATAATAACAATAATTAACTTATTTGAAATATAATTTTACTACTTAATAATGATATGTATATTTTTTATATTTAATATTATTTAAGTTGAAGAAATCTACTTTAAATTAAAAATAATACTATTTGTATATTTTGAGTAACATCAATTCTTTTCAATTTTATTTCAATATAAATTTAGAAAAAAAAAATTCATGAATTGCATAGCATATTCTAAAGAAAATAAAAAAATTAAAATAAATATACATAAAAATATAAAAATATAAGAAAAAACAAATTTTTTCAGTTATTGTAACATTTTATATCCCTTTCTTAATCTATGCATACTAATTGCAGAACATCGCAGTCCTTAGCAATTTTAACTTTTCCATACATTATTAGACACCCAGATTAACAAAAAGAATAAATGTCTTCTGCACCATTTGAAACTTCCACCCCAGTACAGGTTCCTTCATGTTTATTAATAAACCCTTTAATTCCATCAGTGTTTCCATTGAAACAGAATTACTATAGACAGGTATTGATTTGTCTTTCTTCATCATTTTTGAAATTGAAGAACAGTTTATTTTGTTAGTTATTATTCGTGTCACATAAATATTATTATTTTGGTTCATAAAATACATCTGTTACAGTTCTGTTTTCACAGAATTGCAATGATTGGTACAAGTCAGGATATAATTCGGAAAGGGGATCATCTCTTATACAGAAGAATTATTCAATCATACATCCACTGTAATCATAAATTGCAACCTTTCTGGCATTGGACCCTTTGCTACAAGTTATGTCATTGGTTTTAGGATTAGGAATTTGGTAAGTGTCGGTCATATCTTAAGTGCATTGTTAAGAATTGGCAGTTTAGTAACTTCCTGTAAATAATAAAACAAAAATAGTAAAGTCATTTATACACGTCAAATTTAATATCTTTTTTTTACCATCAAACACTGTGAAAAAGCAAGAATTATCATTTATGATGGCTTTTTCATTGTAATTAATAGCTTTTTTATTAGTACATCCTTGGGTGTCTATAAGATAGGCTTTGATGGCCTTACCTGTGTTTTCGCTGATTTTATTGATGTTTTTTACTGTAGGGAAGAAGTCTTTAGTCAAAACATGGGTCATATTGACTAAGGTTTATTAAATGACTACTGGGTTTTTTTCTAAAGATCCAACCCAACCTTCCAATTCTTGATAGTTACCTCCCTTAATAAAAAATTGCTTTAATTCCGTGTTATCAAGATAGTCTTGAGTAGGATGTTTGTCGATAAGTTGAGTTGGAATATGATTGATGGAAAAGTGTCTTTGCAATTCTTCTTACACGAAATTTTTCAAAAAATTATCACCGATTTCGTCCAAGGTGTGATACTAGGTGTAAGTTCTGTTTGTGTATCCAACCTGCTCTATCAAACCTCCAATTCTAATTGATTATCTATAGTGAGTTCCGTATTTAACTATGAATTATCTATAAAATAAGGATGAAAATGAAAATAAATAACTAAAATTAATTACAATAACAAAGATTTTACCTATAAGTATCTTCATTATAGTTTTCAGGCAAAGCTTATACGGCGTCCGAAAAAGATTTGGTAAGTTGCAATAATGAATAGTCTTTGATGAATGCCCTGGAGTTGGCATAGGAAGTTGTTAGTTTTTGATAAACTACATTTTAATAATTGATTTTTTCTTCAATAAGAGTGATGTTTTTATTAAGAGCTCCTGCAATTTTGTTCAAATCTTTAACATACTCAGTGTCATTTATGATGGTTCTAGTTGTTTCGATTTTAATTTCTTAAAATTCCTTTAAATTTTAAGCCAAAAGTGTTTTATTTTATTAACTCATTAACAACAAAGGCTGGTAGTCAAGTCCATCAGGGATAAGCCACAAACCATCTAAAGATAATTTTTTGGACAAACAACTAAAGTCAAAATATTTTCTTTTTATCCAAATATAAAAGGTCTGTCGCTACTCCGATTCCATCAATTTATGGAAGAATGTCAGGATTTTAACAGTCAGATAGCACTTTTTCATGCGATTAAGAATGTTAAAGTTATTCTGAATGTTATTTAAATTGTACTGTTTATTGAATGAGGCTTGAAAACACAGCTAGTAATGGTATCAAAACTATGATATTTTTTGTTTCATTTTCATTAAATAATTATTTATAAGCAAACCTAATTATTTTATATATTTGTTTGTTTGTTTGTTTATTTATTTATTTGTTGGTTTTTTTTATTAAATGTGTAGGTAGTTGTTGTAATTTATTATTAATATTATTGTATTATCATCAAATCAAGAATTTAATGCACAAAATATATATAAATAGTTCGTTGCTAAATACAATTGAGGAATTTAGATGGGTAGACACGGGAGAAGGTTACTTACTTCTTATTCATTAATAAATTAATTATTCATTTATTATTTTATTTTATTTTTATTAAATCAATCCTAATAGTATATTAATAATAAGTGTTATAAATACTATTGATTTTAATAATTTGTAAGTAAAATATCGCTTTGCATGAATTAGGAAAAATTATTTTATTAATTTATTAATCAAATTCAAGAATACATATTATAATTGCAAGCAGAAATAAAAAATTTATTTTATAATACTTTATTATCTTTATACATTCATACATTCATATACAGTTGTGTAAAAAGAATTTATAAATAAAATATCATATATGTTCGTTTGTGTCAAAATTTATTTAAAGAACTTAATAATCCCATAAGTTATTTTCTGTTTTATCATCAATCAATATTCATTATTGACACATTAAATGTCAAACTAGTTTTGTACACAAATGAATTATCTTAAATCACAATCATCAGCTAACTTAACAAGTCCGTACTGAATAAGGCAAGATCCCTGGCAGACAGTTTCTTAGGTTTCTTAAGATTGGTGAACATTATAGCTAGAGCAGGTTCCAATGTGTTTGTCTGCAAATGATTCGGTTCCAGTACTTTCTTTTTAGAAGCAGAACTGTTGAGTGCAGGTATAGATGACTTTTTTCTTATCAAATTTCAGGTAGAATTTGAGACTTTGCTCTTTATCATTGCACAAATACTGCTATTATTGTGAATTACTGTAAAAGACATTGGTGAGACTTCTAGCCTGGCAAATTTGAAGACTTTGTCTTAGATCTTCTTTTTCAGTGGGTACTCCATTTCTCAAACAGAAAAATTGTTTTAAATCGCAACCATCGTATGTGTAAATTGCAACCTATTTCGCGGCACTTCCCAATGGACAGGAGAGATCATTAGTAACGGGGTTTAATAGCACATATCTATCAGAAAAATCCTTATTGCAGTTTCCTGTGGCAGTTTAGTAACTTCCGTAATACACTGAGTAGTAACAAGATCCGTCTGCTATTCTTGCGTGTGGGTCATAATTAATGGCTTTGGAGTCTGTGCAACCAGAAGATTTGATTAAATAATCTTTCAGACCCTGATTTATGTTTCCTTTTAGTGTGGGAATTATGTTTTTCAATTTTGAGTTTCCACTTAGTAAGTCTGAAGTGATCAAAGAAGTTATGTTGACGAGTCTTTATTCCACAACGTAAGGCTAATCTTACAGAGTTTCGATCCAACCTTGCAAGGAACTGGGTGCATGGGTTCCTCCTCCGATGTGTAGAGGGTTGAAATTGCTGAATTATGTGTAGGAAGAATCAGGGTTCGGGTTCAAAAGTTGGTTGGGAATGTGGTTGATTGAAAGGTTTTCATTCAAAAGTTGCTGTGCAAAGTAGTTGTCGAAATTAGATCCCATATCTTATAAATCATTCGCATTGGTGTAACTGGTCGACGTGTATCCGACCAAAGAAATCAGACCTCCCAAAATGATTCCTTCTCTGTAGTGAGTTCCGAATTTTTGCAAAAATTCGATGTAAATCTTCTCGTTATAGTCGCTGGGCAGCACTTCAAGAGCCTGTTCGAAAGCGGGACTCAATTTGACTTTCTAATAGTTCATGATGTCAGCTCTGTACGTTTTGAATTTCGTGGACATTATTTGGTACACCCATTCCTTAGAATTCAGTTAGCTTTCAACCTATTTGTTATTCGGGTTGAGTTCTCCAGCGACGACTTTTAGTTTGTAATCATATTCAGGACATTTGGAATTATCCAAATTGGTGTTGAAGGTAGAGAGTTTGAAATTTTCGTATTGTTGTGTGTTTTAAGCTATAAGGGTCTTTTGCTATTGGTTCAATTGCAACAATAGTTGGGCATTTACTCCGTCAGGAATTTGGTTAAGTCCGTCCAATGAAAGGGTTCGGTCATTGCATGAAAATTCCAATAGGTTATCCTTTGTGTCCAGATACAATAAATCGACTCCTAGTCCTAATTTCTCTCTAATTCCAGTCAAACTAGCTGGACTGATACAGTTATCTTTCACTTTTGAAGTTGTTTCAGAACTTTAGGGCTTACTTGAAGATGCAGTACCTGATGGCTTACCAGTAGAAGAGCTTTACTATTATGATTATTGTTACTGGGAATGTTATGAATCCGACTAAGTAGTGGAACTACTGTTTTAAGTCTTTTTTTCTTAATTTTTTTGATTTTAATTCACTTAATCTTCTACTTTTTTGTGACTTTTTTCTTTCAAAGCTGAAACTGGTTGAATTGAAAATAACACAATATTTATCAAAAATATAAGGGAAATTATTTTCCCTATTTTGCCTACTTTTTTAAACATAAATTCTTGATTTTATAATATTCTAATTTAATAACTTGAGTTTAAATGGGAACTTTGAAGGTTTTATTAGCAAACTTTTGTTTAAATTTGTATTTTCTAAGTATTTATTTATTATTATATGTATTTATTATTTTTTTTGTGTTTATCAGTTTATTTCTATCAATTCGTGAAAGAAATGTAATAAATAGATAGATAAAAGGCTGTTATAATAACTAATTTATTGCATTTAATATTTATATTTATGTTATTTCTTAATTTACTTACTCACATGCAATGAAACATGCTCAATTATACATATACAGATTTGATAAATTTTAAATTACTATTAATAAATAAATCATTTAAATTAATTTTTTTATAAAAATATTAAAATTTAATTATTATTAATATATTATTTTATTATTATAATAAAAATTACTTTATTTTATTAGAAACATATTTATTAAAACTTTGTAAATCAGCTTTTTATATTTCATATATACTCTGGTTTCTTTTATTAAAGTTTTTATTAGTATTATAGGGAATTACTTCTGTATTTTTTATCATAAATGTTTACTTTTTATTAATTTTCTATTTTTTTTTATAATATACTCTTGTTTAGCTTTTTAGGAGGTGAATTGAAAATATTATAGTTATTGATACTATTAATAGAATTTACAGCAAATTTTAGCTTTTTAAATCACATCTTTAATCTACAAATTAGTATTATTTATTACGAATGATTTAATTTTTTAATTTTTAATTTTCTTTGTTTTAATTTTCTAAATTTTCTTCTTATTATGAAAATTCTTCTTATCCCTTTCCTTATTATGACTTTAGACATTGTTTTTATGCTTTTTAGTTATTTACTATTTAATTTTCTTATATAACATACGAGCCACAGTTAAATAATTTGCTTAAAGTTTTCCTTCGAAGTTATTTAGTATTTTATGATTTCTTTTAGCACTTTGATTTGTTTTTTTAATTATAACTACTATAGTTATTATTACTTACATACTACTTATCGTTTTAGTAATACTTTTTTTTATTATCTAGACTTTCCTGGTGTTACTAAACTCTATTTTCTTTATTATTATTACTATAATATTAATTATTTTTATTAGTATTTTATTATAATATTTATATCAATTGTGATTTTATATCATCATCTTCTATAGGTTCTTTATTTTAAAATATACTAAAAGATCCATTTTCATTTTAATGGCAGTATTTTTATTACTCATTATTCTAAATAAACTGTTAAGATTATAATTTCTGATTTAAACTTAGTGATTTATTATTGCTATTACATTTCTTATATTTATTATTTATTGTTTTATACTAGTATTTTAAAGCATATGGACTTTATTATTAAAATGGTTAAATCATATTATTAATAAAATATGACTTTATATTATTATTAAAATTGTATTTATATTATGATTTCTATTAAGAAATCTATTTATATTTCTTTTATTGGATATAATTTAATGTATCCATATTGCTAATTCTATCTTTACTTCTATTACATGCTTTTTATTTTAAATCATCTAATTCCAAGCTTTTTAGTTATGGAAAGTCATTGATTTTTTGTAATTACGATTATTAATTATAGTGTCCTTGGGAATCATTATTATTAATAATTAGTGATAAATTCCTTTCTTAGATCTGAGCTTAACTTTGTGTTTTTCTTTCTTTTCTTTTTCTTTATTTTAGTTATATATCCTGAGTAAAACCATTATATTTTTATTCAGAATTTTTAGAACTTTTTATAGAATTCACTCTGTTATCCAAAAAAAATTGGTATTATTTTTTGTATAACTATTATTTAAAGTTACAGTTAAGTCAAAAGTAATACTACTTTTATTATTGCTGCAATTATTATTATTGAAGCTATTTCTTTCTTAATGATTGTTGTAAATATTTTCTGATACATAATGTTTCTAATTATTATTATTCTATGTGAATACATCATTTTTTTAATATTAAGAAACCTAATTGTTACTATTATATTAACTAACATTAATAATTTTTAATTTTTTGGTGTTTAAAAAAATTAAAACTAATTTTAGAATTCTAACTTTAATTTTAATTATTATCATAACTCTTTATCTAAAAATCCTATTTATTCTACCTAATTTTTTTTACTATGGAGAATAACTATACTACTATTATAAAAACATATCACTATAGTCATTTTACTTTTTTATACTATTGATCATATTTTCTTGATAATAAAAATTATATTAATTTATTTTTCAAAAATTTATATATTTTATTAAAATACCTTTTTCTTAAAGCTTTTGTTTTAGGTCTCTAATTATCTGAATATATTACTTTTCTTTTTCATTTTATTTTTAATTTTTCTATAAAAATAAATATTAACTTTAAATAAAATACTAATTTAAAAAAAACATATTTTACTTCATCATCAGCTTTTTATTTATGATATTCTAGTTTGATTTCTTGATTTATTAATTTAATTTACATTTCCTTCATTTACTTTAAAATTAGTTTAATTGCAATATTTATAATTTCCTTATTATTTTTTCTCTCATATAACTTATTATCATTTACTCTCTCTAAAAATAATTTATTATTTATATATTTTATTGTTATTATTCATTTAAATATATCTTTATTTTTGACAAGATGTTTACCATTTTCTATAATTTCTTTTTATTTTATAGGTGATACATTTGTTTATTATTTTTTTTCTGTTGAGTTCAGTTAACTTTAAAACTCTTCATATTCAACAATTTTTTTACTAGAATCTAACATATATTAAAATTAATATAATTTTTAGCATAGTAATACTATATTGTACTCAATTTTTTTAATTCTTAATCTATAACAAATTCTTTATCTAACTTTTACTCAGAATATAGAGAACTTTGAGATTATAAATAAATCCATTTCTATTATTTATCTTTTAGAATTATAAATATTAATTACTTAACAAAATAAAATAAATAATTTCTAATCATATATGTATTACCATACAAATTTATAGATCCAATATCAGAGAAACTTTCGTTTGTAGTAATATGATCATTATTAAAATCTAGTTTCCTACATTCTATTAAATTAATAAATAATTGTTTAATAAAAATGAAATTATTATATTCAAACTAAAATATGTACAATCTTAATCCATTTAAAAAGTTACTAATGTGTCTGTACTTTTATTTAATACACGATATATTAAATATCTTCTATCAATTGAGAAATTGAAACTATAAGTATATTTTTATGAATTTAATTATTTTTAATTAAAATAATGTTTTAGAGTTATTGGCAGTTTATTAACATAACGCTATCATTAAAAAATTAATACAACCTTAAATATAGTTAATATTAAATTAAAAAAATTTACTGAAACAATTATAGTAATAAAATTAAATTTCTATTATTAAAGTAAAATAATAAAAATATATTTATATAAAAAAAATATATATATATTTAAATATTTAGTATATATTCTTTTAAATAAAATAATTATTATTATTAATTCTATTTAATTTATGGTACCTTTTTAATATTTTATAAACTATATTTAATAATAATTTGACTTAAAAATCAAATATTAAACTAAACACTTTTTCTTAATAAATATTAATTTTCTAGAATAATAAAAAAGTATTTAAAAATTAACAGAATATTAATTATTATAATTAAAATATGCTATTAAATAATATTAAATTCAATTAAATATTATAAATAGTTTCTCACCTTAAACCTAAGAACAAAAATAATATTTAATAATAATAAAAAAAATTTATACAAAAATGTAAGAAAATAAAACCAATAACAGTAATACAGAAATGGAATAAGAGTAAATTGAATAAAATGTAAAAAAAGCTTAATAATAAAATATTTATCATAAAAATAATACCATTGAAAAAGTTGAGATAAAATCTTAAATAAGATAGAGAGATTTAATGAAAACTTTCCCCAAAATTAATGCAATTTTAACTCTTTTACTGTTAGCTTTTATAGCTAATTCAATTTAAGTATACAACGCTTCAAAATCTTAATAAGAGACTGCAATATTAAATTTAGAAACTTCACTGATTATAATTGGAATAATTTATACAATCTACTTGATAGAGTCCTTATATTTTTCAGAGACTAGAGTATATATGAGTAATATAATGAATTATGAATAGTCAATGGAATACTTAAAATTATTAAAACAGAGTGTCCCAGAAATAACATTTAAAGTTATTTCTTATGATTATGATAATGTGATATAATCTTAAAGCAAAAGTAAATATATTATAATTTAAATAAATATTTAAATAATAGATATCAATTTATGTATATGTTAAATTTGTAGACTAAAACTACTCAAGAAGGAAATGTTCAATAAAATAAAATAAATAAATAAAATTCACAGCTGAGGAAAAATTAAAAATTAAGAGAGTGGAAGATGCTTCTGAGGATATTGAAGCTTCGTTTGAATTTTGTAACATGTTCAGAATTTAAATTATCACAGTATGTGAACCTGCTAATGAAACTGAAAAAGAAGAAATTAAAAATTTTTAATTAGAGTTATAAAAAAGAGGTTAGAAAAAAGGAAAATATGTAGAATTTTTCTAAGATATCACAATTCCTGGTCTTAAATAACATGCTATATTCTGCTTAAACCCTAAAGAGTTTCCTGAATATTTTGGAATCAACCATTACTATTTCTGGAGTATAATTGGTTGTTCTATGATTTATAGAATGCATGTAAACTCATGTATAGGATATTTACATTATATTTGCAAAAAGAAACTATATATTTTGAAATGACTACATTATATTATATTTTTATTATATAATTAATAAATTAATCAATTTTATAATTTTGATTCTTTCCTTTCTATAAATCAGAATTTAATGTAATTAAAATAAATAATTTTAAGCGCTGTATATTTAATATCAACAATAATTAATAAAGTAAGAAATGGTAAATTTGGAAAAACTATTTAATCTAAATTTCAAAAGGTCTTTGTTTTAAAATATATTTCAATTTATTACAGAGTCTTTAAGGTGATACATAGGAAAATTTGAATAGAATTGAGTTTGAAGAAATATCCAATGAATAATTGTTGAAATTATAGTAAGATAAAGAGAAATAATTGGAAGACTATCTAATTTAAGTATAAATATACTATGAATTTCCTAAAAAGTCTCTATTTTAATAATCATTTGCAGAAAAATCTATTTCAGAATCCCTTAGGTTTGTTTAAAAATTAACTTATATTTAAAAAAACTAAGTAATAATATAAAATTTTTGAAAGATTAATGTATGGAAGCATAGGATCAGCCAAATTTTAAATAAAATTAATAGATTTTTAAAGAGATAATAATATAATAAAAGTGTAAATGCAGTTAAAGTAATAACTATTTAATTTACATTAGCATCATTTATGGTTTTAAAATATATGTATTTCAATATTTCAAGGTAATTTAATGAATTTCATGCTGCAATGATAGTATAAAGCAGAGTTGAAGAATAATAATATAGAGCACACTTTTAATAATTTTTTATAAAATAAGTTTAGGAAGAATGAACTATTAGTATAATATTATATCAATAATTAATTTCTATAAAATAACCAATTTATAATGTTAAAAAATATTATTTTCTATAACAAAATTAATAATTTATAAGTATTTTATTATTAAAATTGATAAAACTAAAAATTAAGTTTATTTATTTTCAAAGCTATTGGGAAAAATAATAATAATTTTAATTATATTATATTAAATACTAAATAACCTTTCTTTCACACATTTAATGAGTGATATATATATAAGATGTTTTGACCATAAATTAAAATAATTAAATATTTTGATTTACAAATAATTACCATTAAGTTAATAGCAAGTGAAATTAAAAATAATAATAATACAATAATAATCATAAAAAGAATAATATATAAATAAAATAATTTATTTCTAATAATAAAATAATATATAAATTAACATATGGAAAATTAAAACTAATAATCTGAAAATAATACTCCCATTATTGATGGTAAAAAAGTTAAGATATGTTGTGCTTGTCCTGATACTAAAAAACTGAGAGACTAATGCATTTTTAATAATGGATAAGATAAATGCTAAACATTTATAGAAGCACATAAAGAATGTTTAAGAGGAATGGGATTCAAGGTTTGATAATCTTAAATACTAGTTTTTATAAGTTATAAATATATAAAAATTCAATATTATATTTATATTATTCTTCATAATGCTTTATTTATTTCTAATATTATATATTGTTAAATAATATATTTGTAATTTGAAATACTAATAAAAATATCATTATTTTTAATTTTAAATATATTTATTATTTTTAAAGTACTTTTACGATTTTATATTAAAAATTTATATTTATAAAAAATTAAAGTGTAATACATGCATAAAGTGTACACATATATCATTTAATTTATGTTTATTAATTTGGTTTTATATATTATTTGCGAATATATTTATTTATATAAATTATTCAGATAAAGTTCAAAACAATTTAAATCGGAAAAAAAAAAGTAAATAAACTCTGATTCTCATATATTCTGTATATTATTTTAAGAATTAATTTCATTACATAGGCAAATGACATAGCATATTATGTACCACTACTATTGGTTTGCAATTATATCGAGTATAAATAAAATAAAATATGATATTATATTACATTAATTAAAATGTTCTGAAACATTTTTTTAAAATTTATGAAATCAATTCTTGTATCCTCATATTTTTTCTAAAGTAAAGTCTTTTGATTTACCTATATTTTAATTAAATTTTCTTAATCATATTTCCTTCTAATTAATCTATTGTTTTCTTAGACAGATTTTTAAAAAAAATTATCCTAATTCTCATTGCAATGTTAAAAAAATAGTTTTTAAAGATAAATGCTAATCATGGTATTTATATACTTTTTGAAAATGAAAAAAAATTTAATTAATATGTTAGGAATTCTTCTAATATTTTTCTATTCTTATTTTACCTATTCCTAGAGAATATATATATATATCAGAACGAAGTCTTTAATTGATTTTATAATTATTATTATAAAATAAACTATTTTTAAACGTATTTTCAAAAATCCTATCAATAATTAAATTAGAAACATTTTTAGGAATTGTCATATATTATTTAAACAATTATTTCCAACTATTATAGAATTATTTTTATATTTTCTTTTTTGTGTATTGATTATTCGACATGTATATATGAAGTATGATCGTATACATACATTCCATATTATATGTTTATCTTCTCAATCTAATTTATTCGAAATAAAGAATAACTCATAGGAAAATATAAATTATAAAGTATATACGGATATATATTAATATATAACTTTCTTCAAAAAAAAATGATTAAAAAAAATGTTATGCTAGGTATTTTAAGAATTAAATTTGTATAAAAACTATATTGTTTAATTTTCTTGAATTTATTTTTCTTTTTTGGTAAATGAAATTTGAGTATCAATGAATAAAAAAAAATTTTTTTCAAAAAAATAGATTGAAAATAATATACAGTTTATATATATTTAGTAAAATAATAATTTTTTTTTCAAACAAATCATTAATTTTATAAAAAAAATAAACTATGTGTTCAAAAAATAATAAAATCACTAATCAATATATGCAGAAAAATGTGAAAAAAACAATATAAAATAAAATTAAATTTTTTGAAAGTTTATTTTTATTTTGAAGAAAGTTATATATTATTTATAATATAGCAAAATCAATAAAAAAATTTTAAATTTATGTTATATATTTAATTAATAAATTGTATTGATTTTTCAAGGCAAACTATTAGTTTTCAACATTTGAGTCTATTTGTTAGCATTTGATTCGATTATTTAAAATTAATTAAGCGATGACGCCTTTATAAAATACACTTAATCAATATTATATAATCATTTAAAAAATTAGCTAAAATTCTCAACAATTAATATTAAAATTCAACAATTGCTCATAATTTTAAATTGTTAAGAAAATAGCGCTTAATTTGAAATAAATAAATTTAAAAATTTTTTTTAACTTTGCTATAAATTTTCTTTAACTAAAACTCTAACTACAATTAAAATATATGATATATTTAAAGAACATTTTACTATGTACTTTTTTAATAAGTATTTTACTATATTTTTCATTATTATTTATCTATAAAATTTCAACACATTTCTAACTTATTATAATGTCTATTTTTAAATATGATTCAATTAAAATTACGATAAATAAAATATAAGTTTTAAATGTTATAAGGGAGTTTATTATAATTCCTGTAGCATTTCGCTTTTCAAGCACTCTAAAAATAACTAAATTAATTGTTATGAGTTTAATATAGATTAGTTATTATTTTTAAGTTTCTTATTATTATTTAAATGATAAAACTACAATAAAAGGGAGGGGGATGAAATAATATTTTTTTGCTGAGTTTTTTAAAAATGAAAAACTATTAATTATTTATAGATATATTTTGTAAAAAATATAATATCAAATACTTATATTCATAAAGTATAATATAAATTTCTATTATATAATTATTTCTTTTTCAGAAATTATAATTTATAATAGTTAAGTAATTAGTGTGAGTAGTAAAATTATATATATTGAAATAATTTGAGATTTATTCCGTATTGATTTTTAGTAATATCACACATTAGAAACAGCATCATTTAATAATATTTACTAAATTTCTCCTTTATGATTTTCTATTTAGGTGGTGTCTAATTAATAAAATAAATTTTCATTTATACATTTAAGTGAATCCATTGTTATTTATGTTCTTAAATCAGTTTAACATTCATGCGCAATTAGGCTTCATTTGGATCCATTATTTTAAACACTGACCATGATAAATGTGTTTCTCCTTACAAGGAAGTATTATTACTTTATCACACTCATCAATGTCAAGTTGACATATTAGGCAACTATCCTATTATTATTAATATAGTTTATTAATGTCAGTTTTAAAAATATCCTATTATTTATTTTATTTATTATTTTTTAATAGTAGCAATTTCTTTTAGGTTTACTGATTAATTTATATTTTTTAAATTTTGTGGGTTGTAATTCTTTGTTTTTTATTTTTTATCTGATCGATTTGATTTCTCTTTTAGAAATAATTAATTAAAGAACTTATTAATGAATGGAAATTAATGCTTTTAGTTTTATTTTTAAAAAAAATCGCTAAATGTTCCATTGAAGCTTTTAACTTCATAAACTATATCATTTATACAACCATATTTGCTGTTATTAGTAATATTTTTTTATAAACAAGATTCTCCATTCAATTTTCCATTTACATAATTTCCATTCATAGTTATTCTAGTATACAAGGAATGTACCCAAATTTAAGCTTCCTCTTTTCATTCATTTAATCTACTAAAAAATTAAGTTGTGACTATATAAGGTACAGTACTTTATTTAAATCTTGATATTATTTGATTTTAATATCTATTTCAATTTCTTTTAGAACCTGATTGAAATATTTTTAAAAGGAATATTCTTAATTATAATATAAATTTATATTTTATTTACATTTTTTCAAATATATATACATTAATATATAACAATATTTAATTAAAAAGGAATATATATATATTTACATTGTATACAATTTGGCATTTTAATAATTATTCTTTGAAAACATAAAATAGTAGCATAAATATAATATTAAAATAAGAAAAAATGAGCTAAAATACAATACTAATAAATTTATATATAGCCTATTTTGAAAAATAAGGATTAAGATATTATGAAGGAATAGTTCATTAACTATTGCAAGATGCGAGGAAAGACATCAAAGAATGGGCTTTAAAAAAAGAAATGAAATCATCAAATGCGAAAAAATAATATGAAAAGATTAAAAAGGATATGATAGATTATAAATCGCAAAATTTTATGTTGAAAGATTAACCAGGTTTGGAAAAATTCGTAAATTAATAATATAAAAGTGAAAAACTTAGAGAAGGATTCTATACAAATTTCCTTTTAGGACTTGGACTTGCAATTGAGCCCAGAGAAAATATAAATTCTATAAAATAAAACAATATTGATAATTCAGAAAAAAATAAATATTTTAACAAAAAATATTTATAAAAAATCTAATAAAATAAAAATAGTATTGAAAAATATATTAAATAAAAATAAAATAGCATTTTGGATTAAATTAAATCAGAATATGAAGAATAAAAATAGTAAATTAATGATAGCTAATCTAGTTTAAATGATACAAAATTTAATTAGTCTTATAGTATGGAAGTAGTATCAAAAGTGAATTTAAACGATAGTTGTTTGTAGTAAGTATTATTAAAATAATTCAAAAATGAAGAATAATAGGAAATGGGAATATAAAATAATGAAGAATAAAGTGCCAAATAAAATTAAAATGACCTTTCTACTGTTAGAGAATAAGATTAGGAATCTTCTAATAATAATAGTTATATGAAAAGTAATAATTTATCTAGAGCAACTTCAGAAATTAGTTAAATAAAAATAACAGAAGGCGATACTTAGTTTTTAGATGAAACATGTATTATAGGTATAAAAAAATGAATTTTAAGTAGGTTTATATAATTTAAAAGAATTATATTAATAAAATTAATTTTAAAGGAAATACTTTGTAAAATAAAATTTTGAATGAAAGTTATATAAGTAATGCCAATACTAGTTAGTGTGAAATTAATTAAAGCAAAACGAGATTATTAGATGATTTAAGTGATGCAAATAGTTCAATGAGTAGTAATAATGATACAATAGTAAAAGCAAAAACTAAGCTTAAATATAAAAAGAAAAATAAAGAAAGTCAATCAGACATATCTCAAAGCAGTTGTACTAGTAATTATAATAATCAATCGTAAGAAGTCAATGATATATAGAAAAATATAAATCCAAATCAAAGCTATCAAAATAATAATATTGAACGTTTGCCGAAAAACACATTAGTCCCACAGAATAACTAACCTTTATTATTAAATAATTCAATAAGTCGTATATCTAACCACCATGATATCACAAATGATATTAGTAGTCATAATAGTAAAATTAATTAATCTAATTTGGCTTTTAATATAGATGAATATTAGAATTCTACTAGCTAAAGCTTATTTTAAACAAATTAATCTCAATAAAAGGAAAATAATACTTTTAGTTTAAATACTACTATAGATAGTAATTAAATTACAGATTACAAATCTATGCTATTCGAATTAATTCAAAAAAATGAAAAAACATAACAAAAAAAGCCCGAATATAAATGCGATTAATCAGGACAAGTTCATAAGCCGACTTTTTTCTGCTAAGCTAGTTATTAGAATATTTAAACAACTGGAGAAGGGCCAACGAAAAAGAAGGCTGAATAGGAAGCTTCTAAAAAAATGATAAATAAATTGTAAGCATATTTTGAAACATAAAATTAGTACAAAAGGTTAAATGAAATTTAAAGCTATTTTTAAATTTTACAAAATTAATAATATCAATGTAATAAAAACCCAAAATCATAACTGTAGGAGTTTATTCAAAAATTTTATACAAATGATCCTTTGCCTATATATACTTCAATAACACCAAGTGATTAAAATGTAAATTCTGGCTCTTAAGTAATTATATTAAAACTTATGATTTTTTATATTATAAATTTTAATAATTATTTTAGTTTTTTAATTTTCCATTTATTTTTATATCAATTTATAATTACAATTTAATAGGTATAATGGAAAGGAATTACAAAATAAGGATACGGAAATACAAATAAAGAAGCTGAGCAAGTTGCTGCTAAATAATTATTAGAAAATATTATATCGTTAGCGAATTATGAAGCGGAACTATCTGCTAAATAATTATCATCATAAAGTTATTCATAAGAAACAAATTGATATGTTCTATATTAAATATATAAAAAAATAATTATAAATAGATTTAATTTTTATATAAAAGTAAAATTATTATGATTTTTTAATAAATTATTTAATTTATTAAAATATTATACAATATATATTAGATAATTATTAAATATATAATGAAAATTTCATTTGATGGCGGGAATATAATAAAATTACCCACATTACTACATAATTTATAAAAATACAATACTGTCATAAAAATAAAAAAATAAATAAATAAATAATTACATTTGTAATAATATTAAAAAAATGATATAAGAAAATTAAAATTATTAAATAGTCAATAATATTGATGGGGTATCTAATGGATAAAGTAATAAAAATTAGCTATAATAGTAAAATGAAAATAGTATGAAAGTTTAAATAAAGTATGATGAAAGTCAGATTCAGGAATATGTACTTATAGAGTTCCAGGGAAAATTCGAAAAAGATGAAGAAAATATGCAAATTAATTATCTTCCAATTGGGAGAATAGAAATAGATGCTGAAAGTAAGGTATGTTTTAAATGTAATTAAAAAATACTATTTAAATAAAATATTTATTTTATGAATTTTTAAAATAATAGAAAGCTAAAATAATGTCAGGAATCCATGACTTAACGGGAAATATTGTAAATATGAATGAACCTATTCTAATTACAGAAAAGAGAAGGGATGCTGAAGGGAAAGTAAACATTATTGTAAAAGGTATTTGCGAAAAAAAGTTATATTTTAATACAAGGCCTACTCCGATTTTAGAGAGAGCGAAAGATGCTAAAAAAATTAAATTAAATGGAGCCAATTCAATTATGGGAAATAACTGAAAATGACAACTAAATTATATTTAATTAATCAATATATACATTTTAATAATAAAATTTATAGAATAATAAAATATATAATAGTATATATTTATAATTCTTAGATCAAATAAAAAAAAGAATTAAATTTAATAATATTAATGAATATTTGAAAAAATAATAATGAAGAATTACATATCAAGTTTTATTTATTGATAATATTTAATTTTATTATCGCTTTTAATTCTTTGTGTCATATAATACTAATATTTAAATAGATTTCTAATTCTTAAATTTTAGTGATATTAAATAAATTAGTATTTGTTTTACTTTTATTTTTCAAATAAAATTTGACAAAAAAATAAGTAAGAAAAGAAATTTAATAATTTAAGAAATAATCTTCAAAAAATTTACAAAAATGAGCGCATTATTTGTTGTAAATCTATTAATATTGGGTGCATATGTATTTTACTTAATATTGTTAGGTTTAGTTATTTTTACTGAGTTATTTATCATCCAGCCATGGAATGCACTTTAAAAGATAAAAGCAAAACACAAAGAGCAAGTATATATTTATTTTTACCCGCTTTACGGGGCCTATAGGCTGCCTTACACCCGAAGGTAAATTGTAATGGCAAATCCAAAGTGTAGAGCTATTGTTTCAACGCATTGTAATTATTTATTTTATTCTATGCTTCTTATATAACAACTAATTAAATAAATTAATTAATCGAAAAAAAAGGGAGGTACCTAAACTTCACTTTACTAAGTGCAGAAGGGATAAAGGATTTGACTGTTAATAATTTGGAATGCTATGTAAAATATGTGCCAATTTTTATGATTTAGGAAATAGAAAAATCTTTGCTTTTAACTGAGGGTTTGAAGTGGAAACATTAAAAGTAAATGATCCGAATTCTGAACTTTGACACGATAAAAAATTTCACTTTAAAAGTGGTTGTGAACTCCATTAGCGAAATATTGGCGCTTTATTAAAAGGAATAATGCCAGGATTATATACAATACAAGGTGTGTGAAGTGACGAAATTAGGGCGCAGAATTCAAAACAAAATTGCGATTTAGTAATTTTTCTGCGACAATGTGTACACCAAAAAGTTGGAAGGAAACAAGCTGATTATAGACCAAATCAGCCAATATGTGGAAGATATTTTCGTCTACAGCTTTTCCAGCCAATTCTATATGGTGAAGAGTATGGTTTTTGGACAGAGAATTAATGAATGGCGATGGCTCCACAACTAAACGGAACGTGAATTGTACAAAAAGGGCAAAAATATCAAAAAAGTATTGCGAGAATCAGTTTTAGAAAGACAGTAGTAGTTGCTCATAGAACCGGAAAAAGCCAATCAATACAATTTAATGGACAGCTTAATCATGGAGTACATAAAATAGTAAAAAATTGGCGCGGAAGAACTCAAAAAATTGCCAAATCATAAAGTGTTAGATATAGAAGAGGTCGTCGACCAGGCAATGGGGATGTATATAGCAGCTTGTAAATATAAATAGCAAATTGAAATGAAGAAATAATTAATTTTTTGAAAATTTAAAAGTGGACAATGCTGGAGTTTTTTTAGGAAATATCATGTTTTGCTTGGCACGGTATGAAAAGAGTTGCAAAGCTGTTTAAGAAGAAGTGGAAGAAATATTTGGAAATTCGTAGCAAAGCGAAACGGCCCAAAAAGGAGTCATGAATTCACAAGAATTGATAGACAAACTGAACAAACTTGAAAAAACCACTCTGTTTATAAAGGAGTGCTTTAGACTTTATAACAGTTCTCCGGGTATGTTTCCCAGATAGGCGATTTAGAAAAACGTGATCCACGATATTGAGATTCCTGAAAATGCTCTCGTTCAGGTTTCATGGAATATGGTGACATTAAATCACCAAGTGTACCCTTTTCCTTTCGTTTTTGATATAAGAAGATTTGAATCGCCAGGGATTCAGTCCTCAGCTTTGACCCCGTTTTCCTAGGGCCGAAGGTAAGCAATTGCAAATTGTTGGAATCTATTAATTATTATTTTTGCTTTTAGAAGTTGTATTGGAGAAAATATGTCAATGTTTGAAATTAAAATTCTGATTGTTATGTTTTTACAGCAATTTGATTTCATAAAGAATGATGATGTGCAGCCGAATATGTAGCAAATGGGACTCACTGTTAATCCGGTAGATGACAGACTGATGTTTATTCGACCTAAAATTTAATAGAACAACTACATTTCCAAGATCATAGATTGAAAAGTAAGTAGAAGTAAGAAAGAGAAAATGGATTTTTAGAAGTTGTCATTTTCTTTTTTATAGATTTTGATTTTAAATTTTAACGTTTTTATATAGAAAATCTAATTAATTTATATAAAGTTATTTATATAATTATAAAATTTTAATTTCTTATCTTAATTAATGATTACTATCTAAATAATCTGCCAGTTTATAAAAATTTATATTAAATTTTAAATATTAATATATTTTAATACGTTTTATGAAAATTCAATTTTATTTAAATTGATTAATATTCGCTGTTATTAAGAATATTATTTATTTATTTATTTATTTATAGAAATTATAAAATACCAAAAATAAAATATTAGTAATAAAAATATAAATAAATAAAGTTGAAGTAGATAACAATATTTTATTAAGAAATTAAAAAAAAAATATACTTCAAATGTCGAGTTAAAAAAAAAGTAAAAAGAGTCAAGAATTTTAATAAAGTTAGGAGGAGTTTATAACTGGTTCTTAAACTGCTCCTACCAAAAACAACAACAACAACAATATTAGCGATATATATGATCGAATACTAGGGTCTTCTCCGTCAAAATATTCTAATATCGATGATGAATTAAACCTTATTTAAGTAACAAGGGTATTAGCCGAACAATTTAATTAAAATAATCATAATGAAAGTGGCAGGGTTATAAATGCTGAAGACAAAGAAAATGAAATTTCTCAGATTCTAAATGTTTAGGGAAAGTAAAGCATTTTCTTTAGTTTTACGTAATTTTTATTTATTTTGCAATTAAAAGTTAATATTTGGAATTTTAAAACGAAAAAATGAAATGGATTTATGCAAATATATTGAAAAACCTGAGCAAACTATAGAGTGAAAATAACAATTAAACAGAAATCATATCCGATTTAAAAAGGAAAAATTAAGAACAAGGTAGAGAAGTGTTAGGATATAAAGCGAATTTAGATCAACTTCTTTGCGAAAACAAGCAAATGAAGGAAGAAAATCTTGAATTGCAAAAGTATTAGGTTTTCTTTTACATTGATTAATTGCTTCTTTAATAATATAAAGATTAACTGATTTTATTACTTCCGCAATAGAGACCTGACTCTTTCACAGCAACAGATTTTGGAAACGAGGCGCAAAAACATGGCCGACAAGGAAAGACAGAAGAATTTGGAAGACTAGATAAACAACTTGGAGTATGACAAGGAGAGTCTGTATTCGCAAATTTAGAAACTGAACGAAGAAATAAGTCAGCAGCACATAGAGAGCCAGACCTCGACTGAAAATTTGCGTAAAATTGTCAAAGAAATGGAGGAAAAGAACTTGCAACTATAGAAGTAAATAGACCATTTGACGTACAACAAAGACAAAGAAAACGTCAACAACCAAAGCAATCATAGCCAACCGGAGGACCGTTCAGACGCGATGAGCATGATTTCGTTGACGGGAATTTCTATGATCAACGGCGGGAAAGGGAATCACAGCAACGTCAACATGTCTTCGATGTCCTTGCGGGCGAAATTGGCTTCGCAAAATCTGGACATTGAGTAATTCATTCAGAAATTCATTATCAAGAAGAAGGCCCGGAGCAAAAATCAACTGGAACACAAATTTTACGATGAAATGCACAAACAAATGGACAAAATTAAGGCCAGTCACCAGTCCAGTGAACAATAACTGCAGCAAGTCATACAGCAATACGAAACACAAAATCAGGAAAATAAGACTCTGGTGCTTGCCACGCTGCAGCAGGTGCGCGGCCTGAAAGTAAGCTCCGAACTCACGATTCAGGAAATGGAAAAAACTCAGAAGGCGACTTAAAATGAGTTGGATAAGAGTTAGCAGGACCTGAAAAACTGCAGGGAAATAGCTGTCGATTAGAAGGCGAAAATCGAAAGACTTACTGAAAGCAATGCGAAGAAAGACCGCACAATCGTCACTATTGAGGCTCAATTCTCTCTGCTGAAAGAATCGGCACAGAAAATTGAAGTGGAAATGAAAGCTGTGCAGAAACAAAATTAAGTGCAGGAATTGAAAATACAGGAATTGGAGCAATCTCTGCAAATGAAGAGCGAAAACTATTTGTCTTCGCAATAATAATACTCCCTAAAGGAGTCAACTTATATGGAACAGTTCCGAAAGTTAGAGGAAAAACATGAGTAAGAAGAAACTTGGCTTCTTGCTTATTTCTCTCTTATTTTTTTATTTTTTTAGTTACTTGAGATAGAACAAAGAAGAAGAAGAATTGTAGAATAAAGAGTTGAGCATTACGCAAAGTAAACTGCAGGAAAAAATAGCGTTTTTGAGTTCGCAATTGGAGGAAAAAGTTTCGCTGTTAAAAGAGAGCAGGGTGCAAATTGAACAACTAAGCAAACAGGGACAAGAATACGCGACGCAAAACGCTCTACTTTTGGAAAAAGAAGGCTTTTTAAAAGAAAAGAACTTCAAAATGGAGTGCCAGTTGCAGAATCTTTTGGAGGAAAATTAGAAGCTGAATGCGTTGAATCAGCGGCTGGAATTCGAGGAAAAGTCGGCGCGAATTTCGCTGGAAACGCTGCAGGAACGCGTGGATTCAGTCAACGAAACAATGAAATTGAAACTCGAATAACTGGGCAGCAAGGAGAAAATCGTCGCGAAACTGCTGCAAGAAAAGCAAGAATTCGAAAAGAAGTATGTGCAAATGCAGGCCGAAGTGGAACACAAAATTCAGTAACTGAAACTGCAGGCAGACACTTTGAAGCAAAAGGAAATCCAAGAAAAACTGCTTATTCAGAGCCAGAAACGACTGGAAAATGACAACCTACTCAAGGGCAACAGCATCCAAAATTTGGAAGAAAAAGCAGCCAAATACGACCTCTTGTTGACTGAACATCAACAGCTGCAAGTCAAGGTCCCGGCGCAGCAATTCGAAATTGAAACCCTCGCAGATCAAATCAAACAGTCCAAAAAGGAAAAGGGGGATTTGAAAACTCAGATCACCAAACTCGAAAAGGAAATCAAGGCTCAGGCGGAACGGGACCGTTCTACCGAGGTTGAACTCGCAGAGTTCAAAAAATCATTGAAGGTGTTGGAGAAAAATAGACTCAGGGAAATAGGTCAGAAAAATGCAGAACTAGCTGAGCAAAAGAAGCAATTTGAAGGTGATTTTTTGATATTTTAGCTCATTTTTTAAATTTCAATTTTTTTTGCGATATATTAGATCAACTGGAACTGGGCAGGAAGGAAAAAGAAGCGCTGGAAAGAGAACTGAAAACAAAGGAAAAATAACTGAGTTTGAAAGGAGAAATGAGTCATATGCTGGAAGAGGAGCGCACAGAAGTAGAAAAAAAAATAAACATATTGAGGAGTAAAATAAAAAATAAAGATCCTTATCATTGAAATAAAACAAGAAAAATAACTGAGAAAGGAAGCAAACGAACGCGTGCATCAGTTGGAAGAATTCATTTTTAATTTCATATAAGATAACAACATCATTCCTTTGCAAATTGATAACAACAGTGGTATTCTCAATAATGTTAATAATACGACATTTGATTAAAATAACAACAACAACAATAACATCAATAACAACAACATATATTTATCTGATTCTAAAAAATCCAACATTAATTAACATTTTCTCAAAGAACTGTTCTCAAAGTCAGTAAAGAAATAGTGAATCAAAAAACTATTTTTATAATAAAGACCCAATCACTTGGAACATAAAATACATAAATAAACAAACAAAAAAACAAAAAATTATAATAAATACAATTAAGGGAACTAAAGTTTAAAAATCTGATTTTTATATATTTTTTTTAATTAATAATTAAATGCTTTTATAATAAATTAACAAGATTTAGTTTAACTACTATAATTACTTTACTACTAATTTTTTATTTATTTATTCAAAAGGTTATAATTATAATAAATAAATATTATAGTTTCTACTAATATATTTTGTTATATCAAACTTAAAATCCTTTCAATTCAAAACAGGCAATGCTTGAGCAGTTTATTCAGCTACAATAACTTTTTCACTTTCTTAAGTTTGAGTTTATTCCTTTTCTTATTCTAGTACTTATATTTTAGCCTCACTTTATATTTCTTTTTTTATTGTTATTCTTCTTCTTCTTCCTCAGGATTTTACAAGGGTTCTTTTTCTTTAACAACTTCTTCTTCTTCTTCTTCAATTTTTAATCATCTTCCTTTTTATCTTAATTTTCAATTTTTTCTTCAGAAAGATCTAGTTTTTTTTCAACTTTAACTTCTTCTTCTTCTTATTATTTTTCTTCTAGCTCCTCAGCCACCTCTCCTTCTTAAGATAATTTGAGTTTTTTTCAATTTTTTCTCCATTTTCAGCATCTACTGGAGCGGCCTATTTTTTGGAAGACCTTTTTGCTGTGGAAGTCAATTTTTTTTCGCTTTATTACTCGTTTTTAATGGCAGATTGCTTACTTTCTTGTTATTATGATTATTTAGTATTGGATTTTTCGCCATAATAGTAGTCAATTTTCTTAACAGAAGTCCCAGTTGAAGATCTGGTGGCTCTTCTTCCTTAGGTGACTTCAAGAGCGTCGATTATTTGAGAAGTTTAGTTATCTTTTTGAACAGAATTTCTAGGTTTTCTTCCACTTTTTTTGGCTGGTGTCGTCAAAGTGTCTTATTGTTATTCCTTTTTCTGAGATTCTTTATTTTCAGTAACTACAGGTTCTTTCACGGGAGTCTTTACAGCGAGATCTTTGGGTTATTCTTTTGCGACTTCAGCGACTTTTTTGTTTGATTTTTGGCTGCTCATTTCAAATAATATCTTAATTGTAGTATGAATTTAATTTTATTTTTTTTGTTATTTTTATTTTATTTTTTTTATTTTTTATTTAAATTATCTGTTGTTTTCTTATTAATAGTTTTAATGTTAATGTGAAAATTTTTCTTTTTTTCTTTCTTGAATATTTTTTGCTAATCAATTAAGCTTTAGTCTATAGTATATATTTTTTGTTTGCTTGTTTTTTTGCTTTTATTATTGCTTATCAATTGTATTACAGCCGCAAAATTTTGTTTTTCTTTTATTTTTTACATGTAAAATCAATTGAAAATGTTTAAAAATAAAGCTGTGGCGCCTTTATTTATATATCGAATATGTTATACTCATGTATCATTCTTAATATCTTCCCTTTTAATTAAAAATATTAATTTATATTATCTTTATTTAAGAGGTTTTTATATAATAAAAGAAAGGGTATTTAACTATAAATTGATTCAATATATCATTGTTATTTTAAGTAGAATGTTCTTTTCCTTCACTTTTACCAGAATTAAAGGTATATTCATGAAGGTCAATATTACTGCACTTTGCTTTATTTTTTTTATTTTAAATATCAAGAACTAATAGTAATAGTTATATGAATACATAAATAAGTAAATAAATATATAGATAAATGAAAGTATTTAAGATATATCTACATTTTTATTATTGAATTTAAAACATACTAGCTACATATTCTTTTATTTTATTTGAAATTTATATAATTTTAAACTATTAATATAATTCATTTTAGCAAAATTATTATTTATTATGTAGTTAAATTGTTTAATTTCCCCTTATTATAAATGCAAGATATAACTAAAAATTAATTTTTATTTTATCTAAAGGATTTTTTCTTATTGACATGTATTTCGCTTTCTTTCATATATTTATATAAAGATATTAGATATTAATATTATTTTTAAAATACTAATTTTCCATAATTTATCTGCAAAAAAATGTTATAATAATAAAAATTACTTTATACCTTTTTTCTACATATTAAAATAATTTTTGCCTTTTCATAATTTATTTAACAAACATAACTCATTTATATTTATATGGTCAAGCAGATTAAAGAAGTTTTTCTGAAATTTGTGTTTTTAATTGCTAAATGTATCAATTTTTATATTTAACTTTCAATATAGTTTTGATATCAACCTTTTTATAAATCAAAGTATTGACATTTCTTGATATAGGAGCTTGATAAAGCTTAAAAAATCAGACATCTATTCATAATATATTTTAAATTGAATAAAACTGCTTAGTCTAATAGGATATTTGCATCATTATGAAGCAAAGAGTATATTTATTATAAAGATTTCAATTTATAATGTAAAATTCTTAATATTTTATACTTTTCTAGCTTATTTTAGACACATTATATTGAATTTTAATTTATTATATAAAGTAATCTAAATTAATAAAATTATAATTATAATAATAATTCTTTAACAATTCCAAATAAAGTACAATTAAAATAGTATTTAAAAATATATAATATTGAATATGAACATATTTTTTGGATAATATGAATATTATTGACATATTAGACAAATTTTATAAACATAATATCTTTTTTACATTTAAAAATATATTTGAAAAAAAAGTGTAAAATATTTTTTGAGATGAATAAAAGAATAATTATCGCTAAAAATTAAAAGTTTTAATATATTTTTAATTGTATAATATGATGATATATATATATATGAGATTTAAAATTTAGGATATTCAATATGGGTAGAGAAAATAATTTATTTAAATTTATTGTGTTTTAAATTATATTATTTAAGTTAACATAAAATTTTATACATCATGATACTTTTACAGATATAAATGCCATAAACACTACCAGATTTCCCGTTAATAAAATATGATGTCAAGATTTTTCATTATACTGTAATAGTAAATAACATTTATCATAATCATATGATTAATATTAACTCATTAATTCCGAAAGCTGAGTGAAAATATATATGATGGTAAGAAAAAAATCTAAGACGGTACAAGTGCTCTACTTCATCGAAAATCTTAAAATCTTGAGGGGTTTGTATCAGCATAGTACCTCTTGTATTATACACATAGTCATGTACATGCAGTGATAAATAACATAAACATAATATGAAAGTCCAAATTTTGTTAAGAATTTATAAACACTTTTCAATTTAATTGGAACTATTACAGTGTAAAGTAACTTAATTTTCATTTTATAGCAGTACAATTAATTTATTTTGAATATTTGTTATCAATATAATTATATAATAATTTATATTATTTCAGTTCTAGTTGGTAAATAGTATTATTCAAAGCAATTTTTTACAATAAGAATTTTTATGCTTTGTAAAACCTTTCCTTGCTGTTTTATAATAATTTAATCATTTAGTAGGTAGTGAATTTTTAGTGTAAAATTTATTATTAACTAATGAGCCACAACATTCAATTTTGAAATAGTGTATTAATCTAATACATAATTCAGTAGAATCATACTCCATGAAAATATTTTAGCTCAATTTCTTCCATATATTTGGTATAACTAAAGTTTTATTTTTTATTAATTTAATAAATTAAATTAATTTTGGGTTTTAGTTTGTATTTTATAGAATATAGTATTTTCAATAAAATATTATTGAATAAAAATAAATGTTAAATATAATAAAATTTTAACTATATATATAAAAATGTAGAATTCTGCTCCAACCCCATATTACCCTAGTAAACTAAATAATTGAAAGGTAGTTACAAATTCCCCATGGTTATTCGGCTTATAGAATAATTCTACCGTTTTAGATTTTTATATACAATCATAGATTTTTCCGCCCAGCTCCCTCACTAGGGGTTAAGAATAATCTCTAATCACTCATAAATTTTGAAATTTTAATAAGATTTGGATAGATTTAAACTAAACTATTAATAATTTAAAACAAGTAGAGTGAAAGAAATTACAGATTTAGTTTTTATCATTATTTTTATAAAATAAATCATATTTACACACACACATATACACACTACGAATCTTATTATAATAATTATGGTATTACTTTTATTATTACTATTAGAAGAAAGGGAAAATTATATCAAAAATTTAAAATGATGTGGAACTGAAGAAAATCCGATAGTTTAATCAAACAAAGCATTGTGATGATAGGAAACTGATAATCATTATAATAATATAATTTATTTAGTAAATAATATTCATAAAAATATCAATTATATATGTGGTTAAAATTAATGGTATATTAAAATAAAGAATTTCTTATGATTATAGTATAGATAAATAGATGAAAGTATAATTAAATAATTGAATAATTTAATATTAAAAAATTACATTTAACTTCTAATATGGAAAATCAGTAGAATAAATATAAATACATTTATATATAAACTACAATTATAATTTCAGATAGAAATAAATACACAATTATAATTTCGTCACTTTCTATCTATATATCATAAAAGCAAACTTTTACTTAATTATTCCGAATAAATCAATAATTTAGTAATTTAATAAAATCAACTAATCAACCAATTATCCAATAAATCAATCCAAAAATAAACATAAATAACTAATCTATTATCTACAATATTTCGATATTATTTACATGGAATAACAATAGTAATAAGAACAAGGTTTTAAAAACCTCACAGGAGAATTAAAAGAATTTTATGAATTTCATGGTGTTTAACTTATAGCATGGCAGTTTCCCACAAAGATAGAGTTATTGAAAGTCTTATTCGAAAAGTTAAAATCCAAAATCTTTGACGCAGGAAAACAATTCTAAATTATGGAGAACGAAGAGGAAGAGGCTTTTTAAGCCAAGGCCACCATTGATATAAAAGCTGAAAGTGATGTTTATTTGATTGATCATGCAGTCAGTTTTAGGTATTTGTTAAAATAATATTAATTATAAATTAAATCAAATTTTCTGTTCAAAAACTATTAACAAATCACAAAAGATACGAATAATTGAGACCTTAACTGGAAAATGACCCTAAACTTTTAGAAAGATTGGCTAATATGACTAAATATTGCAAAAATAAAAAGAAAATTCCCGGTTTGACTCCTTAGCCCAAACAGTATAAATGCATTGTAGAACACGACTATCAAGAAATAAAGGACCCAAACATAAAAAAGGTTCCCCTTGCTACCGAAGTACTTTCACTTTACGGAAACGAAATAACGGAAATGGAACTCGTTAGATAGTAATTGCAAAAGTTACCGGACCTAAAGGTTCTTTGGCTGAATGACAACCCCATTTGCGAATAATAAGCTGATTTTTCGAAAAAAATCGAAGAAGAGTATTAAAGCATAGAGATTTTGAATTCGAAATTTACTCAAAATATCAGTGCCTTTGCCATTAAGTTCGTGACTTTCGGAGTCAAACACTACGAAAAAGTGTTGGAAGTTAATGCTAAAGATATGAAATATATAGATTTGAGCGATAGAGATGCGTTAAAGGTAGCGAAGTTGGCTAAGTTACTTGAACAAGAGTTCCAAAACGTCGTTGACTTGAACTTGAAAGAAACAGAAATCGAAAACTTGGAAGATACAAACAGTTTCTTCGCGATTCTCAAAGCTTTGAAACAATTAGTCAATATTTAAGTTGATTAAAAGGTAGAAGAGATTTTACTCGACCTTTACAAACAAAATAAATTGAAAGAAATATGTCCCTCTTTGAAGTATGTAAACGGACACGATCTCGCCATTCAAGTCCCCCCTCACCCTTAGGAGGAACAAATAAGAGAAGTCATGAAGAACATATGGCAACTTGCTGGCTGCTACAGATTGGCCAGTTCCGAATAATACGATGAATCTGCAATTTGGTATTTTGTTTTATTTGTTTGATTGATTATTCAATAGTTTTTTTAAACTAAAAGGTATATTAATGATGAATTTGGATCTGCTGTATAGCACGCAGACAAGGGAAATGTGAAAATCGTTCCGTTTTTGTACGCTCCCAACAACAAAATGGATGGCTCCGTTATAAGTTACAGTTTGTGTTGGGCAGTGCAAGATATTTTGGCGGGAGAAGACTTGACGAGGGACTTATTGGTCGGAATAGATGAAAAGGCACAAAGATCGTCTAAATTATTTGCTTGGTTCGACCTACCTTTGGATTTTTTCCACAAATAATTCTAATTAATCGAAGAAATGAGAGAAAAAAAGTCCAAAGAAGGTTTATAAATTTTGAAAGAATTCCGCCAAAAACCAAAATAAAAAGTTACAAGTTAGCATGCAAGTTAAAACAAACTGAAAGTTTTGACCGATATTCAAGTCATTATTGAAAATTTGAAAGACCCCAAATTTGAATTCGTTTAAGAATTAGAAAAAGCTGACGTTATTTGGCTTAATGCTTCAGTTTAGGAAACTTTCGATAAATTAGCAAAAACCCAAATGATCAATCAATTTCCCTTCGAAAGTTGTATTGTAATGAAGCACAATTTGAATCACACAGTTAGTTCAACTTTGGGAAATGTGCCCTGGATGCAAAGAACTTACGATTTAAACACTGAGTTGCCCATTTTCATAGGTGATTATCTTTAGAGAAAAGAGAAGTACCTCGATAATATTTGGATAGTTAAGCCCCCTAATGTAATAAATCTAATTTTTGTTTGCTTTTAAAATCATTTTATTATTTAATTGCTTCCCAGATGGCTAGATCCATGGATATGGTTGTAACTGATAATATTGATATTATCATTAGAATGTTGGAAAGTGGTCCGAAATTGGTGCAAAAATATATCGAAAGACCTGTCACAATCAAAAATAAGAAAATCGATTTAAGGTTCATTGTCACTCTCAAAAGTGTAAACAAACAGAAACTATTGAATTTAATTAAAATTATCAATTACTAGAAAATCAACTTCATTAATTAATTTGATAGCTTGATCCTCTTGAGGTTTTCGTGTATAAAAGATTTTGGGTCAGAACTGGAAATAATTAATTCACCAACGACTACAGAACCAGAGAAGTTTACGAAACCCATTTCACGGTCATGAATTACGGTAAAAAATTGGAGCAGATTCACGACACATAATTCAAAGAAATGTTCGACCAGGAATATGGAGCCCAGGTCAAATGGGAAGTTGTGGAAAAAAGAATTTACAACATGATTACAGAATGCTTTGTCAGCACGTAAAAGGCTTTCCCTCAAATGAGTAACCCCTAGTCTAGAGCTATCTATGGTAAATTTTTTTTACTGCATATATCTATTTATCTGCAATACATTACTTATAATACTAAATAGGTCTTGATGTGATGGTTGATCAAAACGGATTTATACCCAAAATGTTGGAATTAACATTTTCCCCCGATTGCAACAGAGCCTGCAAATTCGACCCTACTTTCTTTGATGATATTTTCGGACTCTTGTTTTTAGACAGATCTGAAAATGACACTAATCATATAAGAATTGTGTGAAATGAAACATATTTTATAGTCACTTTCATATAAAATATAATAATATTATAACTAAATATGTATTTAATTAACTAAGTAATGTAATAAAAACTAGTATTTCTATTATAAAAATGAAAAAATTTAAATGCGATTCTTTATAGTTTATTTATTAAATAAATCCAAATAATTATTCTCAAAACAAAGGGGAAGAATTTGCAAATTTTACGTTCACTTATTTTATTTTCTCAAATTCTGATAATATACTTCTTCTTTTTCATATTCTTTAGTTTTGCCTTCATATGCATTTTAAATCTCACTCATTTTTTAACTTTTGCTGGAGTTGTCATTATCGTTACTTTTAATCACTATAGGCCTTTCACTTTTGGAAGCCAAACATCCCTACAATGCAAACCCATCACATCCAATAACCAACATTATATAAATTCCAAAAATCAACAAAACTGCTAAAGCTATCCAAAACTTAGCATTTTTCCACCACATAATATTCTTTAATTTTTCGAATTTTTCTTTAGTTCAGTGGTTAAGTTCACCTGTTTAATAAAAAAAAATATATTAAATATATAACATATTTATTTTTTAAATTTTATACTTAAATTTGTGATTTTTCTAATAAAACATCTAGCTATTCCCCCCTCTCTACACACTTGTCCAGATTACTCAATAGAGTTTATTTTAAATCTTCTAAGTTTTCTCTGACTTGCAGAGTTTTATCACAACTGGTTGTGTTGAAAAATTCAAATTGTTGCTTCAAAATTTTATTGGCGAAAACTTTGCTGAGAAATTCTTTCTTCGTTCTCTGCTCTTCTGGTACTTCATAAAGACAGAACTATAAAAAAAAAATAAAAAAAAATTGAAGCATAACAAACAAACATTTCAACTAAAAAAACAGAAATATATTTACTCTTATTTATTCCAAAAACTTGTAGGCAATTCTTTTGTTATAATTTTCTTCTGTCATGCACAAAAACAAATACTGGCCATCGTGATATGTATGGAATTTTATTAAATGGTGTTTGAAAGACTATCTTGACTTTTCGTTGACTTTTTATGCCACTTAGACAGAAACTCTTTGAAAATCTCCCTTCTAGTCTGTGTATTGGCATATAATTTTTCCTTTGTCAGCTATGGCCACGTATAGAAGATTGTCTGCTTCTCCTATTTTGCTATATTCGGAATTTTCCATAATTAGAATTACTTTTTTTGCTTTATTAATATTTATTTATTTAATAATTAGGCAATCTATTACTAATTGATTTTTCCCTGCTTTATTAAAAAAGCTACTTTTAGAAAGTAAGGTTTATAATTTTTTTTAGAGTAAAATTCATTCTATTTGTAAAATATTAAAATATTTATTTAATTATAATTAACATTTAGAATTATTTTAAATATATAATATGATACAAATATTACATAAAATGTCATTGTGTTATTGATTGCATAAAATATAAATTTTTTTAGGCTAAAAGGCTATATAAATTTAATAAAACTATACTACATTTATATTACATTTTTGATAAAATATTCCTAATTATATTGATAGAATACATTCATTTTTATAAATAGATTATTACTTAAATGATTTATTTGGTTTTTATAAAAAAAAAATATACAACTTTATTAGATTAATATAAAATAGAAATCCTCTAATAATAATTCTTATTTAAAATCATATAAAATATTTGTACATATACATATAGAATTAATTAGAATAAGCAAATACAATATAATAAAAAATAATAAATATTTAAATAATTCTTCAAAAAATGCTTTAAAGTCTCAATAATTAATAGAGCAATTAAAAAAATGTTATTAGACCTAACAATAATGAATTGAAAAATTATTAAGTTTAATTTCTTTCTTCTCGAATAGATAATGAAAATAATAATGTTTTTTATTAAATAAAAATTTAGAAACCAAATTATGAGACAAATATTATAGAGTCTAGGTATTCAATAATGAAAGAATTGCACGAAATTTTACAAAAAGAAAAATGCGAACTTCCACATTTTCCGAGCAGAAAGGTTTTCAAAATGGACAAAAATTCAGAAAAGTTCAGAAATTAACGGTATTTATATAAATTATTACTTTTTATTATAATCCTCTTTCTTCTTATATTCATGATTTTGTAAATATAGACAATAAGATCTATAAACCTATTTTAATCAACTTTTAGTCTAAAAAAATGCACTTAAATAGGGAAATATTATCTTAAAACATTTTTTAGAAACTGGTAATCTGTTACCTGACATTATTGAAATTGTATAAAGTCGAGAATAATTTATAAAACATTTTTAAAAATTGCAGGAAATACACAAGGGGAAGTTTAGTAAGGTGTATTTGGTCAAAAATGTGCGCCAGGGAAGCATTTTTATTTTAAAAAAACTTCTTTTTCCTGTAAATGATATTGAGGCAAGCGAAGCTCACATAGAGAAACATACTGAAAAATTTATAAAATAATACAATTAATTATCAAATGTAGACTCTCAACTCAAAATTTACCGTATTTTTAAATCGTTGAACAAATTGAGCCAAATTCAAACTTAATCCTCTTCTATAAGATGCCACAGAAAAGTAAAAAAACGTAAAATAAATTATTAAATTAATTATGTTTTTGATTTTATTTTAGGTGTGGGTGTTAATGGAAAAAGGAGAAACAAGTTTGCAATAATTCATAGAAACGAAAATTTATTAGCAAAATCAAATACTTAGTAAGAGTGAACTCTTATTAATTTTTCATAATATGAGCTCTGCCCTGGCTTCAATGCACTCCTATTAAATTGCGCACGGAAATTTGAATTTACGAAATGTGTTTATAATGAGTGAAAGCGATTACAATATTAAAATTTGCGATATCTAAGAACCGAACTTAAAGGCTAAATAGCTGTATAAAATAGTGAAATTGGACCCCGGATTGCTGGTTTTCATGTCCAACCAATAATTACGAAAAATCTCTACTATATCTGGGATAAAAAAAGCCAATTAAAGCTTGGATTAATAAAAAAAATATCAAAATATAGAAATTCAAAATATGCTAAAAGAAGATGTTTATTCATTGGGAATTATATTTTTACTACTGTGTTATTTTAATAATAATAAAAATTCTGACTAATAGAATTGCATTGAGAGATTATGGCAGAGTATCATAATACAAGAAAATGCTATGTAATGCAGCAAAATCGCCTAGTAGTCTATATTAAAAATGCAAAATAATATGAATTCTCAAAGCAAAGGCCAATAAAACGAAGGAGAAGAAGATGAATAGTAATAAACGAAAAATATGCACTTAAAAGAAGAGTAAATTATAATAGATCCAGAAGCTATAAATCGCATAGTGCAAGAAATCGTTTTTCCCAATTATGGAAGTAATATAGGAGAGTTAATACTCGCAATGTTGGCTTTTGATTGTAATTAGAGACCAAACTTATCTACAGTTACACAAAGTATAAAAGAAATTTAACAATAGTCTCTAAATATTAGTTTTTTAAGTAAAAATAGTATCAATGATAATAAAAATAGTAAAATATAAAACAAAGAAAATATTCAATAAAATATTATAAATAAAAGTGTTACTAATTATGATAATAATAGCAACAATGAAGCCATTTCTCATACTGTAAAATTGAAGTCCTTCCAAAAAGACTTGAACGTGTTAAAGGAAATCATATAAAATTGTAATGTTACTATAGATAATAAGACTTAGGAAATTATTTAGAGTGAAGAAGAATAGGCTAATAAAAATCAAATTTTGTATGAAATTTTTGAGTAACTTAAAACAATATAATTATTTAAATCTTACATTATATTTAGAGCTTAAAACATGAATCCTGAATAGAAAAGCGGATTAAATAGTTAAATGAAAAATAAAAAATATATAAGGGAACTTAACATCTACCTAGCTAAGCAAAACAATATCGACTTGAATAAAGAAAATATCTGTGAGTTGGGGAGATAGTTAGCATAAATAAACAATTTAGAAAAATTGACAATTGACATAAAAGGCTAGTCGTGTATTAAGGAATTTATTATAGCTTTAACCGATATTTTTAAAGAATTTAAAAGCTTAACCAATTTATCACTTGATTTTTCTTCATCGTAATACTAAAATCGTTTAAACATTTTTATGTTTATTGATATTATTTTTTTATTTAAATAGAAGTGCTTAAAATATTGAATACGAGGTTATTTATAATTTGATAAAATAAATAAATAGCTCCCATCTATAAAAATTATATTATATTTAACAGGGTAAAATATTATATATTAAATAATTATAAATTTATTTATATATTTATTTTTTTTAAATTAAATAAGCACTGACCTCACACAAAATGATCTAGAAAATATATAAAAGGAAATATAATGTAAAAATATCCCATTTCATAAATTTGTAACAGATTTTTGAAATTTTATTTTATTCAATAATTAAATTTAGTATATATATAAATTAAATTTGCATTAATATTAATAAATTAATATATTTATTTTTTACTTATTAATAATTAAGTATGTAACAAATTAGTTTAACATTACAATATATTAAAATATGAGTTTTATTGTGGAAAATTTATCTCCTTATTATATGTTAATTAAAATACTCATTTCGTTTTATACATTATTAATATTTTATTCTTCGATTAATTATTTTAAAAAGTATATTATTTAAGGTCTTTAAATTATTGTCACTATTAAATTATATATATTGATTAGACTATATTGACTTTTACTAATATTAGCAATACTTAAAATAACAAAATATAGAAAATATAATTAAAAAAAATATTCCTGAAATAAAAGTTATAACCTAAGTTATAGAATTAACATACCTAGCAATTTTTATATTTTTATTTCAATTGACAATAACAAAATTTGATACAATATGAATTACAATCCAAATACAAATAAAAGCAATAACATAATAAATGATGTTTTAAGTAAATCGAGAGATATATTTTATTTTACAAACCCATTGGTTAAATTAGAAAGAAGAGCTAAGTTTGAATAAGATTATTTAATGTATGCAACAAAATAATAAAAGTCTTCAATGGAGACGCAGTGTGATTTATTTGCTCTTTACGATAGTATAGTGAGACGAGGGTAATTTAATCAATTTTATTTTAGAATAATTATATAAATTTGCATTATTAACAACTGAAATATCTATCAGAGGAGAAGATGAAGTTGAATAATAAAAATAGTGGTAAATTATTGCTTATTCTTATCCATATTATGAAGAAAAACCTGAAGATTTAAAATAAATTTATCAAAATCAACTGCAAGACTATTATAAAATAATGAATAATACTAATGAGGGTGTGTATTTAATATATAATAAATTCAAAGTTTAATATGTTTGTAGAAAATTTAAATAAAAATATTTTTTTTATTAGATAAAATTAAATACATTTAAAATAATAAGATTGAGAGGTTTTTTGTGCCTAATAAAATGTTATTGGGAGGATTTCAAATTAACATAAATGATTTGCCTTCATAAATTGAGATGGAACTGATAAAAGAGCATAAAATTAAATTTATTGACATTTATCTTTGTATAAGATGCATTATTTTGAATATGGGTTAGGATTAAATCAAAGATATATTGCAAAAATTGCCGAAATAGTATTTTGAAATTTTTATAAATATTTACAAATTTTTCTGGGTTAATGGCACAATTTAACCTACACAGTAAGCAATTGATATTTTGGGAATAAAGTCCCATTATGATAAGACATAGAAAAATGTAAAATAAAAGTAATAATATCATTCCACGTATTTATTCATTGATTTTTGTATAGGTTGTCATTGTAGGATGCAATTTAAGAAATTTAATTTTGAGTCAACTTTTAATAAAATCAGGTTTAACAGTAACTATGATAGATGAAGTAAAAGAAAAAAAATTCACTGAAAGTTTACAGTAAATTTAATTTTTATTTAATTATTAATATATAAAATTAAATATGTATTATTATTATTAAAATATATTAGACTTCAGAAATCTATAGCTGAAATACTTGAATATACACCTATTTAAATAGAATCAAGCAAATACAGTTAGGTTATAAAGTTTCTTTATGATGTAAAATGATAATTATAGCATTTTTATTGTAATATTAATGCAAATATTCTTTATATAAGGAAAGAATTCAATATCACCAATATAATTAAACTGAGGGAATCGTTTTTGATAAAAATGGAGATATTAAAAGCTAAAGTTAGTTGTCTGAAGCTGAATAAGTTTATTATTAAGTTTTACATAATATTTTTTAAAATGATAAAAGAAATGGAGAAGATGAAAAAACTTTTTGCATTATTTTATTTAAGAAATCAATAAATTGTATGAGTAATAAAAAGATTAAGATATGGAAGAGGAAAATCAAGATTAGTAGTAACGCAGTCCTAAAAAGGAAAGCAGCGAGGATAATAATAATACTAGTGAAAAAGTAAAAAAGAAAAAAATAGACAAATAACTAGTGCTTTACTACTTATAGTGGTAGATGTTTACAACAAAAATGTTGGGAAAAAATACTTAAATAAAGACATGGGATTCTTATTTTAGTAAATTCAGCATCCATGATTATTTACATTATTTTCTTTTATTTTATTTACTTTAATTTATTAGATTAAAAAGAGAAGTCATTTTTCTCACATTTTCTGACAGGAAGCAAGTTTATTTTGCTTAAAGACAACCTAAGCATATTTAAATAAAAATTATTAGATAAAGAAAAAGAAAGTTTTACAATTAAAGAAAGGCAAATAAAAGAAATTAATTTCGATAATAAATCAAAATAATACACACTTGAATTTAAAAAAAAAAAGAATCATTTAAGTGTGACTATTTAGTTTTATCATAGTGCGATACTGCAATTTAAAGTTTAATTTAGGGAACTAAGGTAATCTTAATTGCTTAAGCAGATTATATATATATACTAGCTAGTAAATAATTTTTTTATTTAAACTTAAGTAATCATTTTATTATGGCGAAAATTCAGAATAAGCTCTGCATAAAGCTAAAAGTGATGAAATTGAATTTTCAAAAGAAATTTATTCCCATCTGAGTTCTTTTTGTAAGTTGGGTAATTTTTAATAGATTAATAAATTAAAAAATAGTTTTGATATAGATAAATAAAGAAAATGTATATATATAAAATATTTTAAAAATAAAAGATTATGATAATAGCGTAACTGCCTGCATTGTGTTCAAAGAAAAAATATGGAAAGACTTTTCTGATAGGGAAATTTTTTCTTATTTGGGCGAAGAATCTTCGGAAATAATTTACTTTATTGATGTTACCTATGTGTTTAGCAAACCTGCATTTTTAGCCATTTGCAATGTAGAAAAAGAATCCATCAATGATAATGATTTTAAATACAAACTTAATTAGATAATGGATACCATGTTTAAACCATAGTATTAGATTGAAAATAGTATTAGAGAATTCACAATTTTCTCCATATCTCAATATCAACTTGTAGACCCTTATGCCTCTAATCCCATAGAGCAATCTAAATAAGTAATATATGATTTAATATTAATGAATAGCCTTAAATTATTTTTTTAAAAGATAATTAACCCGCACCACTAATTGTATTTCAATATTCCTTTAAATAACGGAAGCTCCAATGACAGATTTACTTCTTTTATTTACAATGCTTACTTTATTCATAGCAAAATCCTCTAACATTAATATAATTTTAAAAATTTGGACACTAATATGGAAAATGATTTTATAGTAGACCAGCAATACAAAATTTAAAAGAAAAATAAAGTGAAAAATCAGAATAAATAATAAAATTAAAAAAAAAATAATAATAATAATGACAATAATAAGGAAGATGACAAGTAGGAAAATTAAAATAAATAGATAATAACGAAGAAGAGTTAGAAGAAATATTATAAAAAGTAAAATAAAAATCAGACAATTTCAATTCAGAGCAGGTAAGTAGATTTTAATAATTTTCGTTGTAAAATTTCTTTAATTAAAATTTAAAATGATTTTCATAAACTTTGTTTTTTATTTGAAAAAATATTAAAGGAATAAAAGGCCTAAATAATTGATGAAATTTCATTTGGGCTAGCGTCTAAGTAGCATAGTACAATTTAATAATAACAATCAGAAGTTGAGATTAATGTATAATAGCAACAAAAATAAGATTAGTTATTAGAACAGAGTCATAGTATGAGTCAAATCTAAAATGGCCAAGGTATAGATCAAAATATACCAAACTCTTATATTTTAGAAAATGAATCCTAATAAATTTAAGAAAAATATAGCTAAAATAATGAATTTAATAATAACGGTGTTAGTTTTCAATAAAATTAATAAGCACATGATACATTTTAAGAGGAAAAAATGGAAGAAGAGTAATAGTAATAATTTTCTGTTAATGGTGAGTAGAACCAAATATAAATCGAGCAATTCCAATAATAATAAACATAGTAACACCACTCGTAGAGTTAATACCCAATAGTTCAAAACTTCACAAAATTATAGTAAGAAATATAGTAAATATAAGTAGAATATAAAAAATCCTTTTTTAAATTTTTTAGACATATAAATCCCATTTGGAAGATCAGAGATTTTGATATTACTTCTGATTATTTCGGCCTCACCCATTCCTTCATATAAAGAACGAACAACTTCTACAACTATTGCACAGAAAAGGAAAAGAAAAAGCTATATATGATGTTGGAACTAACCGAACCGTATAAAATAAGTAGCAATTTTGTTATTCTAAAAATAGGGAGTCCATATCTTTAAATACATAAAAACGATGATGATGAAGAAATTCTTACGATTGATCATAATAGAGAGGTAAGGGAAGAAAAAATAGAAACGAAAATAAGAGATTTCAACGATAATTTCATTTCCCTTCGTAGAGACAAGTCGTTACTGAACAGAGGTAATAAGATTAAAATTTATGTATGATTTGTTAATTAATTAATTTTGCTAATATTTGTAAGGAAAAATTATTTTTTACTGCTAAATCAAAGTGTACATTCCGGTATATAATAAAGTATTTTATGTTGTGATACCAGAAGACCATCAGAACTTGATTTTTTTCCACACAGATGTCTAAAAGTTGAAAGAGTTTTTAGACGGGAAAATAGAGAGCGCACAGGCTCAATAGGGAGACGAAACAGAAATAACATTCTCTCTTTACTCGCGTCCTCACACCTTTTGGGAAATATTCGACTAGGTGAGTATCTAAAGAGTAAAAGAAAGGATACTCAAAAACTACAAAGAAGACATAATTGACAAAATAAATGATAGTTATTTTATCACAGGGTTCGTTAACAAATAAATTGACGATAAAAAGCTAGAAGACTCTTTCGACGTGATGTTGAACGACTTTGTATAGGAAATGTGGTAGCGATATGCCCCTAGTTATAGTGACCAAAACATCCATATTTCATAACTTTTACTCTGCTACCGCCACCCCGTTATAGATCTTTTATTGAAGGCCTCGAAGCAGTGCAATAGTTAGGAAGAAATAGGGTTACTTGTCAGTCAAATTAAATAAATGAAATAGAAATCGAAAGTCACCAGAAACTCTGTTGACTTAAGTCTTATTTTCAATTCTAAATTTGAAAAAAAAAGTGAATAAAGTGGATTTTAACATAGTAATTACTCACTTCTCCCACCTAATTATCACATTATTAGATAGTAATTAATTAATTTATATGATTTTTTCATTTATGCAAAAAAAAAATCTACAATTTTTATCAAGATTTATGGATCCCAGTTCTCCAGGAATGGAGGTCGGTTTCGACTTTTGCTTATCGATTCATAAGAAAGTTGGGCCGAAAAAATAAGGGTTAAAGGAAAAAGAGGTGGGGAAATATCACTTCTATTTCACTTAATATAGAGGGAAAGAATTTAAATTGTATAAAAAAGAAGTAAAGTACCAAGAAGGTGAGGAAGAGTATTGGAAATATATTAAGATGGAATACAAACATATTTCTAGGTGGTAGTTTTATGAATATATGGTCTAGTTCGTTATTGATGAAATAAGGATGTATGCCTGTCAAGGAAAATAAATTAAACTATTGCAGAAAATGTACTCTAACTTTGGAAATTATTAATTATAGAACCAGCAGCAGCAGGTTGAGAAAAATGTAGAAATAAGAAAATGCAATTTGGAATAAACGGAATTTTTGTAAAGAGAAGTTGGTAAATTAAACTAATCTTTAGAATAATAGGAAAAACCTACTCTTGACGTATAGAAACTAATTAACATATTTAAGAAATCTGATACACTAGAAATCATAAGTTATAATCAAGAATAATATCCGTTTTTCACCTGTGCACCTATTGAATGAATTAAACTATAAATATATATATATAATTAACCTACACTATTCATATATATATATAATTTTTTTATTTATTTATTGATATATCCCAATTAAAAATTCTTTTTTATCCATTTACTACTTTATACCATTAATATTAAACTATAATGTTATAGAAAAATTAATTTTATTGAAATGTAAAGCTATATAAGTTATAATATTCTGATCTTCATAATTATAGTCTGTCTTCTATTAGTTTCATAAAGAACTAAGAAGCTAAAGGAATTAAATCATCATTAAAATTAAATCGCGAATCGTGTAGCATAATATCATTCATTTTACGACCACTTCCTAAAAAGTAGAAACACCCAGGTACTTTTTGTATGAAAAATGAGAAATCTTCAGATGCACTTCAAATTTAAATTAGGGGAAAAAAAATGATAATCTGTGTAGAAGTTTATTTTATTAAATAGAGAAGCAAAAATTACCTTGAGGGAATGACTCCAAATTCTCCAACTTTTTCTTCTCCGAAAAACTATTTTCCTATTCTAATAACATGTTCCGTTTCTTTTTCTGTGTTGTTGACTTGATCGTAAACTAAATTGAAATCTAATTTGTAATCACCCTGATATTCTGCCTTTAATTCTTCTAATATGACAGTGAGTTCTCTTTCAAACTCTTCAGGTAGGCCATCTTCGAAGCTTCTAAGAGTTCCTTCAATATAGGCGGAGTTGGCTGAAAATAATAAATTTCAAATAATGAAATTATGGAATATTATTAAAATAAAATACCTATGACATTGTAGGTTTCTCCTACTCTTAAAACGGGGAAAGTGTTAACAAATTTCCTTCCCTAAAATTTAGAGGAGTGCATTTTTTTTAGCTTAAGGTGGAAATCTACACTCATTTGAGCTGGATCAATAGCATTTTAGGGTGCACTACCTAGTTTATAAAACAATACAATAATAGATAGAATTATTTATATTTTTCAATAGTTAAGTTACCATGTCCCCCTTATCCGATCAAATTAATTTTAATAATCGCCACCGCAGCCATCATTACTCCAGATTTTACAAGCAGATGGCCGACTGTGTGAGTAGGGTAATTGTGGAATCCGTAGCATTCATTCACCCCTTGTAAACACCCTTCTTTTATCATTACTTTGGCTCCAGAAACTGGTCCTTCTTCTGAAGGCTATATCAAGAGTCTAACACCCTTATTACTAGGAATTTCTTCAATTTTCTCCATAAATAGCTGAACGAATCCCATAAGAGAAGCTGTGTGCCCCTTAAGTAATTAAAATACATTATATATTAATTTATATAAGAAGAGACTGCTGATAATTACGTCGTGTCCGCAAGCATGAGCAGCATTTAAATTTTGTGATTTATAATCCAAATTGTCGGTTTCTTCTTTCATAGAGAGTGCATCGATATCAGTTCGCAAAGCAATTAATGTGGTTTCTTGAGATGTGGCAGGTGCTTTTCCGAAAAGGTCAACCGTGAATCCAGTTTCTGCGCATATTTTGATTTGCTGTTCTTCTACTCCTTAATCTATTAAAAACTATTTAATATGTTTTTGTGTGACATGTTCTTTAAAACCAAGCTCTGGATGTTGGTGCATTTGTCTTCGGAAATTTATCAATTCATCCAAATTGTATATACTTTTTGAATCTGTTTTAACCTTTTTTGAAGGATCCATTTTTGCACTTTTATTCTGTTTATTATATTTGATAAAAAATCGTGTCTTATTGCTTTTATTTGTAATAATAATTTATAGGTTTCTATAGATATATCTAATTACATTTTTCTAATATTATTAGTTTTTAACTATTCATGACTTGGCGAATTTCAAATAAATATACATAATTGTTTGTTTTTTTTTTCAAATATAAAATATAGAATAAAAAGAGTGGGAATATATAATAAAATTATCATTATCCAAGTACTAATATAGATCATACACAACAAATAGTTAGATAGGACTAATTTATATAAATTGAAAAGATTAATTAAATAAATAGTAAATAATAATTTGTATATATATATAGGTTTCATATTTCATTATCTAATAATAGATACTCCTTTGCTTTAGTGATATCGCTTTGGAAAAATGTGTTATTTTTATAAAAAATTAATTACTTTATTTATAGAATTAATTAAAATTAAAAAATTTAATTGAAAATTTTAGTGAATTAGTAAGAAAATTTGTAAGTTGTCTATGCAAACACTTACTTTTTATTTTGAAATATCCATTTTATTATATTAATATATTTTTAGTATAATTAGTCACCTGCTGATGTATATCTAACTTTTTTGTTTCTTTTTAATCTTATCTATCAATATTTATTGTTTCTTTTTAAATTTAATCTATCTATCTATATTTATTTACAATATAGAAAGTTCTTTCTTAATCATTTTTTTTTAAAACATTAAAGATAGTTTTTATTACATTTTATATATCTTTTTTATTAAAAAGCGAAAATCACAATAAATCTCCTACACTTTCTTATTATTATTACTGCTGCTATTATTATAATTTATCATCATCTTCTTCTTCTTCTTCAATTTCTTAACTTTAGAACTCATCTTATTATTATTAAGATTCTTCAGGTTCTTTTTATTCTTATTAATTTTCTTTATTAATATCTTATTAACTATCACCCTTATCATTTTACAATTATTCTTTTTATTAGTTTTAACTGTTTTATTCTTAAAGTTCCTTTTCTTTTTCTTCTTTTTATTAGTCCAAATATTCAGAAACTCTATTTTTAGACTCTTGTAATAGTGATTGATCAACACCTTTCACATATTCATATATTTTTAAATTATTAAATCCTATTTTGATTTCAGGGACTCCAGAAAATGCCTAAAATATTTCAAATGGTATTTTGATTATACTGGATTATGCATACCCAAAAAAAATTACCTTTTCAGCAGAAGCAAAATCTTTATATTTAATAATAGCTTAGAAACACTTTTGGTTAATTTTAAGGATCTCAATTTATCCGAATTCCTATAAAAAAAATACAAATTTATTGAAATATTTAATAAATCTATTCATTTACCTCAAATTTCTTTTACAGAACTGCATATTTTATTTATTCTTCAGTTAAATCACTTAATTCTAAAGTGATATCGTAAATATTTCCAACTAAATCGTGTTCTTTAAATGGTTTGAGGGCTTCTTCATTTTCTGTTTTTTCAATTTATGATTTTAATTCCATGACTAGTTTAATTAACTTCATGAGTTCTTCTTTTTTTTCTTAATCTTCCTCTCTATTTTTCAAAAATAAAAACAATCTAAACTTGTCAGTCAGTTTCAAATTTAGTTTTTTTTCGTTTCTTCAAGCAGTAGCTTTTGCTATTTCTAAACAGCACAGGCAGTCGGTTATTTTGGAGCATGGGCGGGAGGTTGCCTATTAGGGTCTTTTCCTGGGCCTTTTTCATCTTATTAAGGAAATCCTCTCCCTCGGCCTCTTTTAAATGCCAGTTCGGGCTAATACTTTTTAGCAATTGAGGGCTCATGCTGACTTATATCTGGCTTTCCCTTGAAATTCTTATTACTGCCATAATTCGAAAAGGCTTAATCTTCTTCTTATTGCTGGGACGAAGGTTGTTCGTCTTGATCTGCTGACAAAGAAACTATGATGTTCTATTTAAAAAAATTTGGTTGGTTAGTTAGTTGGTGTTTATTCATTTTAATTACAGGATTTCCAAATAATTTTCCGTTTAGTTGGAGGGCTCTGGCTGCATCTGCAGGAGAAAAGAATTTAACGGCTGCAATTCTTTCTTTTTAATACGTTTTGAGTTCTGCTATTCCCCCACAACTTTCAAACTAAGGATTCAAACTTCCTACATTATTATAGTGTTTGGGCAGATTTTTTATGAAAACTGTATCTTTTTTATCATTTCTAAATCTGTTTTAAATATATTTTTGATTTGGAGTTTTTTAATTGCCATTATTATTATTATTTTCATTTTTGTTGTTATTTTAAATAAAATTTTATTTTTATTGTTATTATTGATTAATATTTGTCTAAAAATTTAAATTTAGTAAATTTGGAGTGTTATCAGCTGATTAGGATTATTTGTTATTATTTTAACCATTTTCTTTGCTACCAGACTGTTACTAACTGCTCTGCGGAATTTGGAGTGGATTATATTTAGATTGAGGTTTGTCCTTCGGAGGTGGAGGCTAAATAAGAGGCATTCCCGGTATTCCATTTAAAAGATTTACAGGCATAGGGGCTTGCTATTGATTTTAACTTTACTGTTATTAAGAAGAGCTTTGGTTTTTAACTTTAGCTGGATCTGAAGATTGGGGATTTAAAAGATTACTAAAATACAATACATATTAAAAAAAATTAAAAAATATTTTGAAAGTAAAAAATAAATATTGATCGAGTTATTACGGTATCCCAGGCATAACTGGATTTTTATTTCCCTGAAGCATCATATTCATATTCATATTTAGCCACTACTATTACATTTAGAAAAGAGGATTCATCAAATTCACCATTCCAGGCTGAGCCATCATATTCATATTTTAGTTATTAAAGTTGGGACCCATGCCACCATTGTTCATCATTTTATTGTTATGCATTTTACGCTGTAGATTTCTTTTATTATTATTATTTTGAGATAACATATCTAAACTTATGGAATCTTTTTTTTCGTGCTGCTACCAGAATCCTTTCTTTTACCTTAATCTCTCCAATGAGTTTCTCTGTCTTCATCGTCTTCATCATCATCAATTGATCCACGCTCCCTTCTATTAATTCAGGTAAGATTTTCAATATTATCATAAAAATAGAATATTGTTTTTATTTTTACCTTCTTTCCTTCATTTCAGCACTGTCACTGAATTCAGACTACTAATCCTACTGCTGAAATTGCTGCTATTCTTAATCAGAATTTCCAATATCGTCTTCATCATCTGATTCATTTTAAACAATGCAGAAAAGCTGATCTACTACTTCTTCAGTGTCTTTTGATTTATATAAATTTATTAGATACACTGAACATTTGTGTGGAATTTAGAATTATTATATTTAATTATTTGTGATCTTATAATATTATATTACGCTCTTTGAAAAATTCATGTAAATTTTCTATAACTTCTTCTTTATAATTTTCATCTTTAGTATTAGTACTTAAAAGTACCTAGATTACATAGTCTGATAAATCAGAATCTGGAACATTTATGCTGATATAGTAAAATATTAAAAATTCGTTTTTTTGGCTATTTAAAACATTAAAAAATTAATATATAGAATTTATACATGTCTTATTTAGAAGATATATATTCTCTGATTTTATCTTTATCTTTATCGGATAATTCCATTATAATATTTTAACGAATTTAACAATTATTTATTATAATTTTATTATTATTATATGACTTTTATATATTTTTTTAGTAATTTTTCTCTTGTTTCAATATATTTTTGTGTGATATTTTTTTAGACGCAAAAATTTTATTATTTGTTTATTTACTTTTTAAAAGATTATTAAAGGTGGTTAGCCTAGTGTAAATGAAAGAAATAATAAATAATAATATAATTTAAATATAGCAATTAATACGTGAATTGTGTTTTTTATAATATATTAATTTATTATAAAAAAAGGATCAAAATTACTATTTGTTATTACAATTCAATAATTTAAAAAATTATTTTATTATATAATTATTATGAAAATAATTAAAGATTTTATAAATTAAGAAGAAAAGTAACAAAAATATTCATTTATTAATTCATTGTTTTCTTTCAGAAGTTCTGTTGGGGAAAATCCATTCTTCTCCAGGAGTGTATCCAAGAGTAGAATATAATTCTTTTCTGGTTTACATACTTTTTTTTTTTAAGAAAAAAGTTTAATTAATAAAAATAAATAAATAAATGATAAGTTTTAAATACTTTTCTAAACTTCCTTTTTGAGTTCCATTTTATTACAAATCTTTTAAGAATAAATCAATAGCTTTGTTAGCTATTCTTAAGGTGGATACGGGGTAGATAACGCAGTCGTATCCTAATTTTTTGAATTCTTCTAAAGTGATGTAGGGAGTTTTTCCATATTCGGTCATGTTGGCCAAAAGGAAGGGTCCTCCTTTAGGTCCATATCCTGCAAAAAAAAGATTATAAGAATTATTAAACTCCTAATTTTTGTTTAATTAAATAAAAATATATTAATTCACCTTTTAATTCTTTAGCAACGGTTTCGAATTCTTAAACAGTAGCTAATCCTTCCTATCATATAATATAAGTTAAATACAATAAAGACAGTCAATTTAATAGTATAATATATTATCTTTTACGGGGAAAATCATGTCAGCTCCGGCATCAATGTAGAGTTTAGATCTTTTGATGACAGCTTCGAGTCCTTCAACAGATTTAGCATCAGTTCTAGCACAAATAATGAATTCTCCTCCAGAACATTCTTAACTAGCTTTTACAGCAATTGAGACTTTTTTGGCAAAGTCTTCGGCGGGAATAAGGGATTTTCCGTCCAAGTGTCCACATCTTTTAGGGAAAACTTAATCTTCAATGTGTAATCCTTTAATTTATTATGAAAATTATAAATTTATTATTATATTTTCGTTAAAAAAGAGTAAATTAATAAATACCACTAGCTCCATGGGTAAAGTATTCCCAAACAGTTTTAGCAACCATTTCTCCTTCTCCGAATCCAGTATCAGCATCAGCAATGATGGGTAATCCAGAAGCTAAAGCTACATCTTTAATAACTTTGCAGAATCCATCTAAAGTGACGAGTCTTTTTTAATTTATGATTATAATACTTAATCTTTTTCTTAATATATTTTTTCATTACCCTACATCAGGAACTCCAGATTGAGCTGTAACAGCAGCTCCAGAAACATATAATCCATTAAATTCTATTTAGGAATAATAATAATAGTAATAAATATTATTGATAGTAATATTTGGAAAATTATTTACTATTTTCTGCGGCGAGTCTTCCAGACATTCCATTGAAAGCTCCTGGAAGCATGACGCAATCAGTTTTCATGAGTTGTCTTAATTTTTAACAATTTTTAACGAAATGCATTGGAAAAAATATTTTTTTATTGTATAATTTTGTTGAATAATTTATTAATTTGTAGAGAAATTGTATTTATTATTAAAATATTATTTTTATTTGCTAAACGATCAGAATTTGTTTAAAAGATAGATTAATTAAAAACTAATATTAATTAAATGAATGGTTGTAAGTAATATATATATAAATTATTATTCTATAATAACAAATATTAGATAAAATACAGCTAAGAAAATACATATTATGCTTTGTTATAGAAATTTTATTACATTTTATATATTAAATTATTTGTTCAACAAAAAACGTATTATTTATGTAATATAAACAATTTTTCACAATACAACATTGTACTTGATGAAATTTTGTATCAGTTTTAATAAATATTCCTAACTTTTTAAAACTATTTATAATTAGGAGAGGAGGTTCATAAGCAGTGTATATATTAGCTACATTTATATATTATGTTAAAACAGTCCATAATAATATAATTATAAATATATTTCTATTTTTTCAAGTTATAAATTTATAATATAATAGTGAGAGATAGGTAAGTATTGTAGAAAGTAGTATCTAAAGATTAAAGTAATTTTTAAGATTATTATATTTTTATTAAAATATATTTATAAAATATATAGATATTATATTATTTATATATTAAATAATAATATCTAGCATATAAATTTATTAAACAAGAATAATTTATGTTTCTAATGAGAAATGTTATAAATTAGAATTATTATCAAGCTAAAGAAACGATTATTTATAGCTTTAACTTCAAAATTATTAATCTATTTTATTATTTATATAATTTTTGCTTCATTTAATATTATATAATAATAATAAAAAATATTGTATTTTATATAAATTGTGCAAAATGATATATTATTAAAAAAAAATATGATAACTACATATTATTTTAAAATAAAATAGATTTTCATATTTTAAAAGGGGGGGAAGGGTTTTATCTTATTTAATGATAATTTTCATAATATTTGTTATAAATATTAAAAGAATGATAAAATACTGATGAATTTCTGTTATTATTATTACAAATTTATTATATATAGTGTTATTTACATTCAGATTTTAAACTGAATGAGTGATAATAATACGAATAAAATTATTATAAATTAATAAGTTAAAAATTCCAAAAAAAATTGAATGTATTAATCAATAAATTATTAAATTAATTAACCAACTAACTAATTAATGAATTAATTAATATATTTTTTAGTTTAAAGGTAAAAGGAAACAATAGTAAATTTAGAAGAAATAGAATAAAAATATAAAAAATAAAAAATTTTCAACTATGTTTAGTGGTGGTAAAGAGAGTAATAGTCAGCATTATTAGCATAGTTTTCTGCAAAATATCACTCCGAACAAGAAATTAATACTTTAAAATAATTATTAAAATAATGTCGCTAACATGAATGGATATTAATAGCAATAATTAAAAGATAGTAATAATACCAATTATAAAAACAATAGTGGAATAGAAAAAGTAAACACAAATAGTAGCAACAAAAACTATGTAGAAAAGAGTTTAATTATAAAAATTATTCAGTCTAACAGTTAAATTTTTGAAGAAAATTATTTGCAAATGATGGATGAAGGTGGAGGTTTCTAAAAAAGTACAATAAAAAAAACACACGAATTTCTCAAAAAGTTTGAGTATTTTTCAATTGTAAACCAATCTCTCTACCCCCGATATAACAAATTAGAAAATATAAAGGCTCGGCACTTGCTCACTTTGAAAATTTTCGCCTAAATACATCAAAAATTAACCGATTTGCAGCAATAGTATTTAGAGCTATAGGCTAATAACTACTATGAATTTTCACAACAGCTCTCAGCGAGTAATATATTAAAAATAAAGTTTTTTTTTAATTTTTGACAATATAATTTCTATCAGATACCGTAATGGCTTATCCCTTTAAAACATAAATAAATTTGCTTTTGTAAAATCCAGAATTTTAAAGAGAAAATGATTTTCTTACCGACTTTATAACAACTTAAATGCACATTATTCTTATTATGATGCACAAGCCTTTGAAAAACCAATAGCTAATTAAATCACAGAATAAAATTCCCAACAATATAAGTCATTATGTGTAGATTTTGTACGAAAGAATCGTACTTTTTATGCACGGAATTGTACTACCAAACAGTAATTTTGCAGAAACAGAAGAAAGCAGTAGTAAAAATAATGCATAGCTTTTTCCCATTCACAAAGCAATTTTCGATGGCAATACAATTCTACTGAGGAAGCTCTGCAGAAATTAGCATTCGTGGCGAGAATCTCCGTATTTTCTTTTCTGTAACCAGGCTGACCTTATGGGAATAACTCCACTCAGTTTGGCAGTCAGATTGGGTAAAAAAAAATGATAACAACATTTAATTTTAATTGTATATAAAAGTTGTTTTAATATTTAAAAGGTGACAGAGAAAGCACCATTGTATGTGGAAATAATTTCTGCGACCCAAGTCTGAAGAGTTGTGCATCCTACAGTTCAAGTATGGAATTGGCTGTTAAGAATGTAAATAACTGAAATAAAATAAATTTGTAAAGTTTAATTATTTTGCCCATTAAAAATAGAACCAAATTTTGCTACTGAAAGCCCTCATCAATGCTCAGCATTCTTCGAGGCAGAAGGCATTCGAAGAAAAGAGCGAAATATTGAATTAAACACTTTTGAGCATGGAGGATTTCAGTTGTGAAATTAAGTGGGAACACGCTTCCAGTTATATTCCCTTTTTGAAGAAATGGGCTCCGAACGATGTGTACAAAATTTACAAAAAGGGAAACATGTTTAGAATTGACATTGGTCTTTTAGACAAGTAAAAGAAATGGGTGAAGGGGAGCTGGGTCATTCTATACAAGGCAGGCCAACTTCGACTCATAGACTAAGAGAAAAAAATCATAAACAATTTGATGGACAACTTGTCCACCAATCAAATCGAAGAAAAAATTGAACAATATTTAGGTAAAGAAGTGTTGCCCGCTGAGTAAGTCCTCAATTTTTGCGAAATTTCGCAAAATAAATCGTGGCGGGGCGAACCCATAGTCGAAAATATCCAAAGCCTTTACAAAGCGAAGAAGTTCACTGCCAAAGTCACTTACCACCAACTCACCACCCCGAGCGACAGACTTGAAGTCCGCGGAGTAAAATTTGAAAATTTCAAAAATTTCTAAGAATATCTGACCTATATGCGTTCCAATCCTGTATTTCCTGAGTTCGAAAATCTACTCAATCAGCCAGGAATCATTCAAAAATTTTTTGAATTTTAAAAACGGAACAAAAACTAAGGCAACACGAGCAGTAAAACAGAAAAGAGCATACAAGCTGATGTGTTTTTAACTGATCAGTTAAAAATTAATTTTTCCCACATTTTGCCAATATTTGAAGCCATTAGTTATGCTTTTCCTCATTTCATTCCCATAAGGGACTTGCTATAGGAAGTGAGTACATAGGCGGGAAATGAGAACTTCCCAATTCGACTGTAACTGCCTTTGTTTTTCACGATAAACACTTTAATTGAGTTTCAAAATTTTGAGTTTTTTGATAGAGGAAGTAACTAGTCGATTGATGCTAATTTATTTTTAATTGATGAAAAAATAGAAAAGAATTACAAAATCCCAGCTTTTGTCGATTACAGCACCACGACTTAAAATAATAATATTGCAGGTGGGAGCTTTGTAGGGTTTCCCTAACAACAATAGTAATAACAACAACAAGAAAACTTGACGACTTAATAGGAAACCTATAGTAAAAAGAAGGGTTAAAGAAGTAGTGGAAACAGTAATTTAAATATACAAAGATAAAGTGTTTAAATGCAGGACAATTTAACACTGTATGGAGACCCTTTAAGCGAATAATTTACTCAGGAAGAGGACGATGATGAAGAAACTGCAAATAAAAACAAAAAAATTTTTGAATAAATGTTGCAATAACAAGAAGAATTGAGCGAAAATAATGATTTGGTAAATGTTTTCGAAGAAGATGAAGATGAGGGGAAAGATGGTGGTCAGGAAAAAAATAAGAGCAAAATTAAGGAAGTTTCACCTTAGAAAAGGCCTAGTTATATTAAAACTGAGGGAAATGTATCCAGCTATAATTTAAATGATGTTTGCATGACTTCCTAGGACTATCCGTAATAAAAATAATTGTAGAAAAAAAAATTTATATAGCGAATCGGTTCCAAATCATGTAAAATAATAGCAATAATAAACAAAAGGAAAGGCTGTAATAATTGCAAAATGACAGCTACGACGCAATTTCAAAGGACTTCAATGAAGAAAGGAATTATTAAGATAAAGAAATTCCGCATTCGGAAATACAGAACAAATTAGAAAAACAAGACTAACGAGAGGGAGAAGATGATGAAGAAGAAAAAAGAAATATATACATTTCCAGCAACTCTAATTAATTGCAGCATTCAAACTCCTAGTAGTCATAACTTGCCGGACAAATCAAGTTTTTCAAAGCCAAAACTATAAATACAACAGTTCCTTTCATTTCGAGTGGATATTAATATCAGTAGCATCAGAATAACAATCGAAAAATGCAAATAGATGTAATTGGGAACTCGCAAAACAATAGTTGCAACTTAGCGATGAATACAAGTCCAGACATATCGTCTTTGACTGAAAAAATCAACGAACATAAACAAATTCAAACGAAAAGTATCAACAAAAACGGCATCAATTCAACGAGCAGCAGTAATATTCATATTTAGGCTTCTCCTTCCTCGCAACTGATAAAAAATTCATTTACTTAGAAAAAAATTTTAAGTAACAACAGCAAAAAAAAACTTTTTGAAGTGTTTTCCAACAGCCAAGCGACTCCTTCCTATCAACAACAGTAGAGGGCAGTAACTGAAATGTAAGAAGAAGACGAAGATGATTACTATCAGATTTAAAGAAATAGTAAAAAAAGCATTGTATTTAATAGCAAGAGCATGAACAATAAAAATAATTAAGATTAGCAAATTTGTTTAAAGGAAAAATATACTGGTAAGAAGAGTACCAACAGCAACAACATTAATAATAACAACAGCTTTTTAATTCCTAAAAAAGTAACACTTCTTAGTAAGATAGCAATTTAGAATAGTTTTCGAATAATAGATAGAAATTCATGCAAGCGGATTAAAGCAAAATTTAATAACAGTAGAAACAACTCTAATAATTTAAGTAATCAAAAAGCAATGCAATCGAAACTAAACAAAATAAATTTTGATATATTAGTTTTTTCCTCTATAATTTATAAACTATCCTTTTAGATAGATTTTTATTTTTCATTAACAATAAATACTATTTATTATAATATTAATAAATAATTTTGATAGAAAAATTTTCCATAAAAAATTATTATTTATAAAAGTATTTACTAATAATATTGATATACAATAATTGTAAATGTAAGTTCAAAAATAATCCCCAAAATTTAATTAAATATGACTTTATCACCACTAAAAGTAAAAATTTGCAATAAAATTGTGATTTTATCAAATAAATAAAAATACAATAAGTATTATTATTAATATATATAATCAATATTCATCAATTACCAAAGCCAGCCAACACTCTATTAAATAACAAATAAAAATAATAAAATAATTTAAAAAATAATTATAATATATTTTAAAATGCAAAAATAATTGTATAAATTTGCTTTAAACTGCAGAAATTAATCGTTTTTATTCTCGTAAAAATACAATTTTACACATCACATTCCTTACAAAGTTGCTGTCTGCTTTTCTAAGAAATATGATATAGAGTATTTCAACAGGGAAAACAGGAAACTGGCAAGACCTCTCGACATAACTTTCTTTGAAAATGAAATGAATATTCAGTTTGCTAAAACTTTATCTGATTTTGATGGGAGTATGATCTGTTTATTTAATAATTTGATACTTTTATTTTATAAGCAATTTTTAAATTTTATTAATTTTAAATTCCAGTTTGCGGGTTTGTCAGTGGAGATTTTTCTGAACAAGTTATCGAGGTTCTCAGTTAAAAAGGTGTTAATGTCGTCGCTTTGAGATGTGCCGGTTATGACAACGTGGATTTAAAAGCTTGTGAAAAGTATAATGTAAAAGTCGTAAGAGTTCCTGCTTATTCGTAATAATTATAACTTTACTGCCTTTTTAGTGGTAGTATATATGCATATTAACATTAAATAAATAGACCATCAGCCATAGCAGAACATGCAGCTGGAGTTATGCTCGCTTTGAACAGAAAGTTACACAAGGCTTACAACCGAACAAGGGATGGAAACTTCTCTCTGGATGGTTTGTTAGGATTTACTTTGAGGGGGAAAACTGTGGGTATATATGGTATTGGAAAAATGTAATTATTAAAATATATGTTTATTTAGTCAATTAAAATATTATTTAATTTAATTGTTATATAATTATTCTATTAGTGGATAGTGTTTTGCTTCTATTTGTAAAGGTTTCGGAATGGAAATTCTGATTTACGATGTATGGAAGCCTCCTTAAAGTATGTTGGATGAATACGGGGCTACCTTTGTCGACGAAACAACTCTTTTCGAGAAAAGTGATGTAAAATATATATAAATTAATTTACAATAAAGTTTATGTTTTTAATGTCATTTTTTTATTATAAGATAATATCCCTTCATTGCCCTCTTTTCAAAGAAACCCAACACATTATAAATTAAGACACATTGAGACTGATGAAAAATAGGGCACTTTTGATCAATACTAGTAGAGGAGCTTTGTAATAAAAAAAAAAATAATTGTACTAATTATTTAACTAAGAATTAATTAAAATCAACAGAATAAACACAGAGGATATTATAGAAGAACTGAGACATAGACGATTGGGAGGACTTGCCATGGATGTGTATGAAAAAGAAAAGGGTGTTTTCTTCGATGACCACAGTGGGGAAGTGTTGACAGATCAGAATTTGTAATTGTTATAGAGTTTTCCCAATGTCCTAATCACAGCTCATCAAGCGTTCTTCACCGAAGAAGCTTTGAGTGAAATATGTAATGTGACACTAAATAATATTTGCGCAATAAGAGATGGTCAGAAATGTTAAAATGAAGTACATTATACTCCAAAGAAATGAGAGAAATGAATATAATTGTTATAAAAAAATTTATATTAAAATTTATAAATAATTCTTTATAAATTATTTAATATACCTCTATCATCAATTAAAATTTATTAATATATTAATATGAAAATTAAATTCTCATTAAATTCACACATTAAGACAGTATTTAAGTCTTATCTGCTATTTACGAGACGAAGGAGAAGAAAAGCTATTTCCTTGTGGCATTTCGGAAATTTTTGAGGGTCATCTATGCCATATAAAAAGTTGTTATTTTTAAGTAGCTGGGTATTTTAATATTGCTGATGTTTATTGTATTAAGGAGAGCTGAAGTTAATATTATTTTAGTGGCTATGGCTTATGCTTTATTGCTAAGTTTGGCTATTATTTTAACCGTCTTAGTTATTATAAAACCCTCCAGAAAATGATTAATACTAATACTGGTGCTAGGGTTTAACGAATTTAGTATAAGATTATTACGATTACGAATGAGAATTTTAGTTGCGCATTTTAAAACACAATCGTTTCCATCCCTCACTAAAAACCCTCTATTTTATAGGACAGGATAAAGAAGAGGCATTTCCATCTCCAATCTAATATTATTGTTTTGGATTTTCTATTAATTTTTCAAACTACAATTACTACTCTTTGCCATTACTTTAAAAAGCGGATGTAGTAGTTGTAGCGAGACTGAGTTTGAAATGCCTGGGAAGGTTTTGCGAATTAGGAGAATTAGAATACGATTACTATTTTCGTATTTCTCTTAAATGGCGCTGTCTCTACAATATTTACTGATTTTACAGTTGGGTATTCCTCTCTCTATTTTCAAGGAGTCTTTTGATTTGTTCTTCTTATTGTTCTCGAAACGACTTATTGGTTGGTAAGTTGCTGAAATTTAAGTAATGCTTTTTATTTCTATTATTGTTCTTGTTTTCCTCTTCTAATTGATTTTGATTACTAAGAGACACTGACTGGATTCTATGATGATGGTTGTTATTGCTAATAGAACTGGTTATAGAATCTTGATTTACAGGTTCTACATAATTGTTATTATTGTTGAGTGGAGATGAGGACAAACTTCTGGATTAATTTTAAGCGAAAAATACCTGCTTAATTGGGCCTTATTTGTTACTACTATAACTCGTTGTAGGGATAGCATTCTTCCCCATTACTAAATTTGGCGTTTGTTTACTTCCTGGAGTAGGTGTGAATTCGAATTGGAAGTGCATTTAATTTGAATTTTGACCGACCGCTTACTAGATTGTAGGACTCAAGTCTTTCTATTTATTGTATTAGACTTTGCTACCATTCACAAAGTTACTGTTAGTGCTATTATTTATATTGTATTCATTTTTAATATTATCTTTTTCTTTGTTTTTGGCTACTATTAGCTCATTCAAATCTGGATTTTCTATAAGGTTTCTGCCTTTTATGTACATATTAAGATTTTTGAGTCTTAGTTTTATCGTTTTTTACTTTAGTTCCTATTCTTTAGCCTTCGAAATCAAATTGCGCTTTTCTACAGCTAATGGCTTTTTAGTTGTTATATTATTCAACGAGTTATTTTTGGAGCTCAGCTTTATGTATGACTGTGCGTAAATCATTGGAAATTATAATCAAAAAGGCTCTCTTTTTTTAATGATAATAAATTTTCTTATAAATAATTTATTTTTAATTGATAAATTATTTATTTAATAGTTTGGATATTTTATTTTATTTGTTTTTTCTAGGTTTGTGGACTTTATTTGTTTACTAAAGTTGATAATTAGAAGAGGCGATAAATTAATTATGAAGTAATGTTATTATCTTTGGTTATTATTTATTATATATATTTCGAATAATTAGATATAGAAGTAAAAATATACTATTCACTTTAGGGTAATGACTTAGATTTTATATAGTAAATGATATAATTAATAATTTACAAATAAATTTATATTTGAACTAAATAAATTTAGAAATTTTCTTTTCTTTTATTAATAGTTTTAAATTTTATAGTCCTTGGTATTAAATAATAGTAATGGTAAATTAAAACTAAATAATATTCTTAAAGTATAGCGCATATTTTGCATTTCTTTTTTTTATTATACCAGAATTACAATTTTTTGAAAATTAATTGATATTTTTATTTTTTAAATTTTCTTAATAAATTATTGTAATATAAAAAATATTTATGGAGAAATAAAATAAAATGGAAAAACAACAGCAGAATTAAAAGAAATTCGCCGGATAATTATGTCCTGGTTGTGCAAATTAGAAATGTAATTGTTGTTTCAAATGCGACTCCTATCCTTGTAAATGCTGTCCCATTTGTGATAAATTAGAATGTTAATGTTGCTAGGTAATAAGATTTAAATAGTACACAACTTTTTAAATTACTAATATTTTAAAACAAAGAAATGCAAATATTTCCCCTGTATGTGCAGCATTGATAACGTATCTAATAAAAAAATGATTAGCAGTTCGAAAATGGAAATACAAAATTCAATATAGACGATGATTAAAGTGAATTATGTTAAATTTGCAAAAAAAAATACGAGAACGAGGACGAAGATGAGTAATGTAATTGTTGCTAAATTTGTTAATAAAAATTGTGCATTTGCTGTATAGAATGTGATAAAATTCCTTGCATTTGCTGCAAATAATGTGAATTGAATCCCTGTCAAGTAAAAATAAATTATTTTCTTTTCTTTTAACATTTAACAAATTATCCTCCTTTTTCAATTATAGTGTTGTAAGTAGTGTAAAATGATGGATTGTTAATGTTGCTTAAAGTGTATTTAAAATAGCTGCGATAAAGCAGAACACAAAAAATAAAACTGATAAATTGAATAAGTTTAACTGTAATTAATTTATAATAAAATATAATATTAATATAGTAGCATGTGCTAAGTAAATAAATAAATATACTATTAAATTTATTAATTAAAAATTATTTAATTTTCAGTTAAAAGAGTATTCCTAAATCAACTCTTCTTCCTTATATTCTTCTTTTTCTAATAATTAATGGTTTTTCGCTAAAGGAATCGCAATATTTGAAGAACTGAGGTCTTATTCTCCTATGTCGTTATTTTTATCTTTGAACATATTGATCTTCTTAAGAATTTCTTCTTCTTGTTTTTTTCGTTGTTATTGCGTTTCTGAAGTCAAAAATGTCGATCCTTTGATGCCAAAATTTGGGTTATTTTTCAGATTTACCCTGGTATGCTTTTTATTACTATTATCACACGTTTTTTTTTTATTTTTCAGTGTTTCACCACAATATTCTTCTTCTTATTCCTCTTGCTCTTCTTCTTGCTCCTCTTTACATTCAGCGAAAAGGATGGAGTCTTCTTGTGGGACTTCAATTTCTATATCGAAATCAGGTTCTTCAAAAAAGCGCGAAATTTCAGCTTGTGTTAACGATTCTTTTTATTAGATTTATCTGAAGAGTTTTAATTGATTTACTTCTTTTTATAACTGTGAAGCTGTCTCTTGCTACTGCCACTTTCCGTAAGAAAGACAGACACATTTTCCATGGATTTGTTTTGCTGTCTTCTCCTCCTCAAACTATTTATGTTTGGGTTTTTGTTTTAATTTTAGTTACTATTCGATTTAACTGCTTTAAAATTCGGGTTGCTTAAGTTTAAAAATGATGATGATTAATTTATCGAATCCGGCTCTTCTTTTTCTTTTTATTTGGGTAAATTTTCCGAGAAACTCTGATTGATGTAAGTGTTTTGAAAGTACTGAAATGTGTTTTGAATAGAGGGTTATTTCTTGCCGGCCGAAAGCAGATTGTGTGCGAATTGTTTGAAAATGCTGCTATTTTTTGGAGTGATATTAGCTGAAACATTGTTGTTATTTACATAGCTATTTTTGTACGCACTATCGGGTTTGTACCTATCAAATTAGCCGACCATAACACTATAATTGTTGTTATTGTTGTTGTTGTTTAAATTTTGTTATTATAATTGATTTTTAATACTATTCCTTCCACTACTACATCTACTATTAACACTGCTACCGTTAGCTATTGGGCCTTCTAAATTTCCGACCTCTTAAACTGTTTTGTTGTTAGCGTTTTGACTTTTTTCCTGCTTCACTCTTCCCTCAAGTCTTTTCCGTGTAGCCAAACTCAAATTTTAAGTTTGTTCTGGCTTATGGTGTTTGGGGAGAGAATACAGATTTTTTTCATCATTATTAACGTTGGAATGATTTAGCTGAGCATTATTATTGTGATGATTTTAACTTTAATTTAAAATTTAGTTGCTGTGAATGTCTCGTTTTTACTTTTGTTGAGTCGTTTATTATGTAGGCCTTTGAAAAGAAAGAAGCTTTTCTGAAATTTTGTTTATTTTTCCCACAATTTCTGAAATTTCACTATCTGCTCCATTTTTTTAGCCATTTGACTTTTGCATTTATTATTGTGGCTTCGGCTTCTGCACCTCGATTTAATCACAAAAAGATTAGAATTCATCCATTTCAGTCTTTAAATATTAGTAAGATTTAAGTTCTTCATCGCTTTAAATGGTGTCAATATATTCCTGGCTTTATTATTTTTATTTTAAAATTTTTAATAAATAATTAAAAATAAAAAAACTACTTACGTGTTCATTTGCCCCATTTTTGATAATTAATATTGTATTTCTTGCTTTTCTTATTATGCTGATTTTAGCATTTATTTCATTTGCTGCGATTCTCTTTTCAACAAAGCTATTTCATTGTTTAAATTGGCAATGTTAGACAAACTCTATTGAGAGTGCAGCTTAGAGTCATTAATTTTGCTATTTTGAGTCAAAAGTTACTCTGTGAAGAATTGTTATTATTTTTTTAATTTTTCTTGGCAATTTTTGCTTTCTTTGTCTAAGTTATTCTCGAGTTCTTTTATCTAGTTTTAGAAATTTATTTTAAAAAAAACTAAAATTGTTATTTAAATTTATTAATTTATTTGTATTTACTTTTTTCTCCTGTTCTTCTAAGTTTTGCTTTTGAATTTTATTGGTTTATTTGAGAAGTTTTAGCTGGCTTTCTACATTACTTTATGTCTATATGGATGTAAGTTGCTGGGCAAAACTCTGCTTTTATTGTTTTAGATTTTCAATCTGATCTTCTTGCTGCTTAATCAACAGATTATTTTGCTCAATTTGTTAACTTTAAAAGTTTACAGTTTGCATATCTGATTCATTAACATTTTAAATTTCTTATATAAAAAAAAAAAATCATAATTTTATTATTTCTAACACAAATTAATTTACAATAGCTTTTTTCTTGCATTTTTTAAGAACTTGCTTTAAGCTACGCTATTTAATTGTTTTGTTCTTCAATTACTGCTTTTTGTTTATCATTTTCTATTTACAGTTTATCCATTTGGGCCTCTAATTTGTTCATTTTCGATTGTTACAGAGATTAAAGTTGAGAATTATTCTGTAAAAGACTATTGAATTTCTTTTGGAGTTATTCGAATTCTTCTTCTTTTTTTTAAATCAATAACATTTTTTCTTGAATAGTTTTCTATAATTCATTATTGTCTTCACCTTCGTTTACCCTTTCTTCTTTTACTTAATTTTGTTATTTATCATCTACACATAATATTTATTCGGAAATAACGTTGGATTGGAAACTAAGTTGAGGCTGATGCTTTTTGACATTTTATTTTTGATTTGCTATTTCAATTTCTTGTAACTTTTAGTACAACTGTGCAAGATCATTTTTCTGCTGATCCAGAATTTCAATACTCAAATCCAATTCTGTCAAATTTAAACAATCTTATTTGGTGTAATTTCTGTATTATTTTTGTGCTTTTTTGTTTGTTTTAAAATTTATAGTTTTGCATAGTAAATGAATCATTCTGCTGAAAATATCATCTATCTTATCTGCTTTTACTAAAGTTTCATCAAAAAATTGAAATGTAGTGCTCACCGAGTATCTAATTTTTTAAATATAATAATTTTAATTTAAAAACTATATCAATCTATATATTATTAAAAATTTACTTGAAACTCATAAAGGACAATAAATAATGAATGGCCTGATTTTAGAAAAATTCACTTCTTATAGCTTAAAAATTTGCAGTTTTTTCAAAAGGAAACTCATCTTTTCTATATTTTTATACAATATCACATTTCATCTTTTTTTAAAAAATTATTTTAGAAAAAAAAGTATTAGTTATTTTAATTTTTACGAATTATTGGAAATTTTCAGCAGGATTGGCTAGTAAATTATTAGGATAAACAAATTTCGGTAGCGCTTTTAAATAAAGAATTTACAGAATTTGGAATGCTGTTTCTTCATTGCAAAAATAGAATAAAAATATTGTAAAATTTGCTATTTCTAAGGAAAAGCCGAAATTTTATGAATTTATAACACAGAAATAAGTTAAAACACGTTTTAAATCATCCTATAATTTTGAAGGCTTCTAATTTTAAGTCAAATAATAGTTAAACTCGGAAAAAGAGTAATTATTGGGTAAATATTGTTTTTATTAAAAAAATTGTTTTAAAATTTCACAGTCTTCACTTTCTAATGTCTAATTAATTGCTTCATTTTGTGGTTAATATCTTAAATAAATATTATAATTTAAACTGTAGCAGATCTATTTATTAAAAATTCTCTAATTTACTATAAAATAGGATCATCTGAAGAAATTCCACATAATTATTTCAACTAAGATAGCCACTTCAATCCGATGTTTGAATTTTTCCCCCATTTTAGCTTTTCCTAAAAGCAAAATGTATTTATTTAGTAAGAAAATTGTATGGCCAGCATATAATTACTTATTTTCTCAAATTTTCTTGAAATAACTGATCTTTTGCACAAAAGGTGCATATTTTATGTTTTTAAAGTGACAATTTTTGGTCTTCTTCTCGGTAGACCTGAAATAGATAAAATAAAATCAGCAAGCAATTTTTTAAATTTATCTATTATTTTTTTTTAAATATATATATTTATATATTTTCTGTATATCTATTTATCTATATTTCTATTGTTTTTGCACAATTTTTTTTCAATTTAATTATATATAAAATACCACAGGCGTACATTTCCCTTGTGCTTTGCGCAGTCAATGCAGATGGTTTTGAAACATCGTTTGCAAGTGTGGCGTTGGTTGAAGAGAGCGAAAATTGAGTGGCACACCTCACAACTTTTCAGATTCAAATTTAAATTTTGCGAAATTTTGAGAGATTTTCTATTGTCGGGAATTTCAATCACGGACTTTTCCTATTTTATTTTTGAAAATCTGAAAAACTAGTCTTAATCCATGTTTCCATCACTTTTATTAGTGTTTTGGACTGCTTCTTCGTGCGAATGATTTTTCAAAATGTTTTGGAAATTATCATCATAATTTCTTTCACTGTTACTGCGTGTGTACTCTATTTCAGTTTACGAAGAGGTCATATTAGATTACTGAGATGAAGATTCTAATAATGACTACTATTAAATTTGCTGCTATTGAATGGAATTTGAACCATTTATAGTATGGTTTTGACTGCTACTGCTACTCTCCGCATCATTTTTTTCGTGATTTAATTTTGAAATTGGGTTTTTTGTTGTTATATCAACTAAAATATCCTCAATTTGAGTTTTGACTTGATGGGTATTTGACATATTTTTAAATTTGTTTTTATTTTTTTACTATTTTTGAATAAACAAATATATAATTTATGTATTATATTGCAAATAAATAAATATATATTTTATATTTGGGGATTTTGTTATTTATAATTATCCAAAATAAAAATGTCTGGGTAACTTTAAATTTCATGTTTATTAATAGAATAAGCTTTTTATTTTGTATGATAAATTCCAATTTATGATAAGTTATAATTGAAGCTAAACATTATTTTAAAATGATTTTATACATACTCATAAGTAATAATTCTATATACCTAATAAGAGAATAGGATATTATTATAATTAAAAATAAGTTAGAGAAACTTGAAAAAAAATTAAATCAAATTAAATTAAATTAAACTATAAAATTATATACATTTTAAGAAAAATCATCACAAGAATTAATTAAAACTAGACCTTTGCTATTTATGCTACATTATCAGTAATTCAAGTTTTTCGAGAATTACATCAATGTTATAAAATTTAAAGTAAATTTCATAATTCTAAATCCGATCAAAATGAAGAAGATCTTCCTGTTCCTTATTTAAATCGTTCTTTTCTTAATTACTATTGCTCCTACCATAATTACTACTTTTGATGTAATTTTCTAAATGAACTTCTGATTTTTGCCTTTGCCTGAATGAAAACCAGAAATATTTAATTAAAATATAGATAATTTTATTATATAATAAATGAAATTCTATTTCTACATGTTTGGAAAGGTCGTTCGCTAATTTTGGAGATTCTGAATTTCCAAAAGAATTTATTAAAATATATCTTTGTCTTAGTTCTGATGGTGGAGATATGAATTCTATAAGACTTTTTATTGTTTTCTGTGCCTTTTGAGAGGCGAATCTTCCTAATTGGTTAGCGAAAAGTTGTTGTTGCTGCTGCCAGCATTGCTAATGCTGTTTCTATAATTATTTTGCATTTCCTAATCAATTTCTTGTGCGAAATGGCGAACGATTCCCTGCAGAGGCATATGACTTTTGTTTCTGAAATTATTTTTTCTTGCCTATTTGTTGTTGTTTTCCTTTATGGTCTCCGTTTTGCACTTCATCAGCACAGTTTTGCACTTCTTTTTCCTCTTTTCTGAGTGGTTATTATTGTTGTTGCTGCCGCCATTATTTTGGCTCGGAAGTGCTTTCGGCAAATTGAAACAAATAGTGCCGGAAATCTTTTTTTGTTGATAGTGGACGGCACCATTAAATTTTTCAGTGATGATTTCGTAGGAATTTTCGGAAAATTCTAAAAACAATTAGAATCATTGTCTAATTGTTTTTAAGTATTGGCTATTATGTTTTCCACCGTCATTGCTTGTAAACATTCAGATGATAGCTATTAATAGGGCTGCGTTGATAGGCAAATGCTGTGGGGATTTTAAACCTCAGGCTGTTTTATGTAGAGAGAAGAATTAAAACTCCCATTATTCAGATTTTAAAGAGTTTCTTCCTATTGTATCGATTACTTTTAATTGATATTCATAATTTATTCTAAAAATGGATTATTGCTTTGCGAAATTTTGGCATTTAGTGAAGAGATTGAATTATTAGCTTTATTTCTAATCACTGCATTTTATAAATCATCTGACATGCTTTGGTCATCTGCATATTTTTAAATTTGTTCGAAATTTTATTTTGAAGTCTGGTGGGAATCATCATTTGAAAAACTATCTTTGTCTTATTATTTTGTTTTAAATTTATATTTTTTGCTACTACTGCTAGACTGATGAATTTGACCACTACTTCCACTTCCAGTTATACTTAAGTCATCATCCTCTTCATCCTATTCACTTAATTATTAATCCTCGTCAAAATCTTCATCTTCATCTTCCTCTTCCTAATCTCTTTCAGATTTTATAATTGACATTCCTTTTCCATAACCCTGAGAATTATTACCCTCATCATCATCATCATCATCATCATCATCGTCAATAAAATCATCATTTTCATCATCTTCTTTGTATTCCGAATATATATCGGCGAGTAATTCTTCGCAATTTTCTTGATTGTAGTTTTGGTTCTCTTACTCCAAAACCATGGTTTTTATCATGTCCAACCGCATTTTCCTACATGCTACTTACACAGATTTAAAAAGTGATTTTGCGTTTTGCCTTTTTTTGAAACTAAGACCTGGTTCTTCCCCAATAACTTTCCCTTTTCGATCAAAATAGCCATTTCTTTAATTGCTCACTTTGTTTTCTGCATTCATTCTCGCAATAAGCAGGGGCTTTTTCGGGCAGTAAAACACTGAATCACACTCACTGAGTCTGTGTCGAAACGAACCACAAAATGCGCACTTTTCTGCCCTTGTATTCATCGATTAGAACTGAATTTCATCTTTCATTTTGCAGAAAATTTCATAGTCTTACTTATGGTTGCTATTGTGCTTGTACACCTATTGTTAACTGTTGTTTTTCAAAATTTCTTTGAATTCTGTCAAAGTAATATAAACTGCTGAAGTCAAATTCAGCGATTTCAGCGTGTAGGGTCTACTTTTATTGTTCAGAATTTCCACTAAATTTAAAATCGTTTTCTTCATGTTTGCCTCGCTTTTTTATATTAATTGGCATTACTCACTCCCTAACCCATTAGTTTAGTACTATAATTATTGCTAGTGCTGCCCCCCTTGCTGAGCTTTATTTGAATCGAAACAGAATTTGACTTCTCCACTACGAATTATTAGTAGACGGTCATCGAGGGAGTCGTTTTCAAAAATGGTTTCTCCTGGCTCAAATACCTTTTCCTTCATTTTCAGACATATTTGCTATCTGCTGAATTCAGAGAAGTTTTAAAACCATGACACTTTTTCCACGATCTTTTATTTTGTTTATTTAATAAATTTTGTAAATTGATTTTAAATTAATTTGTAAAAATTTACTTTTCCATAAAAATTTAGTTTTATTTTATTCTATAGTTCTTAGTTGATAATTTCAATACTCTTCTCGCCTTTGAAAATTCCAGAATTTCTATACTCTTTGAGTTGGCATAAATATTTTATGACTTGTATTTGTATAGACTGATCAATATTTCTACTGTTCATATAAAGACACACTTCTTATTGCTGCTTTTTAAATTACTCTTCTTTTTCGGCTTTTGAAAGAAAAAGAGATCCAATTGTATTTACCTAAAATGTAATTTATTTACTTATTTATTTATTTATTTATTTATTTATTTATTTATTTATTTATTTATTTATTTATTTATTTATTTATTATTTTAAATTTATTATTACAGTGTAGGCGAATTGTCCACAAGAAATAAGAGTTAAGACAATTACATAAAATTTCTCAGCTGGAGAAACAGGGTATACCTATCAAATTAAATTTTTACATTTAAAAATTTTATATATATTATTATACATCTCCATATCCGACAGTGACAGCTAAAAAAACAAATAAAATAAATTGATTTTAAAGATATTATTATTTTAATTGTATACAAGTAATGACTGAAAAGTAGAAAGACTCCAGGTATCTGAATTTCCAGTCTTTAAAATGTAAATTTTGAGCTACCAGCCAATTATCAGAACCCCCACTTTCTAAATTTATTCTAGCAATGTAATGAAAGCCACATCCAAAAAAGTTGGCTGAAAATAGCATCATATAAAGCAACTTAAAGAGAACTGTGAGAATTGGGAACCTATATTATACATATATATTTATAAATATAAATAAATTATGCTTTTTTAAATTTAAATAAATCTACTTTTGGTCAATTTGGAAATTTAATATTAAATCATTGACAAGAGTGGGAATTTATGACCATCTGAGAAAGAAGATCAGGTCGATAATTCCGTAAAAATGAAATCTGTTTTATTCATTTATAAAGAGACTGATCGTAGTCAGTAGGTCTATCCAGAATTTTTCGCGCACATACTCGTAAACAATAATTTTTCTATTCAGTATCAATTCGCCCTTCTTGTAAATACCGATGTTAAAATTAAGAATAATGTCGATGACAAACACAATTCCAGGAATTGTAAAGTAAAAATAAACAGAAGAAATATCCTTTATTTAAAATTATTATTATTATACAATTTACCTTCAAATTTTTTTAATATTTTTTTACTTGATATTTTATGTTAAAGCTAAATTTTATGGGCACCAAACACACATACAACATAATTTAAAATAGTATCGTTACTCTCCACATCTGAATAAAAATATTGTTCGGTGAAAGAACAAGTGCATCACTCTTATGCGAATTAAATCCTGCTGAAATTTTTCGGTTCAATGTGACAACATAACCGACAAATTCGGTTACAGCAGCTATTGATTTCATATAAGTTTCCATTTTTTTTGCCTTTTTTTAACTATTGGTATTATTTTTGTTGTTTATTTTTATGCTTTTATTATTTTGATTTACAGTTTAAAAGCAGTTTTATTTTACATTTTTTTCAAAAGTAGATATATTTTTTTATATTTTAGATTTTTTTTTCGAATCAAACACGCTGGCAGCAGCCTTGTCTCCTATAGCCAATTTTAAATTGAGGGAAATATCATTTTATTTCAGTTTTATATTTTAAAAATTGCTTTTGAATTAGTTGAGGACCATTATTAAGCGAATAAAAAAATGGAAAGAAAATTTAGGTTTTCCTTAATACTACATCTGCATGTTATTTTCCTATTGCAATTAATTTTTAAAATTTTTCGCAAATTAATAACTTTCTTAATAATTGCTGCTGCCATCTTTAATTTCATCATTTGCTTTGTATTCAGAAGTAGATTCTACCTTCATTCTCTATGAAGAAATCAACTTCCCATTGCTATTATTCATTATCATCATGCTTCCACCTTCCAATTGCTTCACAACCAATTGTTTTAAAAAAGAGAATTTCTTAGGATTTATTTTTTTATTCTCTTCACCACTGTTGTTATTGAAATTTTAAGCAGTTTACAATACAGACTTTTGCTATTTAAAAGACTTTTTGTTATAAGAATTTTAGATATCAACTCCCAACAAATTTTCATTTTTTGTTAGAGCTATTGTTGAAAATTTTCTCATATTTCTTTTTCTTTGGGGTTGTTTTTCATGCGGAGAAGATAATTACTATTAATCGCTTTAATGTTCCCTCTCTTCTAATTCTTCTTTATCATTATTTTTAAATAACTGACCTTTGCTCTCATTATCTTATAACTCCGAATCCAAGCACATTTATTATGGTGATTGCTTTTCCATTTGCTACTATTTTTGATTTTCCATTTTTTTGTTATCAATTCCTCATCTAAAACAATATCGTCATCATCTACAAACAATAAATCATCGTCCATTTACTACTGCTACTTGGCCGAGACCTAGAAAAAATCTAAATCTGAATTTACAAACATATTCCTCCTGGCATCCTGTCCTAACTATACTATAGAATCCTCCTCTTATATTTCTCCCACTGTTTGATTGAAACCAGAAGAATCCATTTTATTACTATTATTTATTGATCTATTTTTTTTTTAATTTCTTCTATATCGAGTATATTATATTTTTTACTTATATATATATTAATAAATATTAGTAATTTTAGATAATAATTATTATTAATTATAGGTGAGGAATTAAACATTTACAAAGAATTTTATGTGATTGAACTAATTTTTAATCAGTGATATCATATAAATATTAAATATTATACCTTTAATTTTTATATTTATACTTAATACCAATTATTATCGCTAATTTATTAATTATAATACTTTAATATATGTTAATAATAATAATTAAAAATATTAAAAATGTTAATTAATTAAGTAAATTAAATTATTAATTTGTTTTTATAATATATTTTCATAAAAACAAAATAGTCAATTGTAGAACTAAAAATACAGATCCAGTGCCAATAATGAAAATCATTAATTATTTTGAGTATTTTATTTCAAAACTCGAATTACTTTCCTCTGGAAATTTATCTCTGAATTTAAAAATTCTTCTACTCAAAAATCTTTCGTTTCCTTACGCCATAGTTTCATTATCTTCAGTAAGTGTTTAGCGATTGAATTAGTTCGCTAACTGAGAATGCTATTATTACTCATCATTCAACTGAAAATAGCAATCTTTTTATTATATCTAGTCTTGTTTTATATCATTTATAGTGACACTTCCTTTAGTCTTTCCCAACTAAAGCGCACATTATTGATCAATTTCACCAATTTCAGATAGCTGATGTTATCTGATCTTAACTGGGATGTAGTAAACTATGAACAAAATAATTCATTACTTAAATATTTTTGCTTAATTATAATTAATTAATTACCCACTAAAAATCCAATCACACTGCCATTTAATCCGATCACGTAGTTTATATCTACCATTAGTATCTGGACCACTAGGCAAGAAATTGCAAACACATAATTATAAATGGGCTCGAATTTTTTTACTAAAATTTATTTTTCCTGATCTCTGTTTGGAATGTTCACATCTACAACTGCCTCAAACAGCTGAGTTTTAGAAACAAATGGAAACAAAGGATATATGGAAACCAAATTCGAAAGAAAAACCAACTCAATAATGAAACTCGAAAGCTCTGTAGCATCAAAATAGTCATAAATTAATTTAGGATTCGCTTTTTATGGCTTTCGACCTAAAATGCCTAAACATCCCAACACTCCAATCGACCCGTAAATGAAACACGAAAGAAAAAAAGAAATTTTAACATCACGCAAGTTATTTTCCTGATTTTCATTCGTGGATAGCAAATTAGTCTGATTTTCATTTTGATGAAAATAAAAAAATTAATTGTTAAATTTTAGAAATATTTTAACGCATATTTGTTACAACAACATTATGAACCATAAATGCAAGAGAAAAGTTTCCTATAATGTTGACCATTGAAGTGAGATCAAAATTGAAGTAGTTTAGTTGTGGTAAATGGAGTGAAAAGTTTCCTGAAATGATATTTTCCGAGAAAATCAAAATAATGAACAAAATGTAAAGTTTAACTGCGATACTGCCATAGCCTGCAAATTTTACAATAATAGAAACGTCTTTGATAAAGAAAAACGGCAAAAAAACTAGGATTAGTAAACAAGCTTGCCTTTATTAAGAAAATAATTTAAATTTAATTTCTTTTATTTATTTATTTATTTTACCATTAGATCGAATATGTATGGAATATAATTTCTTCTTAATTCGAGTTTAAATGAATGTTTAAATGCGCAGTGAAAAACTACGTTATCTACCATAGGGTACTGTTTATTAGCAAAAAGTAGACCACTCCTGTCATGAAAAGTTATAGTGAAGAGCCGAAAGAAAGCAAACGGAACCAATTGTATCCTAAAATTCTCTTAATTACTTGCGAAAGATTATGTTCATCAGGTTGTGTGTTAATAACGATCCAGGAGCACGTTTTATAAGAAAGAAGACCTTTCATATAAATAAAATTAAAAAAATATCAAAATTAAAATAAGATTTAATTTATAATAAAATCATTTTTTCTCACCAACAAGTAACATAAACACAACCGAAAAAATAATTCCGGCGTTTCCAAAATTAACAGGCAAAACTAAGACGACAGTTCCGACCATCGTGTTCATAATAGCAAAAATCTATTAAAATAAAAAAAAAAATGTCTTTTCCAAATAGCACGTTATATTTCTTCTCAATATTACAGTTGTTATTGAAGGAGTGGTTTTCGGTCGCTCTTTCGGACTATTTTCTCCCTGTTCTACCAATGCCAAAATTGAAGATCTGGCTACTTGGCTAGACTGTTATTCAAATGACATTTTTTTGTTTTTTTGCTGTTGATTTTCCGGATGTTCGATTTCAAAAGAGTATTGAAACGATGATTTTTTTCTCTCTTTAGAAATAAAATTAAATTCATTTTTATTATTACTATTGATGTTAGGACTTCGATTATTATTATTATTACAACTATTTTCCAAAAGTTCCTATTGATTATTTCTATTGAAATTTTATTTGATAATAAATAATTTAAAAAAAAATAATATGCAATCTGAAATATTACGGTTTACAATCTGATTAAAACATTTATAGTGAAGAATTTGTTAATTTTTATATTACAAATATGTTTTTTTATAAGTATCTGACTAATGCTATTTTATATATTATTAACTTTATTGTTTTGTATTTTTCTTTATTATTTTATTTTTTTGTTTTATATAAATATTTAAATAAAATAGAAAGCGATGGTTTCTATTATTATTTTTTTATTAAATTTATTTATATAATGCGTAATAGTTTCCAATATTTATTTTACATGAATGATGACTATTGATTGATTCATACTAAAAAATTGAACTTTTTTCTAAACAAATATAGATATTTATTATACAATTAAATATTCCAATATTTTTATAATTATAATTTTATTATAGTACTGATAGTAATAATAATTCATAAATCATAAAATTAGAATAGTCCCCATTTAGAGCAAGAAAAAGATTAGTCCAATGCAAAAGGTAATACTTAGAAAAGGGACTTTCCATATTAGTTTGAAGTCTTCATAACAGTTATTTGATTAATATTTCTGTATCTAAAAATCTTGAGAAGCTGTACTTCTCTCACAAAAATTTAGATGCTATTATTATTATTGTATAAATGCTTACATAATGTTATTTGTATCTTTTTAGTTTTCGTTAACTTTACTGCATTACGAAGTTTCATTTTATTCCGTTAAAATTAAGTCTCCATCTCTTCTCATTTGCTTAATTTTAATTATAAGAGGCAATATGTACACTACAATAATATTAAATATTGTTATAATAAAAAAATATGTGTACAAAATTTTAAAATTTATATTTCTTTATTTACCGATTATGAAACCAATGCATGTGCCTGCAATTCCGATTATAATGTTGACATTAATTTAAAAAATTTGGATGAAAAGACAAAGAGAAGCGAAGAGTAAATTAAAAATAATATTTTTTTTTAAGAAACATCTACTTCTGCATCTTGATCAAATATCCCAAAAAACTGCACTTTTGAGAGGTAAGGGAAAATAGGGTAAACGCTGATAAGCATGCTTAAAAAAGTGATTTCAACCACAAACGAGGCCACATTTTTCGAAGAAAAAAAGTCATATATAATATGAGGATTTTTATGTACTGGGGTTCTTCCCACAAGTCCCAAACTTCCCAATGTTCCTATAGTTCCATAAATAAAATTCACCAAAATGAACCCAATTTTTAGCTCTTTTTTGCTTTGCTTTTTAGAAGGGCTTCCGTAAAGCATTGAGGTCTAAATGTATAATATTATTGCAAATACAAATTATTATTATTTAAAATATTATGCTATCTATTATTACAACTCCATTGTGTGGCATAAAAGCTAGAGCAAAGTTTCCTATAATTGTAATGAAAGCCTCTGAACTGAAGTTGAATAATTTTATCTCTTGTGCATGGACTACTAAATTTCCTGAAATACAATTATCCACAAAAATGTAAAATATGAATGCTATATACATATACATTGAAATGGCTCCATATCCTGCCACTTTTATAATGGTTTGCATATCCTTTATGAAAAAAAGAGGCAAAAAACATGGCATTAATATTATAGAAACCCTAAAAATAGGCAATTAATTTATTATTATATTGTGAATTAATTATTAGATTTATTTTTTTAAATATTAAATTTAATCTTTATTTACCATTAAATGGAAAATTTTGAAAAAACAATTTTATGTTGTTCTGCTAATACAGATGATGGATTAATGTTGAATAGAATTATAATGAAATTTATTATTTTCCATAAAGTTATTGTAATAAGCATAAAATAAACAATTCCTATCAAAAACAAAATTAATGCTGATCCGAGGGCAAACAAGTTACCCAATCTCTTTCCTAGATTCCGTTTTATAACCTGTGTGACTTCTTCTTCATCAGAATTTGTATTTTCCACAATATAGGAACATGTAGAATAAGAAATGATTCCTTTTCAAAAAGAAATATTCAAAAATTTGTTAGTTTAGATTATATTAGTTTTAATTCTAATGGTATTTTAGTCTCTATATTTTTTTACCGATGAAAACCATAAATAACAGAGACTAAAGTATTCCAGAAGTCCCAAAATTCACCGGAATCAGCAAAACTATGGTTCCAACCATACAGTTAGCCAAAGCAAAAATCTTATAATAATTTTTGTTATTTTGCATATTTAGTCATTTAATCAAACTTATAATAAATTACCCTCGTTAATGAAGAAGAAGTATTTGGAATTATGGAAATAATTGAAGATCTCCTCATTAAGTCATAGCTATTTTAAATTTATTTGCAAACTATTGATGTTTTTACTTCATTAGCCTCAGCTAAAGATTCTATTTCGAAACTAGAATTCATGATATCATGGTTGGGATAATTTATGTGGTGGCTTCCTATGTGTCTATGACTTGGTGTGTTATCATATAGTCGCTGGAAAGAACTAGGAGTGAGTGAATTTTGAATTAAAGGTGTGAATAAATAAGCTTATTTATAATTTGAATTACCTCATGGTTTAGACGGAAAGATATATTTTTATTTATTTGTTTATTTTATGAGATATTTTAATTATTTCCACTAAATTATTTAGTTTTAATATAATTACATTTATATATTTTTTTTTTTTTGAAGTTCAGGCTGATTATATTTTTCTTCAACTTTTTTTTTTAATCCATCTAAACAAAGTATTTATCATTCAATAAATAATAAAAATCAAAAAGTAAATATACAAAATAAATCAAGTAATATTTGAAGTTTTGCTTGTTACTATGTAATTCATATAATAACAAACAAAACTTATAATAAATATTGTTAAATTGGTAATAATACTTCAATTCAGAACTGGAATTTTAACATATAAATTAATGAATATTTACGAAATTTATTATTCTCATACATACTAAATTATTATTTTATAATATAAAATCTATTTTAATTTAAAATGATAAAAAAAAAAAAAGTTTTCAAAAATAGTAGGAAGCTAAAATATCTAATTGAATACCTACATATTAGATAAAAATTAAAATTTTAGAATTTCCTATGAGTCTGTTTCCGAAAAAATGCAATTGTTTAAAGCGTTTTCTACATATAGGACATCCTCTATTATTGTGGTTATGTTATTAATTAATTTTGGAGCTCCACTTTTTCAAGCATTTAGAGTGAAATATATGTGTGTAATGACAAGCTAATTAAATGACATAATCATCACTTTTAAATTCTTCTAAACATATGGAGCAGCTATTCCTAACTTCCAGCTCAATTTATTATAATTTAAAATCTAAATTATTTTTTGCATTTTGCACGTACTTAGCTGAAAGTTAATTTTCCTAAATTTCACTATTTTAAGTGCTATTATTATTATTGCTGTTGTTGTTTATGACAAGCAAATTTTAGTTTTATAATTTGTAGTTACAAATCTTTGTATAGTCTTAAAACTTAAATTCGAAAATTTAGTTCTCTTCACTATCACTATAACTACTAAAGTTTTAATCTTACTATTTTTGCTGTAGTGATCTTTTCCAAGTCGCGCGAGGAGCAAGAAAAAAAAGAATAAAAATCAGATATAAAACTGAGCAAATACTCAAAATCATCCAACAATAAGCTACAATTACGAACTGAAAAGCGACTAAAATTAATAGTAAATTATTTATTATTATTATTTCTTATTTTAAATAAATAGGCAAATTGTTACCTAGTTGTTCTTTAGTTTTCTAAGAATTTTTGTTGCTATTTAATATTATGGTCTTTATCACAAAATAAGCAGGAAAAGGGATAAAAAGCAAGCGAAACCAACATAAATATCTAAAACTCTGACAATTTCTAATAATATATAGTCTCCAATTGACATAAAGACTGAGGTTTACATTGAAAATGAAATCTAAACGTGGCAAATATCCTTATTACTGATACTATTCGGACTAACAATTTTTTAATAATTTTTCTATTTTATTTTACCTCAATATACAAATTAAAAGAAATATCAATTGACTAATTATGTTCCATCCGTATAAAATTATCAATAAAACTAATGTTAAGAAATCCTGATATAAATAAAAAATAATGAAATAAAATATTTCTATGAATATATAAATACTATATATCCTTTACATTGGGACATTCTTTCATTATTTGAGCTGTTGGTAACACAAAAAACGGGGATACGGCCGCCAAAAGACATGCAAGATTTATAAAAGAAAAACTCAATTTTTCTTATATTATTTTCTTACTTTACTTCATCGTCTAAATTAAAATTAATTTTATAGTAAAAAAGGAACTTTAAGTGCTTTATTCTTAGTTTAATTAATATTGCTGTTATTAAACTGATTATCTTTATTATAATTCTTCATTTGAATTATAGTAATTAGAAAGCAATCCTTATTACAAATTATCTTATATATCTTAAATATAGATTTAAGAATTTCTCATTGAGCTAGGAAAGTTTGGCAATTGATTTTACCTTTAATTGAGAAATTATTCTTGTTACATATGCATTCAAATCGAATTCTAATTATTATTTTTTATTTCTGTGTATGTGTCTTTTGAAAAATTATTTTATTGACTTATTTATTAATATATAAAATCAATAAATAGTGGTAGTATTAATAGGCGATTAATAGAGAATTAGAATTAAATAATATAAATACTAGTTTTTAAAGTGAAAGGATAGACATGAGTAGAATTAATATGAATAGAGTAGAAATGAGAGTCATTTAAATATAATTTGAAATTATTTTGATCATTTTGCATTTTATATAAATAAAGCTATTAAATATAATGGTATCAGTCTCTTCTCTATTTTTATTCAAAAAATATTTTATATAGTTTATAATTTAAATTAGAAAATAGAAAATATTAAATAAATTTAAATATTTTTTTTAAATATTAAACAGCACTAACCAACTATTATTGTTTTAAAAACAAAAATAATAATGAAAGATATATGTATATATATATATTATATGCGTTATATCTATTAAAATATAATTTCGATAAAATCATCCTAAATGTTTAATCTATTCTAGTATCTATTAGATTTGTGCTTATTTAATTTAGGTTTATTTATTGAATAGCTAATGATATAAGAGAAAAATATATTAATCGAAGTTAATTTAGTATTTAAAGAAAATTGATTACAATTTAGAAATAACTCTGGTCTAAAGTGATAATAGAAGTGACTTCCTGAGGTAAATTTTTATTTTTTTCATATATTTTGTCTTCTAAAACATCGCTGAGTACCTTTGTGTATAGAGATTGAAGGCAAGGCTAAATGATGAAAAAATTAAATTAAATTAAATTAAATTAAATCAGATTTAATAATTAATTTATAAAAGAAAATAATTATTTAAAAAAAATATATACATATTCAAAATAGTAAATTTTTAAAACATCGAGAAGGGTCTTCTTTGCAGATTTAGGTATTTTTAACTCTTAGAAGAGATCTAAGAGCTGATTATTATTTTTATCATTTTATTTTTCAATTTCTGCAAGTTAGATGTCTCTTTATTCTATATCTAGAAATTCTTCAATATAGCATTCTACAATGATTTGGCAACATAATTATTGTTATATTTCATCTCTTTAAAGGAGGATGTCTTTTAAGCAATTTTGATATTTTTCTATTAATTCTCTGGCGTCTTATAACTTTTCGTTGTTGGCACTTATTAAATCGTTATTTTTTAAAGAAAAAAATATAAAAAGAAAAGAAATAAAATTTTTTACATGAAATCATATTTTTCTTCGTTTTGTCCCTCCTAAATGAAATTCTTAATTTCGAAATACTTTCTGGCCAGTGCAGAAGTGAGCAGGGAGAAGTCTTTGGTCGTTAGGGAGATGTATCGAATGGCTTCGAAAATGAGATCTTGGCCAACTAAGATTTCGATCATTTCTTCCGCTTTGTCGATAAAGATGTTTGCACCATTACTTATATTGGAAACGGATTTATTGATATCTATCATGTATTTGAGGTGCACCCTATAGTTAAAATTCATTTTTTTATTAGTTAATAAATAAATATATTTACTTAAAATATGGATATAAATTGCTTACTACTGTTGCTGCAATTGAGAAAGAGTGGTTTTGAAAAGCAATCCGGTGTGTTTATTAACGCTAGATTCCGACATGAAATCTTCGGTGCCTGAAATTCCTGAGATTTCACTTTCGATTTTGCCTCCGTAGTTGAGGGGAGACTATAAATTGAGTTGTATTCTTTTTTTTTCTTACTGATTTCTCAAATTCGTGAAGAAGACCAAGTACTCATTGACCGGAACTCCTTTATAATTCGGGTGAGTGCTTAACGCGTTGGGGAAGGATTTGGCCTCCGCCAAGTACACCTTGTAAAACTGAATTCCCTGTATTAGGAACTGGTGAGAAGTGTTCAAAACTTCAATGAAATTTTGCGTGTCTTCTGCAATCAATTTCGTCAATGTGTAGAATTGGAAGTAGTTTTTGATTTGCAACTTGCTGATGTGCAGATAGATGTCGATATTCTTTTCGTCATTTTCTTCTTTTTTCATTTCCACTTGTTGCAGTTTGCAGTTGAAGAGAGAATTGCACTTCGAAATCGTTTTTTCGTACACTTAGATATGTATAAGTCTCTTCTCTTACTGCGCAATTTGAATGAGTTTTTCCATTTCTGAGTTGATTTCTGCGTCCAACAACTCTTCGAGCTTAAATAAAAACACCCAAAAAATTATTTTATTACTATTTACATATACCATATTTTAGTTACATATTTCAACAACTTTTCGTCTTGGATTTCGCACAAAAGGCTGTGCAATTTCCAGTTGCAGAGTTCTAGTACGTCTTTGCACTCTTCCTCGTACTCTTCGTAATCAGCCTGTTTAAAAAGGATTATCATAAAATATATATTAGGTTAAATAAACACTTTTGCTATTTTACATTAAGTTGCCCCAGTTTTTGCAGATATTCAATGAGAGAAGTCAATTTACTATCAGTAGCTGCCGAGGTTCGCAAACAATGGAGCAATGCATCGTAGAGCTTGATTTGAATGTTCTTAGTAAGGGAGGTGAGGTGATTTTCTAACAAAAAGTGGATGAGTTCCACCTTGTTTTGCATTAAAGTTGCTTCCAAATTTTATTGAATTTATTATTGCGACGATCTATCTTGATTGATTTCTATGAAACTTTGTCTATTTTGTAATTTCGTGTAGAAAAACGTGTATTTGTCGTAGTCGAAAATGGATATAAAATACAAAATGAAACGGATAATTTTCGGTTCTTTTTCCAGATTTTCAGTTTTTAAGAAGCTTCCGGCGCAAAATTCCTGAAACAAACTCTACTGCTACTTTTCGGCTATTTCTGCACTGTTGTTGTTATTCAAAATTTGCACAAACTGAGTCCAGGGCCCGTTGAGTAAAATGTAATGCAGCTACTCCTGGCCCTGATTTTCTATCAATTCTTCCAAAATTTAGATTTCTTTCACAAGGTCATTTACTTTCAAAAATCCTTATTTATAAAAGAGTTAATTTTGGTATAGAAAGTATTCTCTTTTTCTGTTACCTTTTTCGGAGTTTCTGTTTTCGAAATTCCTGAAAACATACAGCACCTTCAAAAACTGCGCGACAATTGAGTTCGGGAAAAGCTTTACGAATAAGTCGAAAATGTCTATTTCGTTCATTTCGCAGAGAAGAAAAGTAATGAAAGGAAGTCTGAGTGCTTCGTTGTCGTCGATCAGGATTATGTGTTCGAAAATTTTGGCGACAGCCTTCGAGCAAATATAATCTAGAGATTCTTGGCCCTTATTAGTTACAAATTAATTATATTCAAAATCAATAAAGTTTATATAAATTTATATACTTTTAGTAAAATTTAAGGAACTGTTTTTGAAATGTCATAGGACTGATAGAAATTTTAAATGCTTTCGGCGAACAAATCTTCTTTATAGGAAATGCACAGACTGTTCAACTGGTCAGTCCAAATACTTGGACGATTATTGTTATATTGTTGATTGTGATATTACTCATTTTCAAAAGTGAAATTAACAAGCGTATCATTTAAAGCAATTTAACGAACAAAATAAAGGACTTTCAAATGTTTTTTGAGCAGTTCTTCTTCTTCCTCGAATCTGAAAAAAACAAAATGAAATAAAAAAAACGAAAAACTTCAACTTTTTTATAATAAAAATAAAGTACAATTATTTGGAAGGAGAAGTGTAAAGGGAAGTGATGAGCTTCATAAGGGAAAATGCATTTAAGGAAAACAAAAACAGAGAGTCTATTTTATGGCGGATGTTGCTAGAAGCTACGTTGAAGAAGAAGTTGTTTAGCAAAGAAGAAATTTCAAATGCTTAGTCATTTTTATTTTAAATTTCCACATCTTCCTGAGGAGCCATCACTTGTTAAAAGAACAGCGACATTTGGTTAAGCAATTGACTGCACACATCATTCAGAAGGTTCGACTGAAGTTAAAAAAAATAAAATTTAATAAATTTTTATTTGCAGTTTACTTTATTCGCTTTTTCTAAGAGATTTTTGATGCTTAAGATTTGGAACTGGAATTCTGAAATTTGAGTAAATTATTTGCTGCTGTTGACAGCATAAACGGACTGATATTCGTTAATAATATGGTCGAAGTTGAGAAGAAAATCTTCTTTTTGTAGCAATTTTTCTTCAGTGAACTTCTTCACGACCAAGGCGTTAAGAGTCAGAAGTTCCAAAACCAGTTGCAAAAGTTGTGTGGACATGTTTTGGCCCTTTCGCGCCTCAGAAAATCGCTGCAAAAAATAATAGTATTTGTTGTAGTGTGCAAGTGACTCTTCAAGGGGCATATCTCCACTAAAATACAACGATTGATTATTATTAATAAAAAAAAAAAATAGCAATAATTTTAACCTAAACTGCTTTCTTTAGTGAATTTCACATCCCATCGACCAAAGCAATTCGTTCAGACCTTGCACGTCCAGCATCTCAAGAGGCTGCAGTATGGAGACTGAAGAATTTCTGAGCAGCAGAAGCGGAGATTTGGAATCCGATTGGAAGTACAGCTAGGAAATTTGGGCTACTTTAAGTTGTTTCAGTGTCAGGTCGCGCGCAAGTGTTTACAATTACTGCAAATTTTCTTGGTTTTGTTCGAGATTTTCAGCGAAAAGGTGTTGCGATTTCGCCTGCTATTCGCGCACCAGAGCCTGGTAAAATCTTTCGGGCTTCAAAATATTCGAACGCAGGGTGAAGACGTTGCCTTCCTTCACATCTCGAATGAAGCTATCAACGAGTTGGGTTTCTGCGGATATGTGCAGCAGGCGCGGCTTCTGGTTGTTTTTGCTCTTAAGTGAAAAGACATGGATTTCAGTGTACACGAAGTTCTGACTTTACAACTCTTTCGTAAATTGCGACTAAAATTTAGGAGAAGAATGCGAAAAGTCGCTGCCGCTTTTTGCGGACAAATTTCGCTACTTTTCAGCCAACAAAAACGCCGCGTTGTCCGTCATCGCGATGCTTTTGATTTTCGCGAATTCGTGCAACGAAAAGTGCGAAATTAGTTTCAGAGATTCCACGCCGGGGTTCAAGTTGAAGGGCGTTAAAAGCAGACTGAATTCGGCGCTCTGCTATACTTGGTTCGGAGTGAGACGGATCACTTGGATTTCTGCGTATTTTCCAGTGGAGGCTGCCACAATCAGTTTGTTTTTTTCAGGCAGCAAATGAGCCTTTACGAAGCTTTACTCAGCTTCAGCTTCGGAAACCTTTACGAGCGGACTGCAGTAAATATAGCATTGTTTCGTTTGTAAATTGAAAAATCGCAATTTTAAAGTGCCTTGTTGTTGTTGTTAGTTTTAATTACTGTTTTCGAGAGTTAAAAGAGCTGCAACAGTTGGCAAAACTATGGAAAATTTGACTATTTTTTCGCTGTTGACTCCTCCTTCTAGGGCTGATGCCTGAGCCTGATTTGATTGTTGCGGCTGTTGCTTTTTGAAAAAACTACTTAGAAAGCCGGGCTTTTTCTATCCGAAAGGACTGCATTTCCAGAGAATGGGCGTAATCGGCCTCGATTATTGGGATGAGAATTCCTCTTTTTTGTTGTTCAGTAAATTTAAATCGAATTTGTACCCTACAATTAACTGCTACTGTTGCTATTGCTATAAAGTTACGATTTGCAAAGAGGAGAAACCGAAAAAACTAAAATCAAAACACTTAACTTCCGAAAGAGCCAATTCCAAAGGGAAGGAAAACAGGTTTTGCTGGCCTTGCTGTACATTGACAGATAGTTAGAGCGGCAGGAAGTGCAAAAGCGAACTTCTGGCGAAGAAGGAGAGGTACACTTCTTTGGAGGAGTCGTTTTCTACAAGCACGAATTGCATGTTTTCAATAGAGTCTATGACACTTGCTTCTGGCAGTTCTACATAGTGAATGTATTCCGAGTAGGAGTTGCAGATTTATGGCTGCTATCGGTCGCTTATGTAATCTTGGTTGCTTTCCATTTCCATTTTCTACTATTCTCGATCTGCTGGAGTTTGGATAAACTCTTTCTTCACGATTTTTAATAAATTTTCGTGAGAAAATCTGAGGGAAAAAGTAAAAATATTCAATAATGAAATATTTTGTTTATTTTATTTAATTCAATTTTTTATTAATTAATTAATTTTTTACACTGAATAAATTTGGTTTTGGTGCTGAAACAACTTGCTTTGAATTTCATTTTCTCCTTCAAAAACTTCGGCGAATTTCCTCTATTCGTTTGGAGACTACGAATTTTGAATTCCAGAAACTGTGTTTTAATGTTCTGAATTTCTTTCTTCTTCTTCTTGGTCCATACTTCCATTGATATTATTCCCATTCGTATTTGCGTTTTTAAAACTGGTGAATACAGTAGGTAAATTTGCGAAATCATCTCCGCTGAACTCTCTCCATATTTATTGGTATTTTTTGCGATTGTGAACTTCATTTATTTGAGAAGCTGATCTGTGCATTTCTTCGCTCAATTAACTTTGATGCTAAAATTAGTGTTGATTTTCGCTTATTTGTTGAATGTTTTATTATTCGGATATCTCCATTGTGTTTTATTTTTTTGTGTTTATTTTTTTTTGCTAAATTTTTTTTACTCAAATTTAAATTTTTTTATGATTTTCCAAATTGTTTTAATGAAAAAAAATTTGTGTTTTTGATTTAAAATCGAACAATTAAATTGTTGCTGTTTCTGTTTCTGAGGTAAATTTATTCTTTGGTTTTAGTAGATATACAAATAGAAAACTTGTCTACTTTTTTACAATTAATGTAGCTGAACTTATTATTATTATTTTGTTATGCTTTTAATTATAAGTAATCAATTATTAATTAATCAAGTATTTTATAATTGTGTCTGTCTGTGTCCATTCTGTCTTAATTATTTGTGTAGTTATTTAGTTACTTACTTACAATTAGCAATTGATTAATTAATTAATTATTTTAATAATTGATTATTATTATTATATATACAATAAAAAATAGTTATTAGCATAAATCTTCAATTAATTTTTTATTAATTAGATTAATTTTTTTTGCTTAAAATACGCGGCTTAATTCAAATAAATATTTTATCAATGTTTTAATTTTCGTAAATTATTTATTTTAAGTCTAAATAGTTGTGATTTTTAATTAAAAAAAAAAAGAAAAATTAAAAAAATAATAATAATATGAACTGTGACCAGCCCAATCCAAGCACTTCTGGAATTTCTAATTGCAAAATTGACAACTTAAACTGTAACTAAAAAATAATAACTTACAAACGGAGACTAAATTTGCCCCTTTTGAGTCCTTTTCTAAAACGTATAATTGATGATGAAGGAAAAAAAACTCAAAATTAAAGTTAGAAAAACAAAAATAATTCATGCAAAATATTGAAAGAGAAAATTAGCACTTTTAGGATTCAAATACAGATCACAAACCCAAATATATAAGAAGAGGAAACAGATGAGCATTAAATTTTTGAAGAGTCACCAAAACTAATTTCTACGCGAAAAGCACTCAAACAAATCCAAAATGTAAATAATGCTTTAAATAAAAATAAAATATGTTTCAAAATTTTATTAAATTTCCATATGCTTTTTAGTAAAAATGGGATGAAGATGACGAAAGCTTTTTCTAAGAAAAAGAAGAAAAAAGACACCGAATGTTTTTGATAAATTCTTTGGATTTGGGAAAAATTAAATTAAAATAAGTGAAACTAACTGCTGGGAGTATTCTTTCGTATTTAGTACTTTTAATTTTCATTTTATTGTACTTGTATTCGAATACATTTTAATAGTGGCATTACTTTTAAGTGGAAAATTTAAATTAAATTAAAGATTAATATGGTTAACAGCATTAGACTTAGGTCTAATACTCTTCCTATTTCCTATGAATAATAGTTTTCTTAGTTCGCATAATAACTTTTTATAATCTATATATTAATTTTTCTTTATAATATTATACTAATTAATTAAGTAAGTAAAATTAACTATTTTATAATAATAATAATTTTTCATCTAAAAAAATAAATTAATTTCTTGTTTGTTTATTTATCTATCTATCTATCTTTTCATTTATATGATGTTTGTTTATTTATTATTAGTCTGATTGTTTTTTCTATTGAAAATTTGCAACTACTTTATCAATCAATCAATCTATTCATTTATTAATATTAAATTAAATAAAATAGATTATCGTTATTTCAGCATCTCTTTCTCATTCGTTAAATGTCATTTGGTCTCGTTATGAGTCAATGGTTCGTTTGCTATTAATTGAAGGTTAGTTATTCTTTTTATTGCCTCCTTTGTTAGAAAATAGCTAAAGTTTCGGCATAGTGTTTTCTTCTGCTTTTTATTGTTGATCATGATTTCTATTAATTTTGGGAACATCTTGTTCTTCATCTTCCTGTTTTCCTTATTTTTCTTCCTCTTCATCACTTCGATCAAGATTGAATTTTTTTTAATTTGATTTTTTATTATTTTTCGTTTCGAAAGCGCTCACATTGATATGTTATCTTTCTACATTTTCATCAATCATCACCATAAAATTATCTCTGTAACTTTCCGCATTACTTCCGGCCTTCAACATTTATTCTGATCTCTGACTCTGATCGAAAGGCGAATTCAGCAGTCCACTTTATGCGGAGCCCATTTTGTTGAGTCGTTGCGGAGAAGCTGATTCGGAGAAGCTTCCATCATTTATATTTATTTCTATATCTGCCTAATCAATTGCTTCCTATTCCCCTTCTTCTCCCACATCCTTTCGAAAGGTGAGTACCTAGTCCTAATTGGACTGATGATTATCATCATCATCATCATCATCCTGATATTCGTCTTGCGAAGAAGAGGAGAGCTTCTTCTGCTTTTGCTGTTTTTTTTGTGATTTTTAGTTTTTACTACCGCTAGTGTTGTAAATCGGGGGCAAAATTGATGTTTTTTTCTTTTGTTTGATCAAATTTTTAATTTCTGCCTGCTTTTTTTCGCGTTCTTTCAACAATTTTTCCTACAACTTCTGCTGCATTTTCTGAAACTCTTGCTTCTTTTCCCGCAAATACTGCTACGAGTGACGAGGGTACAGTCCGAAACTTTGAATCGATTGTTCTCCGTTATTGCTGCCTTTCGCTTTCTAAGGCGATTCCGGATTCGAAGTGGGAATATTCTAAAGGCTTTCATTGAATCCCAGCTGATGGTTGCTGCTGGACGAAGACTCAGCCAAATGGATAGAAAGGTTGTTGGGATTGTTGCTATTCGCGTTGTTGTTGTTTTCTGTGTCGGAAAGTTCCGCCAAATACTTCTTCGATCTGCTTGACTGGCGACGTGTATTTCTGTAAAAAAACAACCCCAAAACAGCCAAAACTACGAGCATTATTGCTACCAGAATCCCGACCAAAATGAACACTATTTTATTTTGTCTCGACTTTTTTTTCCACAACATGTCTTCGCAATCTAAAGTCTTTCTGTTGAGTTCCGTGTTCAGAGGACAAGTCTGCACACACACTCCGTTCACGAAAAAACACTGTTGACACTGTCCAGCGCTGTCCAAATAGAAGTTTTCCTTGCACTTTAAACACAGTTTGTCTGAAATGCAAGAGGCGCAGTTTTCTTCGCATTCTTTTTTTTTCGTAAAAAATTGAGTTTAATAAGGTAAAATTTGTTTATTTTTAGTTACTCACACACTTATCTAATTTGCCTTCAAAATCGTGGAAACCTTCTTTGCACTCGCATTTTGGTGGGGTTTATTTCCGGTTTTAATCCTTTTTGCACTGCAAACAGTTGTCTTTCATTTTATCACAATACTCACAACGATCACCACACCCTGATTATAAAAAATACGTTCAATTTATTTATTTTTTTGCATTTTTATTTCTAACTTAAATAGTGATTATTTTTTTACTTTAGGTGCAATCGTTTCGCTCGTAGGGACACTAATTTACTATTTATTTGCTAATTGGACTGTAAAAACCAGCCGGACACTTTTCGCATTGTACACATTATCTTTAAGTGTTTTCATAGGATTCTTAGTTAAGTTTTAAAATGAGTTAATATTATTGAAAGATAATTAAATTAAACTATTTAAACCTTAGAGACATACACATTTAATTCCTAAAATTTTTCTGTTTTAACTTTCGTCACAACCTTTGAAAAAATATAAAATTTTTATATTGTTTAATCAAATTTACCTATAATTTTATTTACTCTCACAGGTGTCGATGTTTGAACAGGTTTTACAAGGAAGTTCGCATTTTTTGCATTCATTATTTTAATCTGAATATTCGCCTTGCATACATTACTATAGAGAAATCTATATTTGTAAAGAAATAACTGATAAAAGTATTAGCCTTATCAAGCGGGACGCTCTCTTTTTCTAAAATTGAAAAAAAAAAAAATAAGTTTATTGAATAAAAGTTACAGGTTGTTAAATGCTTAAACTACCTTCAGCTTTGTTTCGATATAATTTGTATTTAATTTTTTCCGGAACTAAAATCTAAAGTTATCATTTTGAATATTAATTAAATAAAGTTTAATTCGATTTTCAAATTAAATATTTTCTTGTTTTGCTTTTTTTTATTCCAAAAAGAAGGACCACAAAAATTCCCCTCTATCTTAAATTAAATTTGAAAAAATATAATTAAAGTTTTTATACAATATTTATAATGTACTATATATTACGTTAATTTTTTTATATTTATTGCTTATTTTATATAATAAAATTCTATTGTAGTTTCTTGTTATTAATTATTTTATTAAATTAATTTGAGTTAAATAAAGAAGTTTAATAAAGTAATATTCTAGGAAATAAAAATTATGTTTGTATAATTTTATATATTAATAAAACTATGACAACTAATTTTGAATAACTTAGAAAAATAAAATATTTATATATATACAATGACAAAAGTCAATCAGTACTTAAACAGAAATAAAAATTACAAATTACTCCCTAATATTTTGTTTTTACCATCTAAAATTTAATTTATAATTTTTGGCTTTTTATGTATATTTTTATGCTTCCTTTTTTTGGTTTTAAAATACAAAATAATATATGGAATTAATGCATAAAAATATTATTTTTACTTATTTTTTCTCTATTCAAGTAAACCTTTATAGTCAATCAATAAAAATCACTCAAAATAATTTTGTATTTATTACAGTAATTGTTGTTGTTTTTGTGCTTTTCTAAAGCATGATAAAAAACAAGTGAATAAAATAAAATCAAAAATAAAACAACAATAAAAATAAATTAAGAATAATCATATAGCTTTATAAAAAACAAAACAAATAAAAAATAAAGGAGAAAATTATATAAAAAAATTATATAAAAAAGCTACAATTTTCCTATAGTAAACATTACAATTTATAATCATAAAAAAAGCGAATATAAAGTTGCATTTATTATTTATTAAAATAATAAAGTACTAACAAACCAATCATAATAATAAATATATAATAAAATAATCACCCTATTTAATAATAATAATGGTCGATATTCCAATTTTCCCCAAATACGATTCTGAATGGTATTACAAGCAAACAATTCAAATATTGAGTGAAAAATCAAGGTAATTAATAGTGACATATAAACTATTATATTAATTAAGCAAATCTTATATTAAAATTTATCAGAACATATATATACATATATTTAAAATAGAGGGTTTTCTAAGAATGAAAGGCGAGATGTAATGGAAGGTTTCAAAAATTTTGAGTTGTTTAGTAGGTTGCAAACGTAACCACTATTTTAATCGAGGCTGATTTTATTTTTAGAGTATATTACTCCGAAATACTATTCCGCTGGAATGTAAATAGCATCTATTGACAGAAATAGCAATAATAAAAAGGTGTATTTCGTATTGGATGGAAACTGTATTATATTCCAAAAAATATAAAACTGTCCCAAATACGAATGGAATGCCTTTTTGAAGCAAACATCTTAGGCGTTTAGAAGAAATGAGGTAAATTGAAATTTTATATGAAAATTTTAGCCTTAAAATTATAATTAACGAATTAGGAAGGTTTTGATTTCAAGTAAAAATTGGAGCAAATTTAAGACTTTTGTTTACAAAAAGAAAGAGCCAATTCTTAAATCAATTAACTACAGAAGAGAGGAAATTACATTGTAGAGCGAAAACGAGGTGAAAATTTCGGTGTGGATGATTGTGTTCTTTTCGACATTTATCACAGTGATAAAAGGCAATAGGAAGGAGAATTAAAGCCAGAAGAAGAAGAAGAATAAGAAGAAGAAAGTAAAATTTTGAAAATTGATGATGAAAGTGGATAATCAGTCGCCTATGCGAAAAGTAATTGCTTTTTGGTGGAAATTAGTATGGAGAAATTCAAAGAAGTTTTCGAAAACTACATAAAGCACTTCACATTCATTCACAAAGCTCTGAAACTGAATTTTCCCTTCGCCAAACACGCCGACATACGAGATCTGTCATTCAAAATGAAACTCGTGCATTACAAGCAGGAAAAGTGTCTTTTTGAACAGAATAAGCCAGTCAAAAAATGCTATTTGGTGAAAAAAGGAACTTGCGAATTTCGAAAGGGTAAATAGAAGCTAATTTCTTCTCCTTTTTTTTTAAATTTTAAATTAATAAAAATTTTTAGAACTCATTGGAGGCACCTTCTTGCAGAGAAAGCTGTGCGAATTCGGAGAAAATGATTGCTTTGGATTCGAAGATATTTTTATGAATAATGAAAAACGGTTCTTCACGGCCTTTGCTAAGGCAGACAGTTTGGTTTGCAGCTGGGACATTTCAAATTTTGAATTGGAAAACAATTAAAATAGTTTAGTTTCTGAAATCAAGCGAACTTGCCATTCCCGATTCAAAGCCTATTTGGAGCAATTTTACTAGGCTAAGCAGGGCAAAAACAGTTCATTTTTGATGCAAAATTCAATGATTTTTTCAACTGCATCCTCCTCTTCCATCATGGCAATGAATCAACAGTTTTAATCGCAGTAGTAGCCTGAAAGAAAGCATAATTCGCTTCATGTTTTGAATCTTTCTTCACAGAAGCTATAATAATAACAATAGCAAGTATAATAGCAGGATGAAGAAGTGACGGAAAGTCAGCAAATGGTGAGTCCGATCAAAAAAGAATTGCAAAAATACTCTCAATTAAGCAGCAACCACAACAATGGTAATATTGACTAAAAGCAGCCCAGCAGTAATGGTACATACCTTTCTTAGAGTCATCGAAACTTTTACTACAACAGAAGTTCGCACAAAAAGCACTAAAGTAATAATGCCTTGACTGGCAGCAGCGATATGTTCAGTAAATTCCTTAAGGGTCCAGCCTTTTCTTCCGCTTCGAAGACAGACCTTTCCTAATAGTAATAATAGCAGTTGCCTCTTCCCCACCACCCCCACAATGGATAAGCGAATAAATCATTCAGTTGCACAAATCTCAGCAAGCACAAATTTATAAGTACATCCATCATTGAGACTCCGGAACAGCGAAACAAACAACCACACCCAGATGAATAAGAAGAAGGGCAGGCGTAAGAAGAAGGAGAAGAAGAATCAAATCGTCAAAATAAAGTGATAGTTGCAGAAAATGGAGAAGAGTTCTTTCCATCGGCAAAGGTCGGGTAAATTAAAAGGAAAGAAGAAGATTTCCGGCGCGTTTTTATCCACAAAAATGATCAAAATAATGTTTTTTGCCATCTTTCGCCGAAAAATCCGGGAAAACTCTTCCCCAGGAACTTTTTATCTGAAAAACTGATCAAAAATGAACCTCTAGACTTCAAAATTCCCTAGCAAGAAAAGAGTGCGCTGATTCAGAAGACCTAACTGGCAGCTCCGATCGGTGCAGTCTAATAACAACAGCAATTTATTATAAAAAAAATTTAAAAGAACAGGGCGAAAGAGATTCAGGAATATAAATAGAGTTCGAATTTTAATAATTTTTTGAATGAAAAACATGAACAAATTCATAGCTTTTTAAGACCGAACAGTCAATAATTAAAAAATTTGGGCGAATTTTTCCCCATTTTTGATTCCAATTCCAAAAAATAATAATAATAGGATACTCATGAAGAGGAAATCAAAAATGAATTAGTTGCAAACAGCTATAACAATCAATTGATCAAGCACAGCAATAATACTAGAAGGAGTTACGACTTCCCCAAGCAATTGAATGAGTCCAGATAGATAGAATAGTAAAAGCATTTAAGAAAAAATGATTTGTTGTAAAGAAGAAGAAGTGGGAATATCAATAATTGCAAAACTGAAGGAGTAGAAGAAAAAGAAGAAGAAGAATAATAGTAAAATAATTATAATACAAATTCGAAAAATTAGCGGAAGGAAAGCATTGTTTGCCTAGAAAATTCTAATTTTAATACCAATAAGCTCCCCTAAAATAATATTAATAATTCATCAAAAAAAACTGTTAGGTTTCACTCTACAAACACCGTAACTAATAATGGTTTAAAAATAATGCTAATAATAATTTCATTCATGGAAATTTTTAATAACCTATATAGAAGTAATTAAAATAATAGTAGTTTTAACCACTCAATAATAATATATATAATAATTATTATTCATCAAATTCATTTTCTCAATTTTGAAATAAAAAATTAGTTCAAAATTACATTTTATTAAAATAATATATATATAATTGTAAGATGTTCCATAGTTTTATTATTTTAAAAATTTTCTTTTGTATATTATTTATTCATTTTAGTTACATTTTTAATATGATTCTATTTATATTTTTAATTAATTACTTATTGTTGAAGTTGTCTTTTTCTGCCTATAGTTGATGATCAAATAAACAACTACTTTATCGATCAATCAATTAATAAATAAATAAATATTTAAGCAAATAAAATAGTGATTTTTTTCGACTAACCAGCAAGGCAGTCACATCAACAAGTTAACAAGTAAAAAGGAAATCTGAAAGCCCTATATAAGAGTTTAGACATATAGAAACTATACAGTTCCATAATATAAATAAACAAAATATAAAATGCAAAAAAAGAAGTAAAAGTACCTTTAAATAAAGTTGAATAAGATGAACATAATTCTTGTCATTTCGGAAAAATTGAATTTTGGGAAAACTATTATTTAACGTAAACATAATACATTATTTAAATGATATGGGAATATTTAATTAATGTTTAGCAATGTGAACCCTTTCGACTGGTATTAAGATTATGAAGGAGTCAAAGATATTATAACTCAATATATTACGAAGTCCAACAATCTTTTGAATATTGGTTGTGGAACGTCTCGTAAGCAAATACTAAAGCGATTTTGATTACCATTTATATTACTATTTATATTGCTCTAATAATAATCACTATTTTTTTTATAGCTGTTTCTGAAGAATTATACAAAGAGGGATACAAAAATATTACCAACGTCGATTACTCTGAAAATTGCATAAAAATTATGTCGGAAAGATACCAGGGTTACGATGATTCGTTTTCATGTAAAGTTTAAATAAATCCTGCATTTGATATCAAAATAATAAATTAAAGATTAATTATTTGAATAAAAAAGTCGCTGTATGCAATGTGCTTGATATGCAGGCCTTCAAAGACCAGTCTTTTGATGTGGTAATTGACAAGGGTTGTTTGGATTGCATATTAGTAATTTTTAAAAATTAAAATTGAACAAAGTGAAACTGTAACTGTAAGATAATTTTATTTATTAATTTAGAGTGGAGAGTACAGTATGTAAAATGCGAGATAAATGCTTTCTGAAGTGTCAAGAGTGCTGACTGATAACGGAATTTACATCATGATCTCTTACGGAGACGATGGAACGGTTTTCAATCCCGCCAAGGATGAAGTAGAAGGACCAGGACCTAGAAAACCCATAATATGTAGAGTAAGTGACAAATAGGTTTCTTATTACTTATTTTTTACTTTAATTTTTTTTATTTCATGCATAGCCCGAATATGATTGGAAACTGAAAAACACGTACAGAATTTACAAACCCAATATAATAGAAGATGACCCTTCAATTGACATATACAATTGGGAAAATTATCACTATATATATGTGCTAAAAAAGGCAAATTTTAAATAGCAAATCTCTCATTTTTTATTAATAAAAATAATTTATATTTTAGGGAGAGCATTTGTTAAGTCCTGGAAGTTTGCAAAAGAGGGCGCAATAAGGATTAATTCACTGAAAAGCTTTAATTTACTATAATTTATTGAATCATTTATTGAAGTATATTAAGTAATTCGTTTTTTTTATTTATTTTATTATTATCTATCCATCTATCTATCTATCTAAAAAATTGGTGTAAATTTATTTGTATTAGACTTTCAAGTAATTGATTATTCACCAATATAAATGCATACTATACTCAATCATTTATGATAGTAAATTCTATTAAGAGTAAAATAAAAAACAAAAAAATAATTTTCTAGTTTAAATTATATTTTGTCTGATAGGACGTGATGTCTGATAATTTTTATTGTAACATATAAAAAATAATGTCTTCTTTCTTCTTTTACTTGATCAATTGTATATTGGTAGTTCTATTTATATCACCTAAATAAACATTTTTAGAATAGATGAATGAGTATATATTTTATAATAATTCAGTCGTTATTATCAAATCACTAATATTTGCGAAAAACGTGAGAAATAATAATCACACAATTTATGCATTTATATTTTAATAAAAACTATTTTTATTAATTTTACTCATTCGAATATTTCTTATTAACTAACAAAATACCTAACTATCTCTATAACTAACAAACAAAAAATAAATAAATAATCAAACTAACTAATAATTAAAACTATTTCGTGCATTTAATTTCACACATTCATATGAACACTTATTAAAAAAGTATTATTTAATAAAAAAAAAATAAAAATAATTTTAACAAAAAATAAAAATTACTTTGACCAATTCTGGCAAATATTGCGGCATATAATAATTAAAAATTCGATGCAAACGAAAACTACACTTAAAGATTTTGTAATTTAAAATAAGCTAGGAGAGGGAGCATTTTCCAATGTTTATAAGGTGAAAAGAGTTTCCGACAGTCAAATTTATGCAATGAAAAAAGTGAAGATGAATGTGTTGAAACCCAAGGAGCGAGAAAATGCCGTTAATGAAGTGAGATTGCTAGCTTCTATCAACTCAGACAATATTGTTGGATATAAAGATGCTTTCATTGAAGAAAGTTGTCTCTACGTGATCATGGAATTCTGTTAAAATGGAGATATTTAGGGTAAAATAACTCAGCATACAAAAAAGCGTACGACCTATCCTGAACAAGAAATTTGGAAGGCCTTAATCGACATAACCAAAGGTAAAACATAAAGAAATTTAATAGTTGAAGAATAATTTTTTTAATTAATTTTCAACTTCGACCACTTTTGAAATAAAATGACAACAATAATAATAAATAAATATATTTAAATAATAGGATTGCGAGATTTGCACAAAATGAAAATTTTGCACAGAGACCTTAAATGTGCTAACATTTTCATTGACGAAAATGGCGCATATAAATTGGGAGACATGAACGTTTCTAAAGTCTCAAAGAAAGGTCTCGCGCACACCCAAACTGGGACTCCTTACTACGCCGCTCCGGAAATCTGGTCTGACAAGCCATACGACAACAAATGCGATATCTGGAGTCTGGGGTGTGTGATTTACGAAATGGCGGCTTTGAAGCCTCCTTTCAGAGCCATGGACATGGAGGGTCTGTACCGAAGGATATAAAAGGGGCAATTTGACCGAATTCCTAGACAATACAGCAATGAATTAAATACCGTTATTTCAGCATTTTTAAAAGTGACTCCGAGGTTGAGGCCCGACGCAGAACAAATTCTCGCCAATCCAATCGTGATGCGCAAGAGTGGCGACACGAGTGAGGCGCTCAGCAATCTGGAAATGATCGCAGCGCAAGACAAAAAGCAACTTCTCAACACGATTATCTGTCCGCCCAATTTGCAACAGCTGAATGCGAAGTTGCCCAAGGCGCAATATGAACAGAGTAAGGGAGGTCTGGCCGCCGAATGTCCGGAATTTTAGAAAAAATCTCCAATTGAAGAGGAAGATGAGCAGCAAAACGAAAAAGAAGCTGAAGAAGTCAATCTTAATAAAACTAGAAGAAATCGAATAATTTCAGCTGGGCCTCGCAGACAAATTGATTCGCCTTCCGTAAAAAAAGTTTAGCAAGGCAAGGGAAGGGAATAAAGACCAAGTAGTCGTAAAGAAAATGAAGCAGACTTGAAAAGAGATTAGCAATTGTAGCAAAAATATTAGTATTTGGAGCAGCATCAGTACGAAAAGAGAGAACCGTTGATAGTTAAACATGTTTAAAATTCCAATTTGCCCGGCCTTTACGACCATCTACCAACGAATAACAAATCGCCCATTTCTAAACCATACCACAACCGATAGAGCAGACCGGAAAGTGGAGTTTCTAAATAGTCTTACAACCAAAAACCTCCTCTAATCAATGGAAATAACCGATACCAAAAACAACAACAATAATAATAATAATCAAGACAGCAATACGGATGTAACTATTAGCAACGACCCCTTATTTCTCGGCCCGTCAGTGGCGTTTAAAATAGCTAGCAATACAATCACAACGGATAAAAATATGAATACTTGTATTAAAAATACTAAAGGAATGACTCGCAATAAAACAAGAAAAACGATAATACGCGAATTACAAATAGACCTTACTCTGCAGTAGCAGATCTAACTCCCAGCAAACAATTGCAATAGTAGTAGTAATACAATAATAAAATGTACTATAGAAATGCCAGTCCTAGCAATTACTCAAAATAAGGAGTTTCTTAATCATATGACTACAACAAAGAAATAGAAATGAGACTGAAGTAAAAATAAGAAAATTTGCTGGGAAGATACAACAATTTAAATATTAACAACAACAACTATAATCTGAAGTATGACTATAATAGAGTTTTGAACAGACATTAAAGTGCCAAAAATTGCAATTCAAATCACAAAATAAATCACGATTTAGATTTGTATTCCAAATACAGGAGAAATGATTCTAAAAATGCCCTACAAGATATCAATAAAAATGAAAACAATTATCATAAATAATACAATCCAGCCAACTATTGCGGCGGGGCTGCTAAAAATAACTATTATGAATAACCTCCGTCCAATCACTATTATAAATAGCACAGACTTTAATGAAATTATTTTTTTTTAGAAAATCCATCTATTTATATATTTATATATTTATTTATAAATTTATATTATGTTTATTATGAGATATATATTTATTAATTTTCATCATTTTATAAATTTTTATATTAACTGTTTTTTATTGATATTTTACAAGTTTATAAATAATAAAAGATTATACGTATGTATTTAAGAAGTAAGTTAATAATTAATAAAAATGAACATTAATTTATTTATTTGTGTGTGGTTTATATAAAAAAATATTATACTATTTATTAATAAAGTAATTAATTTAATTGTTTAGCCAATATTTTCTCTTCTACTACTTTCTGAAAGTAATAAATTCCATTTATAATATATTAACAAAAAATTTAGTTGTTTAAGAGAATCATAAAGTAAAAATATAACAAAAAATAATTATTCAACAAACTAAGCTAGAAATTAAATGATCCCAAAATATAGTTCTTTGAAAAGATATAGTGCTGTGGAGCCCAAAAAAATCTCCTTCAGCCTATTTAAAGTGCTGTAGGTCAAATAATGTCTAGCTCAGTTTTTGAAGAACCTGAGGAAAATCAAGCACTATTTAGAAGAACAATAAGTTAAATTTAAGGCAGTCCACTTGGGTCTCCTGGACAACGAAAAATTTCTAAATTTGATTTTCAATTCGGTTTATAGGGCCTAGTATCTAAGGCTGTGACGGAGTAAATTATAAAATGATAATATAATTATATGAATAATAGGATTCATAATAATAATATAATTCGCTTAATATTTTATAAGATAGCAGAGGAAAGAATTGGAAGATAAGATGGGGCTGATAAAAGATAATGTTTTAGAAGAAGAGGAAGATGCGTTGACATAATAGTTCGGTTTAGAAAAAGAAAATACAACAGGAATTGAAAACGCCAAGTAAATAATCTAAAATTTACAAATTTCAATTTTAAAATAAATTATTTTAATTTTTTTAAGAAATACGAGATTTTATTTCCAAAGATAATAAAAAATTGAGTAAACTTAGTTTTTTTTTGCTTTTATTTCTATTATGATGACCATTTTCTATGTAATGAACAATAATTTTTTAAATATATATATAATTAAATGTTTACAAATTTAAATTATTAATTCTCCAACAAGTATGACTCATTAGCCAGTCCAAATGAAAAGGTTACGAATCTGAAATACGAAGAAGAAATAAGCAATGCTCTTTTAAATGGTATTACTACCATGACGGTTTTAAATAGTAGAATATGATGATTTTAAATTTCTTGATTACAATAAATAGAATAAAACATTTTATTATTAGTTTTCCTAATTATAGTAGGGTATCACACAAAAATAACGATGAAAAAAGAGTAAATTTTAATTTCTGTATAAGCGAATTTATTCAATACAGGATTCTATAAAACCATGTTACTAGAGATTTTTGTAACTTCATTTCATCCCAATATATTTCTAAAGGGTAATAAAACTATTAAACCAGTTTGAAAAAAATTACTAAATAATTTTTAAAAAGATTACGAGCTAAAAATTCCACAAACATTTAACGAAGTTGAAATTCCTCATGAACTTAATGATATAATGTGTATCTTTATTTTGGCAAGGATTTACATGCTGTTCCGTGTAGTTTTAAATTCTTCAGTATATTATAACACTAGAGTGTATAGAATTTGTAGATTATATGGTTGTGATGGCGGATACTTTTATAGTATAAAGGCACTTTTAACAGAAAAGCCACTGATAGTTGTATTTTATATGTTTTTTTAAGTGTTATTGTTTTTGGACATGCGTTAAGAGTTTGCGAATAGTAAAAATGAAGACTTAAATTACGAGTTAAAATTAAAAATAAATAATATTCAAAATTATAGGCCGTAAAATTACTATATTCAAGACAATTCAATTGATTTGTCCACTTATCCAAATTGCTTTTGGTGCATAATTATTACAATGACAACTGTTGGGTATGGAGACTACTATCCTAGGACGAATCCGGGCAGAATTATTATTTTCATTACATCTATCGTTGGAGTTTTTTTAAATTCCTTACTTATGGTTGCCATTATGTAGTATTTAGAGTAAATCAAAAATTACTAATTAATTATTTAAATTAATTTTTTTTTTAAAATAAATTAATACTCCACATACTAATTTATTTTTTTATTAAAAAGAATGGATGAAACTGAAAGTAAAGTTCACAATATAATGCTGAGGTTAAAAGAGAGAAGGACTCTTAAACAGTAGGCCAAATAGATAATTTAGAAATCTATGGCAATAGTAAATGCCATAAAAAACAACAAATACTATACGAAAGAAGAATTAATAATGAAAATAAAGTTGCTTAAAAAATATACTGAAGCTTTTCGAATTTTAAATAGGTTTGCATCAACTTATAATAAATAACATTTAATCTAATTATATTAAATAAAAATATATATGTATTATTCAGAATTATAAAGGGAATGTATAGTGATGAGAATATCTAGGAGGAAATGGAGAGAAGATTTGGATAAATAAAAGATGAACTCAAAGAGATTATTGAATATCAAATTACTTTAAAAGACTATCTACTTAAGTTAACATAGAGGGGTGCTCTTAATTAGTATGAAAATATTTGGAGAGGCACAAATGATAAAAGAAAAGACAATGCCATCAATTTTGAGGGAGATACAACTGTGATATAAGAGAATGGTAGTGAAACAGAATTAAAAATTTATTTTTGAGTTTTTTCTTTTTAACAAAATCTAATTTAATTTCATATATTTAAATTTTTTTTCTAACTTCTTATTTCTTATATATTAAAATTATTCTTATATTTTATAGATTAAGTAACAATTATTTATGCATTTCTTCTCTATTACATACTTGAGTATTAATTAATAATTAATTTTATAATAATATATTATAATATTACTGTAGTATAATACTATATTTAAGATCTTATTTTTTGTGATTATAAAATAGAAAGAAAAAAATAATAATTTACAATTAATTTTTCTAAATATTATATAATAAAAAATAAACCATATCAATTCATTAAGAAAATTTAATGAAAAAAAGTGTAGAAAAATTAAAAAATTCGTAGATTTAGATTATAAAGAAGAGGAAAATAGAGATGAAAATGAAGATTAAGAAGAAGAAGATGATGATGATGATGATGAAGATAGCAATGATTTAGAATAAGAAAAAAATGACATTTTTCCAGGGAAAATTAATGATGTTAATGAAATTGATTCAGTCTTATCGATTAAAAAAACTATTTTTAATAAAAGCATATTAAGTACATAAAAAATAGGAAATGAATAAAAAAAATTAATAAAGTACAAACAGTTTTGGGTGGAAGAACTATAGGAAAACTAGGAAACTAATAGTAGCCGATTTAAAGAAGATAATGAGTGTATTAATTATTAGCATTTTGATGCTAATTATTATAACATACTCAAAAATGATTAAAGTATCATGTAATTATTGCAGAAAGAAGAGAAACTGAAATCGATTTTGTAATATAAATTAAAATATCAATTGCAATTTAAAATTCTGAAATTAAGAGATTTATTATATGCAATAATATTTATCCAAGACCGCTTGAGGAATAAAATATTGTTTTGATAAATGAAGTTTTTGAAAAGTTTAATGAAGAGGAAGGTATCGAACCTGGAATGGAAAATGGAAGGTTAACCCGATTTTATTGGAAAAGATACATGATGATAGAGTATTGTCATCTTCTATTAACTGTCCTTACAATGTGTTTGACTTTAGTGTATGTAAATTTATAACAAAAATATGAAAAATATATATTTTTAATATACCAATCAATCCATTTTTATATTTTATGAATATTTAGTTTGATCTCGATATGGATAAAGCAGAACCTGAAGAATATCAAGACTGGATTCTATTATTTATGAGATACATATTATTAATAGACGGTAGCCTTAAAATCAAATCTTAGTTTAAAAAATATATTAAATAATTAAAGAATTGTTTTTATGATTTAGTTATTATCGTATGCTTTCGATATTAAGCCGTGCTGGATATGGAAATGAAGCAAAAGATATTTCCTTTAAAAGTTAACTTGATAACTTCTGGATATTGGAAGAATCTTCTTATAGAAATCTTTATTTTAGTACTTTAACCTTGGCCATTTTTGAATGGTGAAAAATAAAATATATAATCTAATTTTAATATACAATGGTAAAATAATTAAATATTTTTTGCGCTAGATTAGTATATAAAATCTAAAGATCATTTGGACAATATAGAGTTTGATTTCAAATTAAATTGGATATTGTCTCTTCTATGCATGTTTAGAATTATGGTTCCCATCAGAGTGCTTTTAAGATCGAATAAATTCATGAGTCCACGAGGAAAAAGATTGTGTAATATGTATGGCTGTGATTTAAATTACCAATATATTATAAAAGCCTATTTCAAAGATATTCCACTGAAAATTATATCAGTTTTGTTTCTAATAAGTGTAATGTACTTTGCCTTTATGTTGAAAATTGCGGAAGGCCCTTTAACAGGAGTTTTAGAAAGTAATTCAATGGATTTTTCACGAATTGAAAATTGGTAAATGACGCATATTATTTTAGAAATTATTAATTAACCAATTATTAAAAAAAAAACTACTACTAAAACAAAGTATTTGGTGCACAGTTATTTCAATGACTACTGTGGGATATGGAGACTATTACGCTAGAACAGGTATTGGAAGAATTCTTACTTTTATTTTGGCCATTTGGGGAAACATTGTAATATCTATGCTTGTGGTCGTCCTCACTAATTTATTAGAGCGTAACACACACAAATATATATTTATTAAAATTATAATATATATTGAATTAATAATTTAATGTTAAGATACGAATTATGAAGAGAAATCTCTGAGAATAATTCATCGACTTTATGCAAGGAAAAACTTGCTACATAGTGCCGCTAGCTTGATAACCAATTTAGTAAAATTTCATAAATTAATTGAAAGGAGGAGGGCTGCCCATGGAATAGAGTTAGATAAATAATATTTATCTCATAAGTTCTTGACTCTCAAATAATGCACAGAAAATTTTAAATCTTGCAACAGGTAAAAATTTTATAACCCAAATTGTAGAAATTAAAAAATTACAAATTTTATAATAAAATTTTAAAAACAAAGAAAAATGAAAAGCATGAATGAAGATTAGAATATCTTTGAAGAAATGAATCGGTAGTTTGACCACATTTTTAAAGAAATAAAATTTATGAAAAACAACTAAATATCTTTGTGCATTTCTCTTTAATAATTGTATGAAGAAGCTATGGAAAATCCCTCCTAAGAATCTTCTATTTCGTAGGATAAAGAATCCGATATTTAATCATTCCATTCAGAATCAGAAGCAACAGTAAGTGATGAAGATGATAGTGATTAAGATATTTGAATTTTTATGCAATTAATTTATATATATTAGAATATTCTATCATAATAATTTATAATTTAATATGTTAATTTTTTTATTATTAGTAAAATTATTTATTTGTTACATCTTGAATAGATTTTATAATCTGGGCTAAATTATATTTTTACCCATTAATGTAATGTATAAGTAACTTAGTTTGTGATTGCATTTTGTTAATTTATTATTGAAATTAAGAGTATCAAACAATAATTTATAAACAAAATTAAAAAATTATAATACTTAAGCAAAACATTAACTAAAATGGGATAGTAAAAACAGAAAAGTCAACTTAAAAATAAATCTTCGGCCAAATAGCATTTGAATAAAAAATCTTAAATCATTTCAAAAGATCCTTAGCAAAAATAAATTTAGAAAAAAGTCCAAACAAATCAATAAGGAAAAATGACATAATAAATATAAAAAAGTTAAAATGTTCAAAAACTAAATTAAAAGAAATAATAGTAAAAGTAAAACGAAGAAAGTGAAGAAGATGAAACCTAAGAAGAATAAGAAGAAAGTTAGGAAGAAGAAGAAGAAGAAGAAGAAGATGAAGAAGAAGAAGAAGTAGAAGAAGAAGATGAAGATGAAGAAGAAGAAGTAGATGAAGAAGAAGAAGAAGAAGAAGAAAATGATGATGATGATGATGATGATGATGAAGGTGAGGAAGATAATAAATAAGAAGATGAAAATGAATAGGGAGAAGAATAAGAAGAAAATAATCAAAATTAAAAAGTTTAATAATAAAAATAGTTATAAAATTAGAAATAAATTGAAAGTGATAAAAAAAAATTCCCTAAAAGATTCCATCTCTCAGAATAGTAAATTTAATAAAAAATAGCTAATTTGGAAGATGAAATTTCTAACAAAATGTAAGGATCAGAAAATAAAAATAAGAGAAAAAGAGCTTATCATGAATTGAGTCAACTTAAAAAGCTTTAGAAAATCCCTAAACAATGATTAAAAACCCAGAAATTTTGAAGAAAAAATAGCCAAGTCATAGGAAAAGAGAAAAGAAAAGAAAATGTAATTAAAAGAATAAAATGAAATTCAAAGATAAAAACACAAAAATAAACAATGTTTGAGATGTAGAAATTTCGGACATATTTCAGAAAATTGTCCCGATTTAAGATAAATTATGAAAGACATAAAGAAAAGTGACAAAATCAAGCAAAATGAAGAACAACAACAACAACAACAAAATAATGACGATTTGCAAGGGGAACCTGATTTAGAAGAGGAATAAAATAAAGTCACTCCTATTAATCCAAATGAAAAGATATGCTATAAGTGTGGATCTGCCAAACACAGTTTGAAAGACTGTCCATAAAAGGGTAAATACGAAGGAATCAGTGGAGAATTGAAATTTGCCAACTGTTTCGTTTGTGGATAATAAGGACATATTGGTAATATATATATATAGTTATAATATTTTAGTATAATTTAACAAATAATAATAATTACAAAACTTTAACAGCTAGAAATTGTGAATAAAATGAAAAAGGACTTTACTCTAAAGGAGGAGGGTGTTTCATTTGTGGAAGTGTTAGACACATTAAGGCAGAATGCCCTAAAAATCCTGAAAATTATCTAAGATATAAATAATATAGAGAAAAAATGGATGAAGAAATGGACAAAGAAAGAGAAAGCAAATAATATAAAAGAAATAACTAATAAATTGGTGAATTAGAGCCTGATTTTTGAAAACAAACGAGTGATCAAACTACTTATAAAACTATATTTTCTCTATTTATTTTAAACTTATTTCATAAATATTTAATATTAAATTATAAATTTAATTTTCTATAAATGGTATTTTATATATTTATAATGTCAAGTAATAATAAAAATAAATTAATTTTTGTGAATGTTCTATTTTTATACATAAAATATTTAAAAATTATATTGATTTATATAATTTCATTCTATTTTTATAATTTTCGTAAAGTGATATAAAATTATCGATTATTTGTGATAATTATCTCTTTGATGGGGAAAAATTGTTAAAACCAACTTTTAGTGTCTTTTTGAAATAATATTGGGATTTTTCTATAAAACTTTATGGCCTAAAGAGATTAATTATAAGTATATACAAATGCAAGAATTTATTTTAAGAAATAAATATCACTCATCATCAACAATAATAATTTAATTTATTATTTTTTTAATAAATATTTTTCAAAAAAATTATTTCATATACCATTATCATAGAAATAAAAATTAACTTTTATTTAAAATCTATATATGATAGACAATTATTAAATAATAGCAATATTTTAATTTATATAATAACTTCTTTTTGCTTTTATAATTAGAAATTATTTCTAATTTTTAAGTATCTATTTACTCTAATATTGTGTTTATATATATACAAAATAAAATAAATAAACAAATTTCATTTAGATCTATTCCATTAATTTCAGTATTATTTATCTTTTAATAATCTATATAATATGATATTAATTTTGACATTTTATATCAATAAAATAATTAACTTTATAATTATGTATTTTAAATAATATATTTTTCTGCAATTTTTAAAATAGTTAATATTTATATTGAAGTTATAAGAAAAATAATTTAATATTGGAAAATTTGTTTTTAAAAGTACTTTGTTTTCATTTTGCTCATAATACTTTTTCTAACATTCTAATTATATTCTAATTAAATTCAGTAATAAATTGAAGCACAAAATTGATCATAAAAATAAAATCTCTGATAAAAATAAATTTTCTTCAAAATAATTTATATTTAATACTATTCAAGAGTATTGCTATTCAAATAAAACTTAAAACTTTAAGTTAATTCAAATTAAATTTTTTTCTTAGAATTAGAATTTGGAGGTTTATCTTTTATCAGTTCATGAATAATCTATTAGATTAAATATAATAAATTTTGTTTATTTTATTTTAAATAGTTTTTATATTTGCTTTAAAATTAAAAATATTTATTTAAACTCACTTGCGAAGAAAATAAAAAAAGAATTTGATATTTATTTATTCCAGTGCAATAAAATGTTGGCATGTATTCAAATATGATTTCTTTTTATTTTATTAATCTATAGATAAAATTAAATCTATTTATATATTTTAGTTGAATAAATTTTTATTTTAATTCATATTTTGGAATTATTAATTCTAATAGTATTATTTATTTATTTTTTATGGTAATAGTTAATATAAATTAATATTAAATTGAAAGAAATTAAGATTTATCTTGATTTAATTTTATGATATTATTTAGATAGTTTTGTATAAAATAAAAATTTCTTTAGGTTATATAATAAGTAATATATATATATGTAAATTTTATAAAGATAAGTAGTTATTTTATATTTTTGAAACGTATAATTATTATTTCTTCATTTACAAAGATAAATAGGTTTAATGATGTGGAAGTAAAGGCATATTTTTGTTTGTTTTAATAGTTTTATCTCAAGAAAAAAATACATATCCTTAAGAAGCACTAGTTGAGATCGTATTAATAGAAGTTTGTTTATTTAATTCATTTTTATCCATTTTAATGTTCACAATGTTATTATAGTTGTTAGAAACACTAATAGTACTTTTTTAGACCTGCAAAAAACTCATTTCATTTTTATTAGTATTAGTAGTGTTCTTATTTCTTACTTTTTCATCTGATTCTAATTTTTGTGTTGTTCCTTATTCTTCTTCTTGATATTAATTTGATTATGTATTTTTCATAAATACTGGGCTATTACTAATAAGGCTACTAGAATTGTTGCTCATAGCGGCGATATTCATTTGAACTGAAAGTCTTGAGCTTTTTTGGCTCAGGTATTCAGAAATTGTTCCTGATGGCATTTAGTCTTGGTCATTTTCCTTTTATTTTTCTAACACAGAAATTGTTTCTTAAGTTTAGAAGAGCTTAGAAAAGTCAGTGCTTTTGTTTTTTCTAGTCTTTGTTTATAAAAATTTTTAAGACTCTCTATTCTTAATTATTACGGCGCTCTATGGATTATTCAGAGCTTATATGCTATTTTTATCAATAATATTGTCATCTTAGCAAAAATCTGAGCTTTCTTTTTTCACATTTTTTTATTTAAAAGTGGAGTCTGCATCGTTTGCTATTTACTTATTTATAAGAGAGGATTACGCTTTTTTCCTAAGTTAAGCCAACAAAATGACTGACCCAAGAGAAGTGTTTTTCTCACTTAACATTTTTCTCCTTTATATATATTGCTTTATACTCTATTCTTGAGATATAGATGAATTTTCATTAAAACAAGGCTTGGGCTTTATGATGCTTAATTATGTCACTATGAATTATTAGGCAGAAAAGGGGCAGCCATTGTTTATAGTGAGTTTTTATTATTTTCTACTTGTTGTTATTACAACTTATTGATTATAATAATTGGCTCTTCTGAGTTTTATTTGGTACTTGGATCTTCCAATTTATAATTTTTAAGCTTTTTAGAGGAATTATGTTTAGAGACTTAACAACCCATTTATTTTACTATACTTAGTTTTTGATTTATTGTTTTTTTATTTTTCTTTTCTCTAATTAGATTATTTATTCAATTAAATTATTTATAAATTCATTACCATGTAAAATTAATAAAAATAGTATTCATTCATTCTTTATTTATTTAAATATACACATAAATACATTAATTCATAACAACGTTGTCAAATTAATATATATAATTTTATATATTAACTAAGAAAAAGTTTATTGCTAATAATATCTAAAAAAGACAATTTAATTAAGTTGCTAGAGTAATATTATAATTAAATTAAAGTACATTTATATATATAGAATATATAAATATAGCCTTTTTATTATTATATTTAATTATATTCAGTATTTTTATTATATGAATGATATCATAATTTTTAAATAAAAGTATGAAATAAATATATCATTTATTTATATATTAATCAATGAAATTATTAAAAATAACTTATCTTAAATTATATTTAGTAAGTATTTTAAAATTAAATTAGTGAAATATTTATATTTATTAAGTATTTAAAAATATAATTAGTGAAATAATTATATATATCTATTTTAAAGTTTAAATAGTTAGAATTTAATTATTATAACATTGTACTCTATATCTTAAGTCAAGTTAATAAACTTATTCTTAATATAAGCAACGTTTTTATTATTTTTTGGAGGGGGGAATAATGTATTAAAATTTTATAAAATTATATATATATAAATTATATTATTGCTTATTAATTTGGTAATTTTAAAAAATCTAAAATTTTTATTATTTTTTTAAAGCTACAAATATAATATAAATTCTAAAAATAAGATAAATATCACTTAAATTGTATTTACAACTAATTTATGATAAATTAAAAAAAAACTCTTTTATATTGTATATCTATATTATTATTACATATTACATTCTATAAACGATAGAAGAAGAAATAATTTGTATGATAAGGTATTTAATTTATATTTGATGATCAATTTTTATTATTATAAATATATTAATATTTATTATATATAAGTAAAATATATTAAAGTTTATATTTAAGTAAATTATTATAATTTTTAAAAATTAATTGTTATTAAAAAAGGAAATTAGAATAAAATTTATTTTATCAAATATCATAATTTTATTTTTTTTAAATTAATTTCTCCCATATTAAAATAGTTATTATTATTTTGAATCATCAAATTAAAATAGATCAACTATTTTAAGCAATAGTATTATTATTATTTTATCTACTCTATTAATGGAAAGATGATAATTATTATGAAATATATGCAATCTCCTATTATCTATCAGAAAATTCGCTATCTTTTCTATTTATTGTATTAATTTAGGCTATTCCACTAGAAGATCCCTTTGCAGAGTTAAAATTCTAATTATTTTTTGAATCTTATTTTTAAAAGTATTACTACTGATTGGAATCATTATTAATATTACAATTGTTAACATTATTATCAGTTGTAGCACACATAAATTAATTTTTACTGGAAATACTGAGACTTGGAACTAAAGTTTTGCTAGAAATATAGTCACCATGTGTGTTAAGGCCACTATTTTTTTCAATTTGAAAGTCACTGGTTTCCTAAGTGCTTGGTATATCAGAATGTTTATAAATGGAGGTGGCTTTTTAGACAATACTATTATGTCTTTAATATAGAGAATTTTATATTTAGAATTGGGAGTTGATATTTTTTGAGTCATAAATTTAATTTAATTAGCTAATTCCTTAACTTTCGTCATTTATGCTTTATTCTAATTGACCTATAAATATATTATTCTAATTGGGAATTACTTTATTATTTTTATTATTTAGTTCATTGTATTGTTGTATAATAGACTATTGCTAATTATTTTATATAAATTGGCTATCCGTATTTATATTTGGAATTTACTGCTCCTATTACTATTATATTTATTATTAATTTGCAAATTAACTTAGTTGTTTGTTACTACTAAATTTTATTTGGTGTTCTTTTTAAATTTATTAATTAGATTGTTCTAATGTTATTATTTCTGAATCAATTTATTTTTTTTGTAAGTACCCATGTTGGTATTATTGTTACGAATTGCATATTTCAAAAGAAAATACTTATTATTATTTATTCGAGGATTATAAAGATTTATTAGTGTGACCACTTTTTATATCATCTAATTCATTCAGTTCTTTATCCATTTACGAAATCTAAATTCTTCTTTCTTTATTTAATTGAGAAAATTTACTTTTCACTACTCCTTCCATATTAATATTACTACTATTCCTAAAATTATCTAAAGATTTATCACCATCTTTTGAAGAACTATGTTAACTATTATAACTACTCTTTGAGTCAGTCCTATTTCTTCTTCTCCTTTCATATATGCTTCTGAACAATCTCTTAGATTTATAGTTGTTATGATACTTTATTGAAATATTATTTTGCTCAACAAATTAAGTTAAGTGTTCTTTCTAAGGTCTGTCAGGCATAGATGTTGAAAATTCATTGGCATTTGAAATCTATTATTAATTCTACTCTTCTTAGTCATAAATATTGGTTTAATTAGGTCCAAAACATGGATGTAATTTTATTACTCTTAAAGCATTTACTTTTAAAGCCATAGGAGAAAATGGTTTAGAAGACGAATTATACACCTACAAATTATTTTATTATTGATCTATATCAGCTGCTGTATTGGATTCCGATTCGATTTTTATCACGTATAAATTCTCTTTTTAGCACTTTTTATTTTTATTAGTTTATTTTTTAGAAGCTTAGCACCCCATACTATATATTTATTCGAATAAGTAAAAATTTTATGATATTTTAATTTCTTATTAAGTTATTTATATTTTTGTTTTTTATTTATTTCTTTTTTCTTCAATTTTTATTAGTATATTAATATATATACTTTTATATTAAAAAATAGCTATTTTTTATTGACTTTAACATTTAAAAATTAATATTTTCTAAATTATTAACAAATTTTGATATAATTTAAGAATGAAGGTTAAAGGATAATCTAAAATCATTCAGATATAGCTTTAACATAAATTATCCAAATGACTAACTAATGAATATTATATAATTAAATATTCTTTTATGGGATGATTTATGATTTAAGATTGTATAAAAGTTGATATTTTCATGTCTTAATATAAGTTTATAAATCATATTAAAAAAAACTCATTTAGAATAAATAAATCACTGTTAAATCATACTATAAAATAATATTCTCCTAAAATAATTAAATTATATAATTATTTCTCCGAGATTTAAACTTAGGTTTTAGTTTCTTACTAATAAAAACTTATTTATAAAATATAAGTACGATATGATTTTTTTCGAAAAATATTCTTTATCTTATAATAAAATGCCAAATTTTTTATATCATTGATTTTACATAGTTTAAGGAAATATAATATTTTTTTACTACTAAAATATTAGACAGGTTATTTAGAAAACTCATATACATGTAACAAATTTGTAAAGTATAATTTTCTAAATTTCTAATTTATGCTTTTGTTATCTCTTAAGCATAATTAATAAATGTCCTTTAATGAAAAATAAAAATCTTATATTAAAATTAAACGTTTTTAAAATATCATTAATTTCAAATGAATTTTAAATAAATATACAGAGCTTTTATATTTAAATGTATTATTAATATTAAATAAATTTAGAGAATGGATATAATTTTATAATATTATTTTCATTAAATAACAATAAGATAAACATATTTAACCTTATTTCTATATAATTTTATATTAAATTAATAAAAAGATAATGAAATATTGATAAATTTATTAATCAGTAATTTTTAAAATCCCCAATATAAAGCATAAAATATATATTTCAAATGCTAATCCATACATGATAATTCAATCAATTAATTAATATAAAAAAATATTTATTATACTTCAATCATATTTAAGAGTATGTAAATATAACTACTAAGAAAAAGTTAAAAACATTTCAAAGTTAAATTTGTATTATTCAATTGATATTTTTGAAAAACTATATTTTAAAACCCAACCTATATATTGATAAATTTAAAAATTAAATATACTAATAAGCCAAAATATTAATATGTATTATTTTATAAAAGCAAATATTAATTGCCATTTTTATTATTCATTATTTTTTAATTTTATCATAATAAATAATTTAATCTTTTGAATATGTTTATCTACGACATTCCACATTATATAAATAAATTTTTATAATTAATAGTAATAATAATTTGAATGACTCATTATATTATATAGCATATATATTATAATTGACAATATATTACATTTCTATATAATTTACTATGGGGTATAAATTGGTAATCATATTAGTATAAATTAATTTATATATAAGGATTTTTTAATATGTTTTATTTAATTATATGTCTATTTGGTTTCAAACAGTAAAAATCTAATTTTATTTGTCATAGATAGCTTATTGTTTCTATAATAAGGTTATTTTCTTATTCTGAAAAATTAAAAACTATGTCTGCTATTTAATTTTATTATTTGCAGAATTATGATTGAACTGAGGTCTATTTTTTATACTCATTTAATAAATGTAGATTTCTTCTCAAATCTATTGCATATTATTATTATAATAAAAATGAGAAAAAGGATAATAATTATATAATATTTTCAAGAGCATATTATTGATTTAATTTATTTTTATAATTTTATAATTATAACATAATGCTAGAACGTAAATAATTCATATTTTTAATTTTAGATTCTACTAAGAAATATTTATATTTTTATGTTAGCTAAATTATTTTTAAATATTATTTTAAAAATAAATTCTACATATATATTTATAAGTATAAAATAATATAACAAAACCACATATGTATCCCGTATAGTATAATTGCCTTAAAATATCTATATATTTATAAAATATATATTTCCCCATAATATATAAAATAAAGTACGTATTAATTTATATAAATATATTTTAATTATTCTTTTTACTTTTTTCAACTGTTTTTAAAATAAATCATAAAATTAAAATATTTTAGTATCTTAGAAGAATTTAGTTATTATTTGAGAAATTCATATAAGTGTTGTTTTAACATTATTTGTTTATTATAATTAAATATATATTGACGTTTACAATTTTATTCTATTACATTAATATTATTATAAAAATATACTAGTCATAAAAAGAATTATTTTTAATTTAATGATTTTTATTTAAGTTTTTTAATTATAATAATTTTGGTATAAAAATTATTAATCAATATTCTTTTTTCTAATATTTAATATTATAGAAAATTAATATTTAAGATTTAAGATAAAAACAAAATATCAATTATATATAAAGAAATAGAAAATTGAATAAGATACAATTTATTAAAATTTATAATTTTTATATATATTATAATTTATAATTGGACATAATATAAATTAATTTTATTTATCATAAATCTCTTAAAGCAATTATGCGTTTATTAGTTAACAGAAATAATTTTTTCCCTCAATTCTAATGCTAGATTAATTACTTATTTTGATTAAGCATATTGATTCCTGCTTTATTTCCATAATATTTTGTATTAACTGACATTTAGTATTTATTGGTATAACTAAAAGTATATTACTTATAAACCTTTCCTTGTTGAAGCTAAATTAAATTGGAATTAGTTTTTTCGTCCGAGATCTCGGCCACAGTTGGTGATTATAATTATTAATTTTATATTTGATCATTATTTAGATCAAAGCAAGGTTAGAGTTTTATTATTTTTCTATTTATTATTTTTAAAGAAACATTTTGAAAAGGTTTCATTTATTCTATATTTTATTTTCCATTTTTTTCTAGATTTGGAGATATTTCTTTAGAAGTAGAATTATCAGAATTTTACATAGAGTTTTCAGCTGTGTCAGTTGTTTAGCATTTAGTATTTTATCTTTGGCATTTTATAACTTTAAAGTCGATTTATTTTTTATGCTTATTGGTTTTTGATACTTAGCAACCCATGTTTCTAAAAAAAGTTTGATTAATTTTTATGAATTTATTATTTTATATTTTTTTTTAGAAATTTTTCAGAATTTTAATTATATAATTAATTATTAAATTTTTACTACATATCGATTGTGTTAATAACCAAATAAATAAGGAAGAAAATTACTGAAATTTTATAAGAATATGTTAATTTAATACTTTTAGCATACTGTAATTTATTTTCTTGAATCTATAAATTCAATTTCCCATAAAGTAATTTTTCTAGATAAAATTAAATTATTTTCCATAAAAAAATTTTATATTTAAAAGCTATAAGGTATATTGTTGTGACCTAAGGAATATCTTATGAAAAAATAAGCATATCACCAATAAATTAATTATTTTTCCTTCATAACTTTATATAAAGTTAATGCAGGAATTGTTTAAATATTAATATAAATTTGTCTATTTTATTAAAATTATTACAAAGTATATAAGATAAAATTACACTGGAATTATTATTACATAAAAATTTTTTATGACCGATAGAGAGTGAATCAAAAGTGAAAATTAAATATTGTATAATTTTATAAGAAATAGAAATAAAACAAATATAAATAATTATAACTTAGAATTTACCATAAATATATTTGTTAATGTAATATGGTATAATTAATAACTTTTTTTTAATTAATCATATTTCTATTTCTTATTAATAATCTGCAATTATATAATGATTATTCTTTTTCCACCACTCCAAATTTGTTTGTTCTTGTTGCAATAAACATCTACACTTTAACACAATTATCCAGCACACAAACTTTAATTAAGAAGAATTTATATTCCGAATGACAAATGTTATAAATTAGAATTATCCTCGAAAAAAAGCAAAAGAAATGAATACTAGATTGATATACAAATTAAATGATTATATATAATCTTTAATAAATAATTGATTTACTTTTATTCATAAATTAAATATATTAATAATATAGTTTCATTTAATATTATATAAAAATAAAGTATGGTATATTTTCATTGATATGGTACATGCTATGTTATGTTATTATGATTATTATAATTAAAACAATGGTATTATAAAATGCACATTTTAAATTGAGTATAATATAAGAATTTATGGTAATTAAATATATGAAATGTAATAAAATAATACATTATTTTATACAATAAATATAAAACATATGAATAATTTTAATTTTTATAATAGTCTCTAATATTTCTATTAATTTTATTTTTATTTTTATTTCATATGCCCATATAGAGGTGTTAGAATTAATTAAGTGTGTTATGGATAAAAAATTAATTTTTTTTAGTAATGACAAATTAATATATATATAGTAATATTATAATTATTATTTTTAAAAAATTATAAATATAAATGTAAAATTTATTAAAATAAAAAAAATAACTAAATAGTTATATTTTTAAGATAAAAATTATTTATTTGTCAAATTCATTATATTCTTGATGAAATTTCTAGTCTTGAATTTTTATAAAAATTATCTATATTTTATGCATGAATGCTATTCCTATAAACTGAATCTAGATCAAAATTATTTCCGGTGCTAAGAGGAGTTAAACTTATAGGAGATAAGGTATTGTTATTATTATAGTTGGGAATATTATTATTTTCAATATTTAATTATATAGTGATGTTATATTATTAGTTTTACTATAATATTATGTTGTTGTCATTTTACTTAATATCTCTTTATTCTTATGTCTGGTAAGGCTAATTATTTTTTTATTCATCACTATATTATTCCTTTTTATTATTTTCTAGTTCTTTTTTGTGTTACTTTTATTAAGATTAATTTATAGTATTTATATTAAGGGGTTATCCCATTTAGTTTTCTTAAATTAGTTTATTTGTATTTGTAAAATTCATTTTGGTATTTTAAAGCGTTTATTATAAAAGATTAAACTAATAATTAGACTATTTACGGATAGGTAAAGAAAGACTTCTTTTTTAGTTTTAAGTTAGATCCCAGTTTGAAGTTTAAAAGCAAGGATATAATTTAATTATAGAAAGACTTTTAACTCTGAAAGGGATAGGAGTAAAGGGCTATTTTTTTTAGAATGCTTATTTTTATCAGAAATAGAATAATTACATTCAGAATTGGCAAGAGAGTTACCTCCAGTACTAACAAAAGAATTTTTTTATTCTTAGATTTTTTTGGAATTTTTTTTGAAATTTGACAACCCATATCAAAAAATAATTAAATAGTATTAAAAAATATTTGAAAAAAAGGTTTCTAGGTAAGTTTTAGTTTATGTTTATGTTTATGTTTTAGATTTTTTTTTTTTTTTTTTTTTTTTTAATTATAATAATTATTTAATTATTATCATTTTATTATTACTAAGGTTAAATTCTTGTTGTAATTAAGAATAATATATTGGTGAATATTTAATACATTTCCGCGAATTATATATATTTAGAAACAAAAATAAGCATAACATTATAATATCATTAAACTCTTTGAAAAATCTAGTGATGAATATAGAAGTTTTAGAATTTACATTTGATAAATATATTTTATTATATTATTTAAAATACTGAATATTAAATAATGGAAGTGGAAATAATATGAATTCTTATTTATTTTTATATATTTTACAATATAAATTTTTATTTGTTTTTACATTTATCACACTTCTACAGTTTTAATAGAAGAATATTTATAAATGTTTTATTTATATCTCATGATATAAACTAGAAAAATATTAAACATATGGATTATTTTTCTATTATTCTACATTCAGAAGAATAAAATTTGTTAATTTAAATTCTAACAGTTTAATAAATAAAGGAAATAAAGTAAACGAATTCTTATCTTATTATTAATTAAATTTGTTTGTATATAAATATATATGTATTATTATAATTCTTAAAAATTACTAAAATAGATAGCCTATATGTCAATTTGCAAAATTATAATTTTGTTATTCTTAGTTTTGTATATATTATATTATTCAGTGTACAAAAATATTTTATTAATTAATTACAATAGTAAAAAGTGAATAAAACCACAAAAAAAATACAAATTTAATTAGTTCTATAATTATATACAATTTTGGAAAAATAATGACTTTAGAATTATTTGGTTATGTTGAAAATTTTGATTTAGAATCTATAAAGTATCATATTATTTATAATTTTTTAGAATATATTCTAAAATATACTAAATTTCATTGAATTTAAATTTTCTATTAACAAAGAAAGTTCTAAGCAGAAAACGAATCAGAATTTTTAAAGCAATTAGTAAGTATAAACGAAAAAAAAAAAACGTTTTACATGTTTCTTGTATTGCAGGTGTTCCAGCCATAATTGAATTTTTAATCTCTTAGATAAACAAAATAAAAGTATTCCAATTGATTAATGTATACATTACAGATAATTACTATAAATTTTTTAATTTAAAAGGAAAATTGCATCGAATTTTTAAACTAATAAGATGTAGAAAGTATGAATCCTTTGTTTTATTGTATTTAATCATGTGATGATGGAATGCCTGATATTGTAGAACTATTGATTGCAAATTAAATAGACACTAATTAATAAACAGATTCAGGGGAATCTGCTCTTCATATGTCCTCTAATATTGGACAAGAAGATGTGGTAAAACATTTACTCAAAGTTCCTGCTACTAATATTAATATTTAAAACAAATTGGGAGGTACTAAATATTAGCTCTAATAAATTAAACAATCAATTTTCATTAGTTAATTTATTTCTTTTATATTAGAAACTCCTTTGATTTAAGCTATATAAGAAGGTTAATTCCACATTTTCAACATTTTGATAGAAAGAACAGATTTAGAAATAAATAAAAAAGACAATTATGGATATAATGCTGTTCATCATGCGGCCATCACTAAAGGAAACAGCCCTGTTTATTTAAGGGCATTAGCTTTAAAAAATGCTGATCTCGATTCTTTAGACAATAAAAATAATACACCTATAGTATACAACAAATATATTAATAATTTATCAACTATGTATTTATTTATTTTAATTATAGTTATTGGCCTCTTAAGTGGATTTTAAAAAGTATTACAGAGCCATAGAAACTTTGGCCGAATTAAGTGCTGATTTAAAAGCTAAAAATTCTGATGGTCAGGATCTAAGAAGTTATATTCTTGTTGAAGAAGATGAGAAATCTACTGAATACTATAAAATAATTTACTAATCTTTTCTAAAGAAAGGGTATAATTTATAAGAAAAATTCAAGTTGTAGCAGGCAATAATTAATAATAATAACAATAAATCGAAGAAAAGAAGGAAAAGAAATAAGAATGGGTTGTTAAATAGGAAAAATTAGAAAAATAGAAAGATTAGTTAAAATAATAAATTAATTAGTTAAGAAACTCAAATAAAAAACAACTAGAATTAACTGATATTTTAATTTTATCAGCAATTATACCTCTAGTTTGTATTGCTATATATCTTACATTTAATTTAATTATATTTAAAGCTTGAATAAATAATGAAAGCAAAATTTAAATATTAAGATGATATCATAAATATACTGTTTTTGAGTTAATTACATATTTTTAGGAAACTTATAAATTCTAATTAATAATTATGACATAAAAATGTATTTATTTAGTTTATTTATTTAGCCTTTATAAGACATTTTTATTTTATAGTGTATATATAATTGCAAATGATTGTCTCCATAATAAAATTAGTAAAATATTTATTTAATTTAAATTTTTCTTTATATAACTTTGATAAGATAGTAAATTTTATGAATTTTAATTTAAGTATTGATTAGGGTTGTAATGTATATATATACACACATAAAATTGAATACTTGAATAAGCGAATATACTAAAAATAAAAACTTTTTTCAAAAATAGTATACATTATTGGATAATTTACTTTAATATAAACTATGGTAAAATAAAGAAATTAAAAAATTGAAGTCTTAATAGACTTTTGTAAAAGTATATAAAATATTACCTATATATATATTTATAAATTATAATTATAACATATTAAACTATAAACACTCATTGAATAATAATAGTATTATTTTATAATTTTGCATTTGTTTTTATTATTATTTATTGAATCTAGAAAATAATGATTTATTAGATAGATAAGGCAATAATGCACTTTAAATTTAATTATTCTGCCTAATCTGAATCATTCTAAAAAATTTTTATTTCTTGATTATATAAGAGCAATATTTATACATGGCTGCAACTTTAAGTAATAAAAATGCAACTTATTGTTATTCGAGGTTATTGATAACTTAGTTTACTAATTAATTATTATTATTATTTTTTTAAATTATATTGAGTTAATTAAAGCTTGAAAATGATAATTACTAAATTATTATATTTCCTCATAATTAAATTTATGGCTATTTTAATGAATCTTAATTTTATCGTAATTAATTTAATGGCTAATCAAACTCAATATTTTGAGAATAATATTCGCCATTACAACTTTTATTATTAGTACTACTATTACTACAGTTTTTTAAATTGATTTTAAATTATTGCTCTTAGTCACAGCTCTATGATTAAAAAATATGTTCAGAGGAAGCACTTTTCTAAAATGCAATATCTTAAGATTAATTTTGCACTTAACTTCTTTTTTAATTGTATTTTAAAAAATATGCAGTTGTGAAAAGGTCATTTACTTCTTTCATAAAGTTAAAATTTATTATTTAAATTGTTTGCACGTCTTTCATAAAATCCGATTTTAAAATTGTTTCTTTTCCGGTAATTTTCATGTCTAATTTATCATTTCCCACAAGTATTATATTGGTGGCCTTCTAGTTCTTTTTATGGGAATTTTGTTATAAAAACTAAATCTTTTCTTTAATTTCATGCTCTTTTCCTCCTTATTTATCGAATTCATCGAATACAAGGAAATAAACATCAGCCTAAGGTATTTTGTTCCATACTTATTCACTATTTTGAATTTCAAAAAGGTGAAAGTCAACCTATAAGTGAGGAGCGACGAAAAATTTAGTTGTTGTAAATTCAATTCCTAGAGTGGGGTTGTGCTCTTAGAGAATGACTTCTTGCTCAATAAAATTGCGCAATAAGGTCGATTTCCCGACTGCAGTATGAACACCTAAAATGCAAATTTTAATTGAGTCTTTGGAGATTTTTATTCCACTTCCTCCCATTCCATTTTTACTATTAGATGATTGTGAGGATAAGTGCAGTTATTGTTAACTGTTATGTACAGGAGAAAAAAATTGTTTGTAATTAAAATATGAATTGCTGGGGCTTGCTTAGAAACTGTCACTTGCAGCAGGTAAGGAAGACATATTTCCTATAATAGCAATATTATGATTGTTGCCAGCGCCATTTATATTGTTAGGGAGGGCAGAAATAGATCGGTCGCAATAATAATCAGTGTTATTAGATTTAGTCTCTCCTTCTTGGGTGGATTTATTGCAGTTAGAATATGATTTGCCAGTAGACTAATTATTTGTTTTTTTGCTGTTCCTTTTTTGTTTAGGAGTATTTTATGTAGAGTCCTGATGAGAAGGTGCAGATCCCATTATTTTATTGTTATTTTCGATTTGGTATTTGAGATTTCTTTTTTTTCTTTTATTTATTACTTCACAATTTTATGAATTAATTATTTCTTATTTATCAATAATTATTATATGTTTTTATTAATTACTTTTTTGGTAGGTTGATTGAATTGTTAGAAGGTTTATTGTTTTATTACTAAAAATGTTATTTAATCTGTTTCCCTATTTATATTTTTCTCTCTCTTTGTATTTTGCAATATTAATTAAGTAAAAAACTGATTATTAAGTATCTGATACAAATATACATAACTTTTTATTCGTGAAATTAATAATTATCTGATTAATTTTTTGAATAGATATATAGCAGTGATAAAATATTAAATAGAAATCCTACTTCTTTTTTTATTTAAAATATAATATTTATCAATTAATAATTAATTGGTTTTTAAGTATTTTATATTCATAAATTTGATAAATTAATGTAAAAAAAATACAATATAATAATTAAATATTTTATAAAATTGAATCTTAAAATTATGAATTTAAAATATTTTAATAAAAAAAAATAATCCCAAAATAAAATTTTATGCTATATTAAATTTGTTAAATAGAAAAATAATTTTAGTAGTAATAATTTTTATTTATGGGATTTCATTCTTTTAGGTAAACATTTTAAAATCAGTAATTTTGTAAAATACTGACTATTTTTTAAAAAAAATAATATAATTAAATAAATAAATGTACTGAAATGTTCTGTTTTTTTAATTAAAAAAAATAAAAATAATAAATTTAAAATTTAAAATTTGATATTTTTAATTTAACTTTTATTATAAGATTAAAGAATATAATTTTATTGCTATCAAACACCATAAAAATAATCATATTTTAAAAATTTAAATATTTCGTTTTGAAATTTATTTATTATATTATTTATTAATTTATTAAATATTTAATAATTCATTTAATAAAATTATAGATTATAGCGCAACTTTTTTAATAAAATTAAAATTTTAATTTTATTAGATATTCTGGAAAAAATAGACGTGATTTCTTCATTTTTTAGATGTAATATATTATTATGTTATTCTGATTAAATTTATAAATTGGTTAAAATCATAATAAATAAATAATTAAATTAATAATTAATTAATTGTTAATCAAAAATCTAATAAATAAAATAAAAATAATATAAAACAAGTAAGGAAGCAAATAAATGATTAAGTAGATAACTTAGTTAGCCAATATTTTGAAACCTTTTCCCATAAACTTATAGTAAATAAAATTAAAGAAGCCATTTAGTAGTGTTTAAAGTGATGATGATGCCCATTACTCTTTTGCAGTAAAGAATTTTTAGTAAAATAGCGAAAAAATAATTATTTGATAATTATTAAATGATATAAATTTTCTATTTTAAAAATTATTTTTTATATTTTATAATATTTTGTATTTCATTTTAAATTACTAAAAAAGATAATAGGGTCTGGACCTGCAGGATTCATGTGTGCAAAAATGATTTTGAAAAAATATAGCAATTCCATTGTCCACATGTATGAGAAAGAGCTTTTCCCCTTTGGATTATTAAGATATGGAGTTGCTCCGGATCATATAGCTATAAAAAATGTATAAAATGAATTGAGTACTATAGCTGAAAACGAATAATTTTTTTATTATGGAAATATTGAAATTGTAATTACAAACAAGTTATTAATAATATTCACTAATTTTTAAAAATTATATTTAATAGGGGAGAACTATTTAAATTGAAGATATAAAATAATTTTATTCTGCAATTATTTACGCATATGGTGCTGAAAGTGATAAAATGCTTAATATTAAAGGAGAAAAAGAATGTAAAAATGTATTTGGTGCTTAAGAATTAGTTAAGTGGTACAATAAGCATCCTGATTATTATTAAAATAAAGATTTCTAAGTAAATCTAAAAGATGTGAAAAATGTATGCATTATTGGAAATGGTAATGTAGCAATAGATATTGCTCGAATTTTATCTATAAATATAGAAGAACTACAGTAGACAGAAATTTCTGATGAAACACTATCTGCTTTGTAAAATAGCGATATATAAAACGTAAAAATTATTATAAGATATAATATATATTTATTTATTAATACTTAATTTTAATAAATTAGATATTCATTTTGGGAAGAAGGGGAGTTGTTCAATCAGCCTTCACTCTAAAGGAGTTACGAAGTTTTTCATAGTTGACAAATGTAAAGATTTACATAATGAAGGAAGACTTGGAACTGAATGAAGCATCAGAGAAGGAGTCAACAGTTACTGAGTAATTTACTTCTGAACTGAGAGCGAACTCTAGAAAAGTTAGTTTTATGAAATCAAAGCTAAATGTCATTTAAAATGAAGAAGAATATGAAAAAATTTTGCAGGATAATTCACATAAAAAAATAATTTTACGATACTGTTTGGCCCCCATTGAATTAATAGCAGATACAAATGAAAACTAGGGAAACAACAAGGTACGTCAAATAAAGGTTCAGCCTCTGAAGTTGTAAGGAGAGGCTTTTAAATAGAGAAGTGTTCCTGATTTAGAAAAGCAACCCTTTATGATAGACGTAGACATGGTCATAAGATCAATAGGGTACAAGTCAACTCCTATCAACAAAGAAATAGAGTGGAATGAGCAAAAATCGGTCATTTCTAGTGAAAATGGATGCGTTCTTGATGCTGAAGGAAGAGTAGTGAAGGGAGAATATGTAGCAGGGTGGATTAAAACAGGTCCTATTGGAGTGTTAGATAGTACGTATGGGAGCAGTATTGTAAATAAAAGTTTTAGAAATGTTTTATAATATTTGATTTGCAATTTTTTATTATTATTTTAATAAGGAAACATGCAGCAGTATCTTCAATCATATAGAAAAAAATGAATTAGAATGCAAAGATGATCCGCAAGATGAAATTGAAGATTTGATGTTTACAGAAGGAATTTAATATATTACTTTTGGTGATTGGAAATACGTGGATGAATTTGAAAAAGAATAAGGAAAAAAGAATGGAAAAAATAGAGAAAAATGCACCGATTCTGAACAGGTATTTAAAGTTATCAAAGACTCGTATCCTTGGACTTGTTCTAAATGAATATTAAATATATAATTAAACTATTTTATATCGTTGTATTTAAAATATAATTAACTGAGATATAATAAAATATGAATATTATTTTATATTATATTCCTTATTAATTCTAGCTGAATATTTTTACAGAAATACGTCTTAGGATCATATAAAAGATAATAAATAGGTCATTAATAAGAGAATTTACATTCTAATAAAAAAAAATTATCTTTTTATATCAAAGCAATTGCAGAAACAATCAGAAATTTTTATAGTATTTAATTAGACTATTACTAATCTATATCTATATCTAATATCAAAAAAAATCATAAAATATTAATTAATAATTTTTATTTAATTTTTTTTTTTTTTCCTTCTCTGAGTTGTTTATACATAAAAAATATAAGATGTAAGTACTACTAAATTCTTATTAAAATAGCATTAATCCAAAGTCTGAAGCAATAAATAAAATCAGATAGAACTCAGAGATCTCAAAACATAAAGAAAAAGAAAAATAAAAATAAATGGAAGATACTAATAAAGTACTAACTTGTCAGCAGTAAGAACTAGTGCAAAATAGTGTTGACTTTTCATCTCAGGATATCATTTCATATCAGCTAAGGAGAAAGTCCTCTATGGACTTCATGATCCCTTATGTTGGGATTGATATAGGAGGCACCCTGGCTAAGGTATGCTTGGCATTCAAAAAGGGAATTTTAGTTGATTTCAAACATATAGAACACCTCAAAAGTAAAAATTATAAAAAAATAAGAAAACAAATTAGAATTTTATAACAAAATACAGTTGAATCTCACAGTTAATTCGATGTTTATTTTGAGGTTTTCCCATCTAATGATATAGAATCTATGTTTAAATTTATAGAAGGTAATACATTACTAAACCATAAATTAAAAAAAAAGAAAAATATAAACTTTTTAATTGATAAACCTTTTTCAAAACTGAAGAAAAAGAACTGTCAAATTTCACTCAAAAATTTCATATCTCGGGAGGAGGGGCTCACAAATATTCAGAATTAATAGAATAACGACTGAACGTTAAGGTTGTTAAAGTTCCAGAAATGCAATCATTAAGTTATGGAATCAAATTGTTAGATATGTTATTGCCAAATAATTCAGTGTATATGTACGACAGAGAATAGCAATAAATACAATTCGTAAACCAGGCCAACTGGATGTTTCCTCTTATTTTGGTTTAAATAGGCTCAGGAGTAAGTATTTTAAAATTTGAAAGTAAAGATAAATTCGAAAGGGTTTCGGGGACAAGTTTAGGGGGGAGTAATATTTTATATAAAATGGTATAAATATTTAATAAAAAAATAAAATGGTTTTTTTAGACATGTTTTTGGGAATTGCACATTTATTGACTGGTTTGAATAATTTCGATGAGGTTTTGAAAATTACAGGTACAGGAGAAAATAAGAATACTGACTTATTTGTCAAAGATATATATAAATAAATTTAAGCCGTTCCAGAAGATATTTAAGGAGACGCATTGTGTGTGAGGTAAATAAATAAATAAATAAAAAAATAAAATGTATATTTACAATTGTTTTTATATTTAAATTTTATTTAAGCTTCGGTAGAGTAAAGAAATAGCTAAAGGAGGGAAAATAAGTTTAAACAGCAGATTTACTCAAAAGCACTCTTTAAATGGTGGCTTTTAATGTTAGTTAAATAGCATTTTTAATTGCAAGAATCCACCAGGTCGACAAGTAATTTAGAGTTTATTAATATTCGTTTTTTGACGTTAATATTGTGTAGTTATTCTATCTAATTATATAAAGCATATTCTTCACTGGGTATTTCATTAAAAATCATACTGATACTATAGAGTGTATTGAATAAGCTATTGCTTATTTTTCCAAAAGTTAAAATTGCAATAAATAGGTACCACTAAAAAATTATTTAAATAATTTTCTATTTAATTCAATATCAATTTTATTTATAGGCCTACTTTTTAAAACATGATGGATTTTTGGGAGCTTTAGGGTCTTTCTACGTTGCCTTTAACAAATAAAATAACGAAAATAGTAATATATTAAATAATAATTAAAATATTAACTAGCAAAATAAAGAAGATGAAGAAGAAAAATAGGATGGTTAGGTTTGATATAAGAATATATTTATATATTTATAAGAAATAATTATAAAATATTTTTTAATTGTCTTTTTTTAATTATTATCAATTAAAATAATTTATTAAGTTATTATAATATATGTATTTCTGTAATAAGAATGATGTAAAATATGTTTATAATAATTTCCCTTAATTCTATAATTTATCTCATTTATTTTTCTAAAATGTTTAATAATAAATTAAGATAATTTTCTAAAAATGTGTAAATTTTTTTTTTTCTTTAAATTTATAGCATTTTTCAAATTAAATTAATTTTATTTACCATATTTGATTAATTACGAAAAGAAAAATTTGAACGAATAAAAAGTATGAGTTTATTAAGTTATATAGTCAACTTTTTTTAATTTAATAAATTTATTTACTTGTTAATAGTATTTATTAGCTATTATGAAAGTAAAAGGTAAAAATAGCTAGATGAATGAAGAATAACAAAAAAATGACAATTCATTTTTTCTAAATAGTTTGGGGGACTTTCTCTCTACTCAAGTATTCTATCAAATATAAAAAATATAAATAATTATATCAAGCATTAATAAAAAACAATTTAAGTGAATATTAGAATGAAATAATATTTTTTGATATTAGAATACGAATCATCGGTCCATATTGAGGCCAAAAACAACATAACATGAAAAAAAAAGGGCAAATCTAAATAGTGTGAGCTGTTCAAAACAAACGAAAACAAACTTAAAATCAGGTCTCGGACTATCAAATTAAACTTCAATGATTAGGGCATTTTCTCCTAGCCAAACTGTGAATGTATCGTTAAATGACATAAAATTGTAAAATTAAAAAGAATAAGATGAATAAAGCGTTAAAAAAAAGCAAAGCTAGCTCAAATTTTTGAAAATTTTTTTTTCTAGAAAAGAAAATTAATAGACACTGCACCGTCCTCAAAGCCACTATTCTCGAAATTCATTGGAAAATACAGGTTAAGCAAATTAAATAAAAAATATTTGGGGCAATCGGTCCTGCAAAACAAGTAATAACTTTTACAGTGCTAGAAAGAGTGAAGGTTCTGTTTTAGAGAAGGAGTTAAAAATAATTAAAAAAATAAAGAATAGAATATCTACTATCAAAACTATTTAGCGAATTTAACTGATATCACTCCTTAGTGCTCTTACAGTCGCGAAACATATTCTTTTATAAGAGGAGAAGAAGAAAATACTTTTGCGAATACAGTAAGCGACAGTAAATTCATTCAAAAAATAAAACAAAAGAAGGAAAAAAATCTAGATAGCAATAAAAAGATAGAAGAAAATAGTAACATAAATACAACAAGCTTTGACATTAGGAAGCACGTGCAAAGAAACAGAAAATTTTAGCATTTGAATAGTGTATAAATGGATTCTTTTAGGTCGAAATCAGTGGCCCAAGAAAGTCATACGAACACTATGAGATACTAAAACAATGAAAATTCGTAATTCCAGGTTTCGGATAGAAACAGACCCAAATCAGTTCAGCAGAAACTAAGGTAAATTAATAATGAATTTTAATTTGATGTAAGGGGTTTATTTATTTACTTATTTTTTTCTATGTATTTGTTTAGAAACGATTCGCAGAAAAGCAAATAAGAAAATAATTAGCATTAAATTTCATAGCAATCATTTTACAATTAAACTTGGCATTCTGCTTCATCATCTTCTTAATAAGCTCAAACACTATGTAGTTTTGGCCTTAAGAAATAATGCAGGAACTGCAGCTGCTGCACTGGAGACCCGAATGATGTTTCGAAGTCACAGTTAGAGCTGAATCCTGCGCAACTCGATAGTAAGAAATGGGAAGAAATTTCGGGACTTCCTGAGTGGATGAAAAGTAGACAAGATTTTAGGTCTATTGTAAATGCTGACTGTCCCTATTTTAAAGATTCAAATATTTACTTCATTTCAAGCAAGAAGTATTGATTTTGAAGTTAATATAAATAAACTACATAAGTATAAATGCATATTTTATAGACCCAATCACCGATCAGAAGAAGAGAAAGTCGAAGTTGCGCAGTATTTGCAAACGCTGCGTTTATTTACCTTGATGCCTTTTTCCCTTTTGAAGATACTGGGCGAAAGAATTGGGATCTAGAAGTTCAAAGACGGAGAGTTTAGTAATAAAAAAACTATAATAAAAATCTAATCTAATTGATAATTAATCCAAAAACTTTAGTTTGTAGAAAGGGAGATAAGGGAGAGTGCATGTACATCGTTTTCAGAGGCGAAGTTCAAGTTTTAAATGAAATGCTTGAAGTACTTCAGGTTTATAAAAGCAAAGAGTTTTTGGGAAGAAGTGCCTTAGATAATTGTGTCCCTAGGTATTCATTCATTTATTCATTCATTCAATTTTACTAACTAAATTTGTGATTAAAATTAAACAAAATCGGATAGAAATGCCAATCTAAAAGCATAGGGGGACACAGAGGTTCTTACTATAAGTGCAAAAGACTACGAACACTGTGTATATGTAGAAATTATTAACTTTTGGAAATGAATAGATTTTCATTTATTTGTAATACGAATTTTTTATTAGAGTGTAATAAATCCTGAAAGGCCACATCTGGAAGAGTTTGTTCAAGGGATTCCGTTTATCAAGCAAAATTTAAAAGTGAACATGTTAAAAGACTCTTGAGTGAGTGCAAACTGAAATTTTGACAGTAAAAGATGTACTGTATGTGCCTGGAGATAAAGTAGACGGTCTCTACATTATTAAAAAAGGGGCATTGATGAAGAAAATTAATGTGTAGCTTGATTATCAAAATGTTTGGCCGAATAAGCATGTCATTACGCAGAAAATCCTGTGGGAAAAGCGGCAAATTTAGAAAATAGTTGAGTTCTAAATAAAATTCGGAGTTCATGATATTATTGGTTTCAATGATATTTTAGAGCAGAGAGTGGAGCCCATACGATAAGACAAAATTGAAGCAGGTTTTGATAAATTTATTCATTTTAATTATGTAAATTATTACTTTTAACCTTGAAATTTAATAAAAAAGTTGAAGATACTTTTGTAATTTTCATTCCTAAAGCTCATTTCTAATGGAGTAATGAAACTTCTTTTCATAAATTTATTAATTTTTGTAATGAAATAAATAAATTTATTAAAGCTTTCACAGAATAGCAACTGGATTTGTGGAGAAAATACTATAAAAAAACCCAGCCCCATTTTAGTAAATCTTATAAATAGATGATTGGTGAAGCAGAAAAAGAAGCAAAATAAAGGATTCAGCTGATAAAAAATGCTCTGGAAAATAACATAGAAATGGAAAAGGGTATTTAAAATCAAAAAAGAACATAAGTTTAAAATCTCATAAAGAAAACATAAAAGTAAATTTGGAAAGAATTAAAAGTGAATTATCCACAAACATCAGTTAAGAAAGTAAAAAAAGGCAATTTTTTAAATAATACCTATTTTTATTTTTATTATTTTTAAAAAGCCTTTAGAAGCGTTCGCAGATAGAAATTATGCTTTTTAATGACTATTATTTAAATATAAATCTAATTTATTAGGTCTTTTTTATATTTTAAAATTCTATTATTTATAATTTAATATAATTTATTTTAAGTTTATCTACAATTATATAAATATGTTATTATTTGCAGTACTACTATTACTTTGATTTATAAAAATCATAAAAAAGTAAAATAAAACTAAATTAAATTGCTCAGTTCTTTATATAGATTAAGTTTAGAATACGATAATATTAATATTAAATAAAATTTACTAAGCTTAAAAAATAAAATTAATACCCCAAATACTACCATTATATTTTAAAGTAGAATTAAATAAAAAGAAAAAGAATAATTTTAAAATCTACCAATCCAACCTATTTTAAGTTTGAAATTTTTTATCATTCTCGACAAATAAAACTATATCTTATTGCTTTTAAAAAAATATAGAATTTTATGTAGAGGTATTTAGAATAATAATTATGCACTCCCATACATTCGTTGGAAAACAGTAGTTAGTTTCCCAACAAAATAAGACTTAAGAGTCCTCCTTTTCTGGACAAATTAAATGAACAATAATAAACTCTTTCAACAATAAAAAAACATGAACTGCAGCCTGTTTGTTCAATCAAAATACATAAAAATAAAAATGCAGAAAATTAGCATGAATTTTCAACTGTAAGGGGTAGTCCAATAAAACTAAAAAAGCGGAAACAAAGTAAAATCACTTTCCGCAAAGATTTTCAGACAATGCAAAATAGAAAATTTACAAATAGAGTCGAAGTGTTAGTGTATAGTAGAATTACCAGTAGCAATACTATTGGTAAGGTGAGGGTTTATAGACAAGGGAAACGTTTCGAGGGGAAAAACAATAATAAGAAGAGCAAAGAAAAAAAAGGTTTGTTTTTTTGTAGAAAACAATTCCTTATATCGACTTAAATGGTATTAAAAACATGTAAAAATATCAAAAAAATAAAAAAATGAGTCTAAGTGGACTGGAGAATTGCAATTTTCACAACAGTCCTTTTTTGGAAGAAATAGTTTAAGTGAATAGAGAAATTCACTAAAAAGAAAGAGAAATATTATTGAAATAACAATAAATACAACTAGAAAAAGAGGAATTGAAAGATTAAGTATATGATTAAGAATATTATTAGTGTAATTTCGACATCAGTCATTTAACAGAAAGTCATATCCCACTGCTTCATAATAATTTAGACAAGTATAAATTGAACTATTTTATTCAAACAATTATTATTTTTAATATTTTTTAAGATATCATACCTTCTCTCATCAAAGAAACCACAATAAAAATTTAAATGATTATTTAAATGAATTTCCTGCTTTTGGGAGTAATAGTAGTACGCAGCAAAATACTCCGTTAAATAGTGCGAGGAACACTCATTATTAGTATCGATAAAGCAACAACTATGAAAACAATAGGTCCAGACCGTAAAGACATAGCTAGAGTGTTCATCCGCGATTGACTCAATAGAGTTTTCATTCCAACTCGCAATAGTATTAATATTAGTAATAGTATTTAAAATATTGTTAAAATTTTTTCTTTATAATAGAGAATAAACACCGATGAATTAAACATTAAGGCACTTTAAACTGGATAAAGATAAAGAAAAGGAAAGAAAGATGTTTAAATGGCACAATTTGTCGAATTTACCTAATTGGCTCAAGCACAGAAGCGAAGTAAATAAAATTGAATCAAAGGAACCAACTTATTTTCAGGATTCTGAGGTGTTTTATATTGCCAAAAAAATGTGAATATATTTTAAATCAAAATATCTAATAAATAAATTTTTAACAACAAATATAATTAATTTGAAAGGACTTCGAGAAGAACTCCGGAGGAAAAACAACGAGTAGCAACTTATTTATAAGGCATGGGCCTCTTTTCTATAATGCCGGAGAGTTTACTCGTATTCTTAGCTGAAAGAATTAAAGTTTAGTCTTATAAGGCGGGGGAGTTTTGTAATAATAATGAATTTGTAATTTATAGTGAAAAAATTAGACATTTATATTCTTTCAATTTATAGTATGCCATAAGGGAGATGAGGCAAAATGCATGTATATTATCTTCAAAGGAGAAGTAAAAGTACTTAATGATAAGGCTCAAGTATTAGCTACGTATGGCCCAAAAGAATACCTGGGTCGGACAGCTTTGGATAACAGAACAGTGAGAAATGCAAATATAATGGCTACGAGTAGCCAAACTGATGTGTTATTATTAAATGGCGGAGATTATTAGCACTGTTTGCATGTAAAAAAAATAAAAGTAATAATTAATAAATTTTAATTAAAAAAAAGATCGCTTTACGACAGGAAAAGGAAAACGTTATCGAATTTGTGAAGCAAATTCCGTTTTTTTAAAAAAATTTTGAAGAAGAAACTATTGAAAATCTATTGGAAGAATACAAACTGAAATTTTGGCGAAAAAAGATGTTTTGTATAGGGAAGGGGTAAATAAAATAAAATAAAATACATTTTATTGCCTTGTCTTAATGTTGTAAACACTTTTTATTTGAATCAAAAGGAGCCAGCTGATGGATTCTATATAATAAAGACAGGGAAATTGATTAAATCGGTTAATATTTAATAAATGAAAAGTAATTAGTGGCCCACATTAAATGAAGATTTTATTAATAAACATGACATAATCTGGGTTCGAAAGTAAACCAAAAACTCATGAAGTATTCAATTGATTATTTTTAAGAAGACTTCTTAGGATATCAAGAATTGATAAACTACAATTTCGATCCGATTCGCTACGATACTATCGAGGCTGGAGAAGACTCCGTAGTTATTTTCATTCCCAAATAGCAATTTCATTGGTGTAATAGTTACTACATTTACTACATTCTTTTTTTTTTTTAAACATTTTTAAAATTGTAGGTTTCAAGGAAGACACACATGATATTTTCAAATCTTATTTCAAGAAAAATTAACCCTAATCAATAAAAGAAGTGCAAAATAAAATACTTGATATGGAGAACGAATATCAGATGAAAAACAAAGTGCTTTCAAGAGCAATGGGCGATCACTTGGATGCTAAAGTAGGCATTAATTTAACAAAAAAATTGTAACTTCAGAACCATATAAAAGAAACCATGAAAAATAGACTTAAGGAATTCAATAAAATTGTGCAAACATAAAACACGACTTTAGTAATAAAAAAATGTTTTATAACCAATTTTTTTCGTAATTAAAAAATTTTATTAAGCCGACTGAGAAATTTTTGAGTTGGAAAAACATGAAAATTATATGAAAAATGTATAAATACATAATTTAATATCGGCTACTTCCTTGTCGATAAAATTAATTTATTATGTCAAGTGCTTTTAATAATAAAGAGCGAATGAAAAAAGAGAAAAATATTTATAAGTAGTGAGTTTAATTATTAACATAAATTGGCTATTTAGAAATAAATTAAGTTTAAATGTTTATAATTTGATAAAATTTTAATTTAATATAAAAGTAAATAAATGTTCATAACATTTTTAATAAAATTATTAAAATTAGTATTTCTGTTTTATTACTTATTTTATACGAGAAAATTTCTGAGTGACTGATTTATTAGTTTCGGATCTTCTTCAAGAAAGAAAAAGAGCTATTTATTAATAAAGAAAAAAAAATTCTTCAAAACAAGGAAAAATACTATTACTATTATTGCTATTAACTGAAAGAATGCTATTTTTTATTATAAAATTTTAACCCTTGTTTTTCATTCTATGTTACATTTAATTCAGCCCTTCTTTAGCTAATTATTCTTGTTTCTCATTTTCTATTATTTCATTTTTCAAAATCTCATTTTTAAGTGAGATACTTTTCAATTAAGAAACGTAAAACTCGATATCTTGAATGTAACTTTCACGACTTTACTCATCAAAATCTGATTTCGCCAAATTCTATTTGGAATGCCCACCCCAAACCTACTGTGCGAATTTTTCCAACTCCAATCTTTTTTCAACATCATTTTAGTCCACAGAAAAATGAGTATGAAATTACTACTTTTTGCTTAATTTAAAATCTGCTGATGCTTCTTCTTCTTAATTTTAATTTCTGAGTAAATCTATGTAATATTGATCCCTAAAGAATTAGTTTTAAATTTATTCTTTATTCTTTTTTTGATTTAAAATAAAAAAATGTTTGGAGTTTTTTATTTACTCGAATTTATGCTTCTACCAATTAGAAAATTACACAGAGTTCTTGTTGCACTATTGATCTTGGTATTTTCCCTACACAAATACTTCTAAAGCTTCGTTTTCCTAAATATTATTTATATTACTATTATTGTAAAGTTATGATTGATGAGAACTGTAATTATTAGTCGATGTTGATGATTGCGAACATTAAGAAGAAGAACTTCTTCTCTTATACTGCTTTTATTGTTGATTTTCTAGTTCATATTTATTATTATTTTAGCGCGATTTGCTGCAATTATCTGCACAGGATTCAAGAGAGGAATAAGATGACACACTATTGGATGAAGAATCTTGGTTACAATTTAAATTTTTTTACTTTTTTTTATGGTTTATTTTTGCTACTATTAATTCTATTTAAATAGAGACTATTATTATTGTTTTTATCATCAAAATTATCTTACAAATAGTTTTTATTTAAATTTTAAGTAATGAATTGGTTGTTTTTGTTGTTGTCATTGCTTAAAGTAGTCATAATCGAATTGCTAAATTGCTAAGAGGGACTGGAATAAGACTAAAATGGCTGTTAATCGAAATTCAAAACCTCACAGCATCTTTCATAAGAATCACAAAAATAAATTATGGCTTTTTTCATGATGATTTTCCCCAAGCTGAAGATGTTCTAATAAATTAAGAATTAATTAAAATTAATTTACAAATTGCTATTTTATTACATTATTTATTTTAAATATAAAAATAACTGTATAAAAAATATTTAAAATGATTTATTACTCTGTATAAATTCTGGCTCGTCAGGGTCCATCGAAATATCCAAGTAGTTCTGTCAGCTGAATTTATTTGATGAGCAACTTAAAAGTTATGTTTGAGATTCAGAAAATGCTAGAGCTAAAGTCTGTCCCGAATTGTATCACAAAGAAGGTGTTTAATATTTTCGTAAATTCGCCCCTTTTAGAGTTCTGTACTTTCGACGAATATCCAGAGGTCTTTTTTGAAAGATTATTTTTGTTAACTCATATAACTAGATGTACCTGTAAATTTTGAAATTTTAGTTTTTTTGTTTTTTATTCTTCTCTTCTTTTTTAGTGTGTTACTTTATAAAAAGGGAAAAAATTATTACTTGTTAATTTAATTAACTAAATTGTTTTTATTTTTATTCACTTACTCGCTTTATATATGGCCTGATTGCTCATTTTGGAGTGTCTAGAAAGAAAAATATAATAATTTTGGGGGTATATTTATTTGAGTATACATACTTGATATTCTTTAATTTAATATTATGTTTTTCACACATACTTTTTAAATTTGTAAACTTTATTTTCCATCAAAGAATTCATCAGTTTATTATAAAAGAATTCATCATAATTGTTTGCATTATTATAAGAAGCAGTATGTATTTGAAGTGAATTTTTCATTGAAATTACACATTTAATCTATAAATATTCCATATTTTTTAATTATTTTAATTAATTTATTTTTACTTATGAATTTCTACTTTCTTTTTAAAAAAGGTTTAATTTTATTAAAACTACAAGCAGTTTTTTTTAAGATAGATAATTTAATGAAGAGTATATTTATAATTAAATACTAATATAATAATATATAGAAACTATCATATGAATTTTTTTTTATATAATTTTATTTTATCATTAAATGTATATTTAAAGAAACTGTTATATTATTTATTTATATTTTTTACTAAAAATTCAATATTTTTATTGGAATAATCAACTATTTATATTCGGTTTATATCTATCTATCACATAGATTATTATCAATACCAATATGTTTTATGAAGAAATTACAAGAATTGCCAATAATAATAATAAAAAAACTAAATAAATTAATAAATTCACAAATAAGTAATTTATTAAATTAATTATATTAAAAACACAAATAAATTAAAATGATTCCAAATAATAATGTAGCACATCATAATCATTAAATTAATACAGTTTTTGAAGAAGGTAAGAAAAATATTAGTTATACTGAACCAGGCCCTTCTGCTTTTTCATATAAAGACCTACACTTAAATCACGAAAATTATAATAATAGTCGAAGTATTTCACCGAACAAAGCCACATAATCTTGTAAAAATTAATAGATGCAATAATATTCTTAAGAAGAATAGAACATATCGTATACTAGTTTTACTAAATAAAGGAAATCATCAATTTAAGTAGTACCATCATATTAAGATTTAACCGAAATTAAATAGTAAGATTTAAATTAGCATTAATTGTCCATTTATCAAGAAATGCTTCAGTAGTAAAGTGGAATGGAAAAAGAAAAGATTTTGTTTTTAATTTAAACTTCGAATCCCAAAAATGTAGATTCGGCTCTGAATTTACTAACGACTAATACTCAGGGATAATACCATCACTATTTTTTGCCTAAAATTTAAGAATTTTTCTCCAACAACAACACAAATAATATGATACAAAAGAGTGATGAGGAATTTTTTTTTCATAATAGGAATAAAAATTATAGAACTTCGAAAACTAAGTGTGCTTTATTTGTGATAGATAGAGGTATATGCATTCAATAAAGAGTGAAGAAGATATCGAATTTGCGCAATAAGTAATGAAACATATATGCGATCAAAATTTAGTGCAGCAAACAGATGAGCAATTGCTGTAGTCTTAAAATAAAAATCAAAATCAACAAAATTAATAGGAATTTTGCACCATTTGCTACAATTTCGTAGACTCAAATTAAATTGTGTCTTTCAGGGATCAAAAACATGCCTGCTGCTTCGATTGTTTTTCTGAAAATATGAGACAACGCATTTTAAATGGAAAGGTTGAGAATTTAACTTGTCCGCACTGTTTCATTGAGTTGAATAATGAGGAAATTGCGCGGTTTTTAGATTCATAAATGTTATAAAAATATGTGAAATTCAAATAAAATTAGGAAATTTATCGTGATGAATTGTGCAGATGGTGTCCGCAAAAAAAATGTGGGGGAGTCATAAGACTTTAAAAGGCAAATTAAAAGCTGGCGACATGTCTGAGTTGTGGATCCATTATGTGCACGAAATGCAACTTTTTAGATCATCCGAATATGTCCTGCATGGAGGTAATAAAAGCGGAATTGAAAGAGTGGGAAAACCAAACAGATATTCAGCGATGTTTAAAATGCAAATTTTTTGGTAAATTATATGGGATTAATTTTTTATATTAGTTTAAATTTGCTAATTTTAATAATTCAAAAAGTGCATAAAATTGAAGGTTGCAACCATTTTTCATGCCAAATATGTGGATATCAATGGTGTTGGATTTGTGGAACGAATTTAGCTGGTTTTGAGGGGAATTTACATTACCAGCATTTAAACCCTTTTGGGTGTCCTGGATATCAGTTTCACAATTTTAAGCTTTCTTGGATGGAACGATTATTACTATGGAGTAGGAGACTTCTTATTTTCATACTAGTTATCATTATCTTTGCCTTCATTAGTGGGCCTTTTTTATTTTTAATATTTTGGATAAAAATTATAATTAACTTAATAATATATAAAAATGGCCTTTTCCTATAAATGTATTAGCTATTTCTTTAATTGGAATTGTTTCCATGATTCTAAATCCTCTTTTCATTATTAGCCTACCTTTCATAGTAATTTACTATATAGTAAGGAGGTATATAGGAAAATGAATGCAATATTAGAAAGAGAAAATTTAGAAGATAAAAATATTTTTATCAAGGAAATAGAATATATACTTTAACTTTAATATCTTGTTCTATTTTCTAATTAATATATAAATATCTTTTTTGCCTTGAATATAAATTTTAATTTGAGAATATTTTATATTTTTATTACTTTAACATTTACTTCTAATGATATTAATATAATACCATTTATTTTAAAATACTAATTGTATATATAATACATTATATAATATAATTAACTACAAAAATAAGTATTAATTTCCCAATCTGTATTTTTATTATAAAATATTATAAACTTTTATATTATTTATTATTAAATTACATATTATATTTTATTATTTATTATTTTTAATTTTTATAAATTGAATAAATTAATATAATTCCTTTTAGTTAATTGGAAATTTTTTAAAGAGGAAGATTTTGCATTTATTAGATTTTAATCTTATTTAAACTCTAAGAATAATAATTATTCAATGATGATTGTAAAATAATCTTTATAAAGTATTCCATATAAAATTTCTTTAGTTGAAATACCACAACCATCATCTTAATCCTTCATAAAAAATAAATAAATAAAAAAAATAAAAAATTCAATAATATTTGTTCAATTAATTTGTTAATTAATTATTCAAAGAATTACAAAAAAAAAAAAAAAAAAATCATAATAAAATTTCCATTTCATCAACTCAACAGTAAAAATGACTTAAAAAACCAACATAGAAACTGAAAAAGTCTTTGTTAAATCAAAATAAGACTAAGCCCCGAAAACGATATTTCCCAATAACTCTTCGGAAACTCCCAAAATTGGAAATAAAGCTGATTTAAATGGTCTGAATATAGCATTGGGAGTTCTTACTTAGCTATAAAAGAGGTAAATTAATTATAAAAATTCGACAAACTATATATATATCTAACTAAATAAAGATGGGAAAAAGACGGGTTTTCAAGATACACTTTCTGTTTTGGACTTTTTAATATCGGATTATCCGTTTGGATACTTGGAGTTTACCCTGAGTACTATTGGATAATGTTTTTGGCTAAGTTTATAATATTGTTGAGCATTCGTCTCTATTTAGGATACAAAGCGAAAGATAACTACTATTTATTAGACTTTTGCTGGTTTTCAGTTTTTTCTGTCCTAATTTGTTTCTTTTTGGTTCTGGTTGGTGTTTTAGAAGGATCGTAAAATAATATTTTTTTTCTTTTTCTTTTAAATCAAATTTTGTTATTATGGGGATTTGCTTGTTTGGTTTATAGCAATAATATGTATTTTTAGAATAATTAGGGAAATTAGAATTATTTATTTCATAGATATTTTATAGAAATTCCAACCTAAAAATGATATTTTGTTTAATTTCGTTTTTTTATTGCAATTAATTAGCATCCATTTTTAATAAATCAACATTAGTCTAAAAATTAATAAATTTATTATATTTAATTCAATCCAATTATGATTCAAAAATTTTATAATTCTAAACTTGATATGAAAATAAAAAATTAATTAATACATTTTAGTTATCTATTAAATACTCTATAATCCAAACTTACCCTAATAAATTTAATAATAATTTAGAAATGCTAGGATAGCTCTAAGAATTTGGTTTACATTTTCTTGTGGGCCTTAGGGTTGGTCAGCTATCATATTTAGCAATTCCTTAGTTTTCCACTCCGTAATGCATACTTGTTCTGTATTTATTCATCTAACTCCCGTAATGTTATGCTATACCATTAGATGGAATTTGAATAAATTAAACAGCACTTTTCCTGGTAATTTTTTAATGAAATTATCAAAATAAAATTTATTAAAAAATGTCTATAAAATAAAAAAATTAGACATATTCCCTGTAAGAGACAATTTGATAACTAATGATTTGATTAACGATTTATACGTTCCTTCGCTGATTGCTTATAGCTGCTGGTTTGTTATGTACACATTTTGGCTTTGTTTTCACGGGCTTTCACTTCCCGCTAAGGGCCATGACACTGTTTTTAACTGGCTTTACACTACTAAAAGTCATTTCAGACACATGTTAGACTCAATTGCTTACAAATTATTTAGATAGAAGAAAAACCAATAAACTAAATTAAAAGTCTTGATTTACATGGTTTAACATTTAATGATGGTAATTATAAGTTAAAATAATATATCATATAAAAACGAATTTTAAAATAGGTTTTAGTTACAATGTTCTGGTCGTTTTTGTGCTATAAATACTAATTTGTTCACATTTTATTCATTTTCATCTTATGCATTTCTGTTCTTTGGCAGTCTTCGGGATACTATCAGTACATTACTGTAAAGGCTCCCCAAAAAGAAATAAAAAAACTCATAGAATAATTGTAAGAATAGTCTATTTTGATTAAAGAAAATGAGAATATTGAAGAAAAAGATGAACTAGGGTAAGAAATAATTAAATAAATAGAGGAAAAAACTGAAAACTAAAAAGAAATCAAGGAAGCAGAAAATGAAATCGACAGCAAAAATAACTTAAACTTGAGAGGACCTAGTACTGCAAGTGGAGATAGCAGTGACAGCAATAGCAGCGGAAAAAAAGATTAAGATAAAAACAATAGTGATAATAACAAAAATAATTCTTCTGATGATGACGGAGAATGTATAGAGGAAATGCCAGCTAAATGAGTTACTATTTTATTATTGAGATTTTAATATTATATATATATATTATATTTACTAATAAATACATATAAATAATTTTTAAAATTATATTATTTTTTTTTAATTTTTAAATTTTATATATTTTGTTTAATTTCAAGATTAGACCTATTATCTATCACACATAGGTTTTTATAAGTTTGATTGATACTATATATAAAATAAAGAAAACTAATTAATTTTATTAATATTACAGTGATCTGATCTTTAGTCTTGGTTCTGAAAATAAATAAAGTCTTTATTATAAAATATACACATTAATTAATAAGTAAAATATGTAAGTAAGCAAGCAAAAAATGAAGAGTGTTGTGTAATTAATCAATTTAAATAATTTAAAAAGATAAATATCATAATGATAATTAGTTAATTAATAATATTTTATAGCGTGCAAAATAACTAAATGAGAAAAAGCATTAGTTGATTATTAAATTATTTATTTATCAGATTGCATATATATATTAAAAGAAAAAAAAAATCAATAATAATATATAATTAATAAATAAACTAATAACAATACAATATTGAAAAAAAACCTTTTTAAAAAACCGGAAACCAAAAAAATAAAATAGCATTCACAATTTTAAATTAAAACATCAATTAAAATAGAAAAATAATAAGAAAACAATGTCAAGCAGATACGATACCAGAGTTAATCAATTTGACCAAGAAGGATAGTTAAACCAAGTATAAAATGCAATCAAGGCCATTGAAAAAATGGGAGCCTCAATCGGAATTTTAACTAATGAGGGAATCGTTATCACCTGCGAAAAAGAAGAAGCTCAATTCCTTTTAGAGCAAGAAAGAGATTCAAAAAAGATTTATAAAATCGATGACCACCTCTACACTGTCGTTGGAGGTCTGTTAGCCGACTCTAATTATTTAATTAACCAAGCTAGACTCACCGCTGCCAGATACAGATACAAATTTGAAAATGACATTCCTATGGAACAACTTGTTATCAACATTTGCGATATTAAACAATAATACACACATTTTGGGTATTTATACTATTTTTATTATTTTTATAAATTATTTTTAAAACTTTTAAAATTTTTTGATTATTAATATAAAATATCTTCTAAAATTAAAATAGAGGAAAAAGACCCTTCGGATCTTCATTTTTGTTTGCCGGATATGATAAACACCACGGATATTAAATGTACTCCACAGACCCCAGTGGAAATTATGCCGGATGGTCTGCCTAAGCAATGGGAAACAATAGTTTATTGGCCAACTCTATGTTAAAGTCTGAATATAACAAAAACATGAGTCTTAATGACTCTATTCTCTTAGCTTTGAAAGCTTTGGTTAAGACCTTAGATACCACCAAGCCTTCTGGAAATAAAATAGAAGTTTTAGTTTTGAGCAAAGGAGATGATAACAAAGTAACTGGAAAATCACTTTCCACTTAAGAAGTTGATGATTACTTACTTAAATGTGGATTTAACTAGGAAGAACAATAATGATGAAAAATGAATTGATTTGAAAGAAATAAACAGAATTTAGTTTGTATTTCCATTTAAAATAAATATAGTATAATTAAAAATAATACTAAGTTGCTATTTATAGTTAAAATTATATTAATAGTTTATTACTTACTCATTTAGATTTATTTGATTTTTTTAGTATTATTACGTAAATTCAATAAAAAAATGGTTTAAATATATAGAAGGATAAATAGATATTAAATAGAGTATATATAGAATATTACATCTTGATAAATAGTAATTATAAAATTTTAAAATAAAAAAGAAATGATTTTTAATTTCTCAATTCGTTCTTTATAATTTACAAATTTAATACATTTTATCTAATCTACTATTATAAGTTTGAAATATCAACAGGAAAAAAACATAAAAAGCGCTCCTAAAGAAATGCTATATTCACAAAATATGATATAGATGCCATATTTTATTACTTATACTATTAATAAAAGTTAATATATATATATATTATAATATAGCTCTAATAATATTTGAGCCATCAACTAAATAACAAATAATAACAAATGAAAAATTGAAAATTAGCATAAATAACACATATATATATATATTTTTTTCACACATACATAAATACATACACTCATAATATCAAAATCCTCTCAAATTTTAACTATAAATCTTTTTGTTTAAACTAGCTTCCATAATTATAAAGGCTTGGAGTTGCGAAAAGACCTTTTCAATGAAAATATCCAAATCTTCAATTTTTCCAACTTGTTCAAATATTTCTTCATAGTCAATTGTGTGAAGTTGTTTAGATAAATTACTGCTACTACCAGTTTAATTGTCAGTGAAGGTGGCTCCATTTAGAGGAGGTTTGTTGTATTGTAATTCAATCTGTATGGACTTGTTTTGGTGATAGTAAATGATCATTTCCAAGCCAGTTAAAATATTTCTTAAATGCTCCGCCAACTGCATTTTTTGCTTGCATTTGTTAATGAAATCTTTACCAATACTGCTCAGGAATTGCATACATATATTAAGGTGCGATTTTTCTAATTGCTACATCTGTCCTTCAGAATAAGAGTCTTGAAAAGTAAATCTAAACTGCTTTTTGTAAGTGTCAAGGAGTTTCTTTTCGTTCAAATGTGCAAACAGATCTATTTTAATTTAATAAAAATTATAAATATTTATTTGCTTTTTTTCTTTTTTTAACATATTATTTACCCCTTTCTAATTAATTGTAATACTCAAGGTCTTCACAAAAAATTTGTATTTGTTTTGAATTTCTTCGTTTATTTAAAATTGCTCAGAAGCCTACAATTCTTTGATGCAGTTTTTCGGGCATTCCTGAATGAATTTCGAAGTGTATAGCAGAAACTGGTAGAGTAAGTTTTGATTTGAAGCTAAATAGGCGAAATCATTCGTGTATTTGAATATTTGGCAGGCCATAAAATTCAAAAAAGAACACTACATTCTTTTACTCTCACATTTCTGAATTAGCTCTTTTTATTTTTGAATTAATAGTTCTTGTTCCTAAAGCTATTTGAAAAACTGGTTGTTGCTTGCTTAATTGTTGTTATTATTCGGGTTATCTAAACTATTGCAACTGTCCAAATTGATGCTGCTTTTCTTTGAAACGGATATGTATTAATTTTTTTACACCACCTGGCTGTTTCTTTGAGTCGCTTGTGTCTACGGGGGAGGAGTTAGTTGTGTTTATCATAGGAGGAGTGGTTGGTAGAATTGTTGTTAGGTGAGTCTTCTGCATTTTATAGCTTAGAACTAGTATTTTTTTTGGAGCTACTGTTGTTGGTATTTTTGTAGGAATTTCTATTCGGTGGTTGCTGCTGTGTGCTTTGACCAGCAAAACTTGCTGTTGCTTTCATGAAGTCTTAATTTTGAGTTTCTTTAGGATTTAAAAATGAATAATAACCGGCTTGATTGTTATCGTAATTTTAGTTTTAAGCACGGACAGGAGACTTAAAATATTATTAGTTTTATGTATTTTATTAATATGATGAATGAGCCTGCGGAGTCTTATTAGATTCCTTAAAAATTTGTTCGACCTGCTATTATTAAGTGAAGTAATCAGCACTCTTAAAGAATTATTCTGGTTGGTCGAAAATCCTTTTGCTATTCCTTTTCTTTGAAACCTAGAGAACTTATGGATTTGTATTATTACTGCTTTTCAAACTTGCTCGATTTTAATTGATGATATTATTATTATTACCCCCGTTGCTATTTTTGTTGTTATTAATCATGGTACTGCTACGGGGTTTAGCATCTGGGACTACACTACTGTCATTTTGGTCTTCATCATTGTGAATTTGTAAACTGTTAACTAGAAGCGAAACAACATTACTGCCACCTTTTCCGTTTTCATTTTCATTGGAATTTATTTTTCTCACGCCAATATCGTCTACGTATTGGAATTGGTATTGGTTTTGGCTGTTTAAAACGTGTTGGTAATCCTATTAATGTTTGTAGTTTTAATTTTCCTTTTTTTCTCCACTTTTTTAGGTTTTATCTGCAACTCCCTAACCTTCCTATTTTTCTTATTCAATTTGTTATTTTTGCTTTTAACTAAACATCAAAGTGTTGTGTTTTCGCTCAAAATTTTTCAGTTTGAAATGCTTGTCAGTTTCCAGGATAAAGTTTTCAATTTCTTCCCAAGATCCTCTGTACTGTTCGTCCACCTGAATCGTCTATAAATAGATTTTAATTTGAAAATTTTTATTGATTTAATCATTAAAATTAATTAATTTATTTTATTACCAATTTTAAGAACTTCATTGAGAAGGGAGAAATTTTTATATTTTTTCGTCGACAGTTGACAGGGTCGGTCATAATTTTTTTTAACTATGTGGGATCTCTTGCGTACCAGGGTAGGTCTCCGAAAAGCATTTCATAGTATATGATTCCAAGGCTCCAAATATCAGTTTTATAGGTGTATTCTTTGTTTTGCAGCAATTGGGGACTCATATAGTACGGACTTCCTACTATACTCTTCATCAAAAAGTGTTCTTTTTAGCCTTTGTATCGAATATTTTGATTTTAAAATTTATTACTGTAAATTTATATATATATACAAACCTACCTTGCAGTGATTTAGCAAATCCAAAATCAGCCAATTTATATACTCCATCATTGATTAATATATTGGCAGGCTTCAAATCTCGATGAATAATATTGTGTTTCCTCAAATAGGCAAAGGCCGATATTAGTTATTTCAAAATTTCAAAGGCTTCTGCTTCTTCTATATATGAAAGGTGCATAATTTTTTCTCTAAGGTCTCCATCTTTACAAAACTCTTGAACGATGTAGATGTGATGGTCTGTTTAGAGCAATTCAATAAACTTAACAATATTGGGATGCGATTTCATTTGCTGAAGGATTTTTACTTCATTTTCTAGTTACTACTTTAGAGTATCGTTCTATTATGTCAATTTCTTTTCTAAAATAATTAATTAAATTGCTTATTCATATTAAATTTATTTTAATAAATAGCTTTATAATTTTATAAAATTATTTTTTTATTTTTTAAACTAAATTACCTATTTCTTTTATGGCCACTATTTCATTTGTGATTATGTTATTTCCCTAAAATACTTTTCCAAAGTTGCCTTGGCCCAAACAAAATTTCTTATTGAAGATATAATTACCTACTTTAGTTAATTAATCCATGAGAAAATGCACTTAATTTATTATCAATTTTAACTATTATTATTATGTTTTTAGATAATTTTTATTTAAATAATAAAAAAGATTTATGTCTACAAGGATTTTTAATTTTATAATGCAATTTTTTATTATTATCTTTCTTACTGTTTTGTTAATTCCTTTTTATTTTTATTCTTGAAATTTTATTTTTACATTTAATTGTGGTTATTAAAACCAATAAATAGAAATATAAGTAATTGAGCAAATAGTAAATACAAGTGACTTTTCTATTGAATTTAAAATTCAATGATAGATTCATTCATTTTTCTTCTTCTTTTTCTTATATCTAACAATAAAGTTGATATAAAATGTAGTTTTTCTTATTTTATAAAGATTTATATAAAATTATAAATTCCAAAATAACTTACATTTAATTTAATTTACTTAATAAAATTAAATTAAAAAAGAAACTTAATTCCAAATTAAATTAAATAGTTTTTAATTAATTAATTTGTAATAATTACTCTAATACAATAAAAGTAATTTTCTAGAATACAAAATATATTTACTATAATAATAAAAATAATTTTAGTATATTTAGTATAAACTTGAATACTAAAAAATTATTTATTAAGTCTCTTCATTTATTCATATTTTTTTCAAAAAGTTACTGATATCTAAGTAAATCAGATACAAATATTAATAAAATAAAAATTCATAATTTAATTATTACAAACCATACTAAATAATTTTTATAAATAAAATACATTTTTATATATATTCATATAATTTTTAAATAATACTTACAAAATAGTTAATTATTTTTATTTTAAATAAAATTTATGTTCATTTAAATAAAGGTCAGAAATTAAATATAAAAAACAAAAATTATTTCATTTTTGTATTACCTATTCACATAATAATAATTTACTTCTTAACTAATAAGCATGCTTTTTATTTTTTAAATTAGTTGCCCTAATCGTTTTAATATATATATATTTAAACATTTTACAATTATTCAAGTGAGTTATTTTATTTAATATTCTTTTATTCACTCACTGAGTCCCTCTCTTTAATTCTTGTTATTCTTTTTTCACTTTTCCTTCTCCTTAATACTAAAAACTCGTCTTCTATTTATAAATATCACAAAAAAAGAAAAACAAAATCCGAAATAAATATTACAAACCAATATATTTCAACTTTTCAATTATGGATGAGTACTACACCTTCACAGACTTGAAGCTTATTGGCCAGTCATCTAATTCCTTCATTTTTTAGACTAAAATGTCATACCCCTCTTAAGCCTTTAAGCAAATTTTGCCTCTCTAATAAACATCTCTATTGACGAATTTTGCCTTAAAATGCATTTTCCACCCGCCAGGTTGCTGTCTTAAAGAATGTGAACATCTCAAATAAGAATTCCACATTTTAAAGTCTATTAACCACTCTAATATTGTCAACACTTTTGAAGGATTTTTTGATTAAAAAATCATAAAATAAAAGCATGGTTGTATGATTTCGATGGAACTGGCTCATCCTTCTCAAATGGGATAGCAATAGTGTATAATTCCTATAAAATCGATTAATGTTGAGTCTTTTTCTTTGCAAAATTACGAAGATGAATAAAATGAAAATGAGGATAACACTAGCAGTAGCTTCAATGAAGATTAGAACTAAAATGTAGAAGCAGAAACTGAAGAATTCATATTTCCGTAAGTAGCCATAAGAGATTGCATAGATTTAGCAAATTTTCTACACAATTAAAGTGGCAAAAGTATTCCATAAAATTCGAAGAAAGAAGCAAGTCATAATATAAACCAACTCAACATTATGAAATGTACCAAAGAAGTTCTAAAGTAAGTTCTTCTAGCACTAAAAGAGGTTCATTCTGAAAATTTCGCTCATAATGATGTTAAACTTGAAAATATTTTTGTTTTTTCTCATGAATTCTAAACTAATTACTATAAAATTAAACTGGGTGATTTCGGCCTGGCAAGTCTTCAAAACGAAACAAAAAGTGCTTTTGATCTTATTTCACATTATAAACAAAGAAGTCCTGATAAATTGGCTCCAGAAATTTTTTATTTAATTAATGAATTTTCCAAATAATAATTACATCAAGATGAAGACTAACACCTTGATAACAATAATAATAAAGTTAATTTGAAAATTGATTAGAGAAAGTGTGATATGTTCTCTTTGGGAATTTCAATGATGGAACTTCTTCTCAAAAATTCACTTTTCGTTAAAAAATAAACACTGAAAAATTCTTATATAGCTGTTGATTAAGGATACTATGCCTTTGTTAATAACTAAATGGATGCCTTCTGGATTTTATTTCCTAAAACGAAACAAATATTAGAGACCGTTATTCTACCCTAAAGTTCTTAAAAAGAAATAGATCTTTTTTTTGATTTGATTTAAAATTTGATTGCTCCTGACCCTGAAAAACGTTTCGATACCGAAAAAGCTTTAAGTCATAAATTTTTTATAAATTATTGAACTGTTTTTAATTTTTATATACATTATAAATTGTTAGTTTTATATTAATTTATTTATAAAATTTAATATATAAATACTTATGCCTTATATATTTATATCTTTATATTTATAATATAATAAAATTTACATTTTAATTTTGAATTTTGAATTTTTATATAGTTATTCTTCATAATGCTTGTTTTAAATATAATTATTATACAATAAAACAAACTAATGTAAATATATACATATTTCTGACTTTTAATAATTCTAATATAAATTATTGAGTAATATAAAATATTTATTTAATTTAATCCTAGCTATTAATAAAATAGTTTATGTATATATTTTCATACAAAAAAATCAATTAACATTTCTTAAAATATATGTATCCTGAACAGTTAAAAGTACATTTTTTGTTTATCTAAGAAATTTGTTACTTTAGACGCTTTGATTAAGCGAGTAATATTTATCGTTTCATCAACCATGGATGATTAATTTATTTTTCTTAGTTAATAACTTAAAGCAAATTTGGAAAATTTAATAGATATTATTTTTTTAATATAAACTTTCTATCTTTCCTATACTTACTAATAAAACCCTTATTTATATTGTATAGGTTAATATGTTCAGTTTGAATATTTAGTATCACTAAATTTTTAAATATTTTAGATTAAAATATTATCATAAGTTACTATCTTTCTAGTTTTTATTTAATCGTCAAACTAACAAGTTAGTGGTATAAAATATTATCAAAATGAGACTAAAGTTGTTTTATATTATTCTATAATTATAAAATAGAAACATTAAGATATAAATTTATATTTTCCATTTGAGTAATGACAATTTGGCTTTCTTACTTTGTATTAAAATATGTTGTTTTAAGATATTGATCATAGAAAATAATGATTTTTTTGCACGGAAATTATGAATCTTATTCTTCTTTTATAATGTTAATTATAAATCGATTTACATCATATTAATGAGGGAATTTTATGTGGAGTTTATTCAGGTTATTTAATTACCGTATTTTAAAATATATTTTTCTAAATAGTTTTATTCCAAATTTGCATTATTATTGTAAACATTTTATGATATATTAGGTAAGTGTAATTCAAGGCTTTCTAGATTTTCTAATTATAAAATGGTTTCTGCTAGTTCTTTAATTTCTTAACCTGAAAATGAAAATGAATTTATTTATTTAAACTAAACACTCAAGGTATGCAAGGTAGATTTTTATGAAATCAAATAATCGCAAAATGCTTTCAAGCCTATATTTTAATATATAGTATTAGGCGAATATACCTGCAAATTTTTATTGTATTGCGATTAATCTTGTAAAAAGGAACAAAATGAGAGCTTAAAATATTAAATGCATTAAAATTTAACTCCAAGTATATTAAACAATTCTTTAAGATCATACATGCTATTTGCTAGTAAATCAGATAAATCAAAATCAATCCTCTTCAGATTTTAATTTGTATGTAGGCCTTTTATGATTTATTATAATATTTCCCAACCTGTAGTATTTTTCTTTATCGTTTTATCACTAATAGTATTTATAGTAATAGTTTCAAAAAAATCATTTTTAAGCTACAATTTGCATAGCTATTGCAGAGAATATTAATTAATACGGTTAATATATAGCTAATTGTTCACAATTTATACATTTTTATTAGAATCCATTTTATCGGTTTGTTTTTTATATATTTATATAACTATTGCTCTAATTTTGTTTAGTTTTTAGTTTTTTAGTTTTTTAGTGTTTTAGTTTTTAATACTACTTAAATAAAAAAAGAAATCTAAATTCTTTAATAACTTACAATTTCTGAAAAATTCTGATATTAAAATTTGATCCTGATAAAATACAGTATTATTAAATATCATAATATGTAAACTATAAAATCTATTATATGCTATTAAGTATTGATATAAAAATAAATATTTATTAAAATCATTTTGCCACCAACAGTATTTAGTAAAAATTAATATAATATTTGATAGTTTAATAAGTATATATATTTTAGAGGTTGACTTGTATATATTCCAATATTTTTATTGGAATTATAATTTTAGATGAATATATATATATTATTAATTAATATGGTTTGATCATAAAATTAATTATTTAATAAAAGTAAGAAGTAAAATTTTATTAATCTTTTTAAAAAATACTGATTATTTCTAAAATGTCATTAAATCCATTATCTCTTATCATTGTTAATTCCGAAATGCACTTGAATAAAGTAAAATCATTGGAAATTAATAATTAATAAAACTAACGTTTTTAAATGGGCTAATATATAATATATAATAAATATCTAAATTTAAGATAATTTAATTCCACTCAATGAATAACACCAAAAATTACTTTTAGAAATAAAAAATAAATATTAAATATACTTATGATTATATTTTCCATTCATTTTAATTTTTCAACTCATAAATTGGAATTAATAAAATGATGGGGGGTAATAATAATTTTTATAAATACAAATTTTTGGTTTTGTTAGTATTTAATCGATACCTGATATAACTTTTCAAGTTTTAGACCGATATTAAATATGATAGAAAGTCATAATACTTAAAATAGTAAAAATTATATCAAATAAAAACACTACTTATATTAAAAATTATTATTAACAAATTTGTATACTATTATAATATATTATCACTATTTTAAGACATTTGATAATACCATGTAATACATTTTAATAATTTTAAATTTATATATAAATAAATATTTTATGTTAGAATAATATAAATATAGAAGATAATGTTTCCATTTAAATATTATTTTCAGTAAGGAATTAAAAAAAATAGTACTGATTTTTTCACTATATATAAAAACATTGTTCTTTTTCTTATCCATTTAAATTATTAATCTATAAAAGTTAATAATTAATATATATTATTAAGCTTTTATGTTGTCTTTATGTAAAAATTGTATTTGTAATATTAATATAATAATAATTATTTTTACGAATAAAAAATTAAAAAAAAAAAAAAAAAATCATAAACTAAATCTTAAAACATAATATATTATTAATATTGTTTATTACCATTTAAATCTAGTTAAACTGATAGTCATGAAACTATTTACTCTAATTTCGCTTATTGTACTGCTCGGAGTGGCTATAGCTGGAATGAATATTAAAATCGATACTAGATATTGCCCTTAGTTTCAATTAGGGGGATCGAACCAACAATTTGCCGAAAGAATGAAAAACTACGTATTCAATAGCCCTCAGCCTTCTGGATATTGTGTAACTCATAACCCTTCTTACCCTATTACCAATAAAAAACTTTGTGGAGCGAATAAAGATATTGGTTGGATCTGGACTTTCACTTTCGATGATGCCGAGGATGCCAATTATGAAATTGATTTCGGTACCGATTTCGGAGGGTAAGTGTTAAATATTTAAAGTAAATATATGATTATCAAAATTGATTTTATATAAGAGGTTCTGCCATATGGGTTGATGGAGTTTATGATAGGGCTTTTTAGTAAGACTTTTGGTAATAATTTTATTTACAGAATACTTCTAATATTTTAATAAGTATAATTATAAAAAATGTATATTATAAATTTATTAATACCTAAATTTTAATGTATATGAGTGTTAAATCATAAGAAAAAAACTAAATAATGCATTATTTTTTTATAATTTCATACACCTATCATTAAAATAGAATAGATTAAATAATTATTGTGTTAATTAAGGTATTAAAATTAATTTTATAAATAAAAAGGTGGGAATTTAATTGGAGTAGTCCTGGGGTTTTCAGAATGAATTATAATTTTAAAGCAGGAACACATACAGTACTTGTTGTGGGATAAGAATACTGTTGCGATGGAGATATGAGAATCTAATTTAGTAGAAATAGTTAACCAAAAGAACCTTTAACTCCTGAAAATTTAGGATGTTAGGCGTAATCCTATTTTAACAAATTTATAATAATCATTATTAATTTATAATTTATTTATTAAAATTACAGATTAAACTAATGTCCTGTCAATTGTAGTTCCAATCAATATTAAGGTATATATATAATTTATATAAATATATATTTTCTAAAAGTATTCATTGATTTATTATAATTTAAGTTGGAAGATAGTGTTTAAATTGTAGTTACTAATGCGCCTCCTGTAATGGAAGTGCAACCACTTGTACTGCTTGCTCTTCTGCAACAAGAGAAGGAGTTTCTCAATGTAACTGCAAGCCTAAATACTACAACATCGTTAACTAGGCTCATTGTTCATCTTGTCATTCTTCCTGTGCCACTTGTACTACTGGAAGCAGTTGTAAAATATTATTAATATAAAATTTAATTTAAATATGGTTGTTTTAATAATATTTAAAAAAAAAAGGTACGAGTTGTGATTCTAACAATTATTTAGATGGAATATGCTATACTTGTACAAGTAAACATGGAAATTTGTGTGGAACTTGCAACAAAAATGAATGTTTGACTTGTTCAAATAATCCCAATTATACGTAAAATTAATATTTCCTTTTATTAAATTTATACTAAATTAATGCAATTTATATATTTAGACTTCCTAATTGTAATTCTACTACCTGTAATTCTGATCAGTTTTTAGTTGGTAAAATCTGCAAATAATGCAACGCTAATTGTAAATCTTGTGCTGAATAAAGTTTATGTACCTCTTGTCATGATGGGAAATATCTTAAAAATGGTGCCTGTGTTTCTTGTAATAGTTATCATGGATCGAAATGTGGTATTTATATTATTTATATATAAATTATTGATAAACAAATTATTATAACTTATTTATTAGGGACATGTGATTAGTTTAGATGTTTGACTTGTAAAAATGATCCATCATATAAGCTACCTCTATGTTAAAGTACTACTTGTAGTTAGGGCTAAGTAGATGGTATAATTTATTATATTTTTATGTGAGTTTAATAAAATAATTATAAACATTATATTAATTAGACCAAAATTTGTGCAGAAATTGTAGAGATAGGTGTAGTGCTTGTCTTGCAGATACTCTAACTTGTAATTGATTTTTTATAATTTTATTTATTTAGAAATATTTAAAATACTATTAATAGGTACTCAATGCTTTAGTGGCTCATATTTATCAAATTAGATATGTTTAGCCTGTTAATCCCCATGCAAAACATGCCAAAATACTGCAACTAATTGTACCTCTTGTGTTAAAAATAACTATGATGTTGCTGGTGGGTGTATAAACTGTATCAACAGATACTATAAAAACAGCTCTTAAGAATGTGTTCCTTGCTCTTAATAATACGGAGCCAACTGTGGTCAATGTAACTCAACTGAATGTACAGAATGTTTGAATAACCCATCCTTCACTCTGCCCAACTGTAATTCAGCTACCTGTCCTCCTAAATTCTATAAAGATGGCAATATCTGCAGATCTTGCAAAACTGAATGCGCCACTTGCAGTAATGCTACTACCTGTGATACTTGCTATGTTAGAAATTACTTGGGAAGCGATAATTTATGCCATAACTGTGACACAGCTACTAATACTATTAAATGTAAACAATTATATAATATAATATAGTTTACAGTTATAAATAGAAAAATGATTAATTTTTATTTAAGATGGTTCTCTATGTTATAATTGTATTTACAAATGTTCTTAATGTAACTATTAAGAGGTAGCTTGTACCTAATGTGCTTCTAATACCAGACAAGGACTCCCTGACTGTAATTGTAAAGATAAATACTATCATATAGAGAACTAAGTTGATTGTGCAGATTGTAATGCTTCTTGTAAAACTTGTTCCAATGCTACTACATGTAATAAATAATTAAATAAAGTTAAATTATTTTCTATTTGAATTTAAATACTAGGCGATACTTGTGAGTCATTCTACTATCTAGAAGGAATTTGTAAATCCTGTGCAACTTAACATGGAAGCTTTTGTGGTACTTGCACTAAAAACGAATGCCTTACTTGTGCTAGTAATCCAATCTACACGTACAAATATATTTTAAATTACTTTATAGAATATAAATATAATATAAATTTATTTAAGAATGCCAAGATGTGATACTACAACTTGCTATGCAAATGAGTATAAGGTAGGACTTACCTGCATTCCTTGCCATAATTCTTGTAAAGCTTGTGTATAAGCCAATGCATGCACCGAATGTGATGCAAATAAATATTTAAGTAATGGTCTTTGTGTTTCTTGTGAGACTACTTATGGAGCTCATTGTGGTAATTAAATATAAAAAATACAAAATTATAAATCATTAACTTTTTTATTTTTAAAGGAACTTGTGACTAATTTAAATGTTTAACCTGTAAAGTTGACCCTTCTTACAAATTACCTTTGTGTGTTGCTACTACATGCAACGTTGGATAAACAACAGGTTTTTATAAAATAATTATATAGAAAATATTAAATTTATAATAAAATTGAATTTGATAGATGGAAATTTATGTAGAGATTGTGAAGATAGATGTGAAGTATGTTTGGTAGATACTGTGACTTGTAAATATTATAATTTTTAATAATATTAATTTTAAATAATTATAAATAATATTCATTTAGGTACTCAATGCGCCAGTGGTTCATATTTATCGAATGCCGACTGTCCTGTTTGTCAATCTCCCTGTAAAACCTGTGTTAACTCTGCTTCCAATTGTACATCATGTGCCAAAGATAACTATGATGTATCTAGTGGATGTCTAAATTGTGTAAATAGACATTTCAAAACTGATGCTCTCGACTGTGCTCCTTGTACAGACTATTATGGATCCAATTGTGGTTAATGTAACAAAACTGAGTGTACTGAATGTCTTAACAACCCATCTTTTGTTTTGCCATCTTGTACCTAGACCACATGCCCTCCCAAATTTTGGAAAGACGGAAATATTTGCAGATCTTGTAAAACTGAATGTGCCACCTGTAGTAATGCGTCAACTTGTGATTCATGCAAAGAATTAGATTATTTAGGAACTGATAACTAATGCTATAATTGTGTTACTGCTATTGACTCCATTAAATGTAAATTTTATAAATTTAAAAAATATAATTATAATTTAATAAATGAAAATAATTCTAAAGATGGACCTTTATGCTATAACTGTAACTATAAATGCTCTAAATGTAATTATAAAGAAGTAGCTTGTATTGAATGTGGGTCTGCAACTAGATCAGGACTGCCTGACTGTAATTGTGTTGACAAATATTATAATATTTTGAATTAAGCTCACTGTTCAGCATGTGATAATTCATGCAAAACCTGTTCTAATGCTACAACATGTAATAGATAATTTCATTTAAATAATATTGATTTTAATCTATAATTATTTAGGTGACACTTGTGAATCTGATAGATATTTAGATGTAACATGTAAATTATGTACTGATTAACACGGGGCCTTATGTGGGACTTGTACTAAAGATGAATGCTTAACATGCAAAAATAATCCTCTTTTTACATTACCTAGATGTGAAAATGATTAATGCTACTTAAACGAATATAGAGTAAATATGACTTGCAAGCCATGTAATTCTACTTGTAAAGCCTGTATAGAACCTAATTCATGTACTTAATGCTAGGATAATGAATTTTTATAAAATGGGTTATGTGTTTCTTGTGAATCAGTTTATGGATCTTATTGTGGTATAGAATTATAATTATATTTTCAAATAGAAATATAATTAAAATGCTATTAATAGGAACATGTAATCAATACAAATGCTTGAGCTGTAAAGCAAATCCTCTCTTCAAAATGCCTTTATGTGAAAAAGAAATCTGTGATATTGGTTAAGTAGCTGGTAATTAAAGAATTCAAATTATTAAATAAGATCATAATCATAATATATAATTTTTTAGATGTAAATCTATGTAGAAATTGTGAAGAAAGATGTGATATTTGTTAAATAGATACTATAACTTGTAAATATACTAAATAATTTTAATATTTTATAATACTATATATATTCAATATATAGGTACTAAATGCTCTGATGGAGCCTATTTAAATAATGCAGATTGCCCTTCCTGCTAACCTCCTTGTGGAACTTGTGAAAACACAGCCAATAATTGTTTAACTTGTGTTAAAAACAATTATGAACCAAGCACTGGCTGCCTAAATTGTATTTTCCGATATTTCAAGACAGATGCTTTAGAATGTGTCCCTTGTTCTTTACACTATGGAACTATTTGTGGATAATGTAACAAAACTGAATGTACTGAATGTTTAGTAAATCCCACTTTCACTCTTCCTCTGTGTACCAGCACCGAATGCCCCCCTAAACACTACAAAGATGGAAATATTTGCAGACCTTGTAAACCCGAATGTGTAACTTGCAGTGATGGAAACACTTGTGATTCTTGTAAAGATTTAACCTATTTGGGTACTGATAAATAGTGTCATATTTGTACCGGACCTTGCTTCTTGTGTTCAAGCTAAACTACTTGTACAATTTGCAGTTCTATTGGTAGAGCCCCTCCTGACTGTACCAAGTGTGAAGGAAGATACTTGATGAACAATGGGGAGTGTGTTCTTACTTGCCCAACTGGATGGTACGGAGATTATCTTAACAATGAGTGCAAACAGTGTAGTCCTTAGTGTGTAGAATGCTTTGAAAATGCTGATTCCTGTACTAAATGTCCAGAAGGAAAAGTTGTTCATAATGCAAATTGTGTTACATGTGAATAAATCAAAGGATTCTATTAATAACCAGGAAATTTGGACTGTTTAGAAAAATGTGGTGATGGATTGAGAGTTTCTAACCAATTCGCCTGTGATGATGGAAATAATATTGATGGGGATGGATGTAATTCCAAATGTGAAATTGAAGAAGGGTGGATTGTAAACTAAAATATATATTTATATATACAAAATTATATTAAATAATACTATTTTTAAAAATAAAGTGCTCTGGAGGAAGTGAAACAGCCCCTGATATTTGTGCTGATAAAAGACCTATCAAATTTTCAGTTTAATTCTTTTTTGACTCTCAGTATTTGAATGTAGAGGATAATGCTCCGCTCAATTGTAGAATATCTTTCAGCAAAAGCTTTAATCTGCCTACTGGTACTACTCTGAAAGATTATATTGTCATTAGAATTTCTGGTAGAGACACAACTGGATTTAATATCGGAGTAAAAGAGAGGGTGGGAAAAAGAAGTTTAGCTTCTGGATCATCTGGTCCTGAATATGATATATAAATTGATAGTAATATAACTCTCAAATATAGAGAACTAGAAGTGGATCTATTCCCCAAATCGGCTTTCGATGATGGAAGTGGAAATACTTTAGCTGAAAATGAAGAGCCTCAATAAACTGAGGTATAGGAATACTATTATTATAGTCCTGAAGAAAGATAAGGAACTGCCTATTTTGAATTCTGGCTATAAATCGGTATAAATAATAATTATATAAATAAATATATAATCATTATAATTTAATTTAATAATTAATTAGGTGTTTTGGCTATGATGGTATTTTTACCATTCTATGTATTCTATTATAAAAACCATTTCAACAAATTCCATGCTCTTTTCTTTGTTGTTGATATTGTGCAATTTTTATACTTCTTCAGATTTATCAACATAAGATGGCCTATAAACGGTATAAAATTCTTCAGAAAATTAAGACCTTCTATCAGTTTCTATATGTGGAACTTCTATAAAAGAGATATTCCTGATAATTAATTCGATGATTATAAATCTGGAGTTTTAGTAAATTAATTATTTTAAATCATAAACATAATATTTAAATATATATTATTTATATAGAAATTCGATTTGGAAAAAGAACCTGCTCTATTCCTTAACAATGTTGGATCTTTGATGACATTATTCATAATCTTCGTTGGGCTTTATTTACTTGTTGTTCTCTTTTCCTAAAAATTCCTTTACTGCGGAAAACACGAAGAATCTAAAATCCATAAGTTATTCTTCCATCTTAGATACGGTTATTTCTAATGGGGAATATGGTTCGATTCTATGATGGCCAGCTCTGGAGTCTTTATCATCTATATATTTTTACAAATGACAAATGCCAATGACAAATTCAACTTCTTCTTGGCTATTTCTATGGGTATTTTCTACTTTGGATTCTTTATTGCCACTCTTGTCTACATGATAAAGAATTTCAAAACTCTTTACAATAAGGAAATGGATGAAATCATTGAAGATATTCCTTTAGTTGAAAAAATGGAGAAGAATCCCACCTTCAAACTTAGAAACATATGGCACTTTATCCACAAATTAGAAGACTATCCCAAAAAGGCTTTCTTCTACTATTATTATGTTGTCAGAAAAATATATTTAGCCTTAATTTTGATAACCTTATAAGATCATCCTTTGGTATAACTTTGTATGATTGCTTTCTCTCATTTTGTTATTATCTTGGGACTTTTGAAATTTAAAATTTTCAAATAAACCAGAGCTAAGGCCAGATTAATACTGAGTGAAGGATTCATATTAGGAGGAGTTGGTTGTATGTACTTCATGCTTGATGATGTATCTGAAGATGAACACTTCAGACTGAAATACAGTTGGTATGTGTTGGGATGTTTACTTATGAGTCTTTTCATTCATGGAGTATTTTTCACATATCAAGAATTTATCCTTCCTATTATAGAATATTGCATGAGAAGAAGAAAAACTAAAAAAGTTGTTGATTTAAGAACTTACAGAAAATAAGGAAAATAAGAAGTAACTTAAATCGATGATACAAGTTCTTATAGAGTGCAGTCTACTTTAAATACTTAGATCAAATAAAGCAATAGAATAATCGAGTTAGATGGAAAATCTTCTGACCCTTTTTCAGTATTTTTCTTAATTTTTATAATATTTTTTATAATTATTAAATTTATATATTATTATTAGAATCTTAAAGTTGACTTGAACAAATAAGATAAATATGAAGATGGTTCGGAATCCCCAAAATCAGTAAATACTATAGGAGGCCACAGAAAATAGCAGTAAGTTGTAGATCATTTTGTAAACGATGATAACATGTCTATACCTGATGATACTAGTGTATGTAGTGATTCTAATAATCACGGAAGGAGAAGGAAAAACAAAAAAAAGAATTATTCAATTGGTTCCTAAAGTGCTTTTGCTAAAATGGACTCTTAAGAAGCCAGTTTATAGAATTCTTAGCATAATAGTCCAAGAATGGAATTAGATGGAGATATAAAAAAATCTAGATTTGCTACTAATGCTCATATATGATATATGATATATTTTTATCTTATATTTAATTTTTTTTTTTATGACTCATAATATTTATTAATTGCTTGTTATTAATATATTCTAATATAATTAATTTTTAAATACATAATATATACTAATGACGATACATATTATTTCGATTAAAGTAAAGTTAATTTTTATCGAAGACATACTTTTATTGTATTTAATAAAAATAAATATATATATCTATTAACCAGAAAATATATGGAATTTTGAGGAATATTTAATTTATTAAAATTTATCTAATATTTAAAATATACGTCTTACTTAATACCAATTAAAATATTGTGTTTGATAAGAATAATCAAGCAATAAGATTTTTATAACATAAATTTAAGGAATTTTAATAGATTTTCTATTATTTATAAAGTAATTAAAATTCAGTAATATTTTAAAAAATAATTGTATAATTATTTTCTAATATTAATAAAGAAAAATAGGTTGTATTTATCCGTCAGTAGTAATTATGTTGATTTAATTTAGATAATTTTAATATATAACATTAGTTAATTTTTGATACTTCTAATATGATAAATATTTACTTGAAAAAGTAATCTAATTCGTATTAAATATTACAATATTAAAAATCTAAACCAACAAATTAAAAATTATGGGGAAACTTAACAAATATTGTTTTTTTTAAAAAAAAAAAACCAAATTAAAATTAAAATCTTATTAAAATAATAAAATACAAATAGTGCATTTAATAATATATAATATATTTAATTCAATATTAAGTTTAAAGCAGCTATTATTTTATTTAATTTATAATTTACATGAATATTAATTCCAATATCATCCCTTGAATTTTGATTTAAATTGGAGTTAATATAAAATTTCGAAGGATTAATTATATTTCAACTTTTTTCATTATTACTATTAGATAATTTTATAAAAAAATAGATAAAATAATAAGAAATATAATATTTAGGATAAATAATTTTATAATAAATAATATATTTTAATTTATAAATATTTAAATATATATATTATAAATTCTATATTAGTTTACTTGAATAAGAATTAGTAAAAGATTAATAATTAAAGAATGCCTATATATATATTATATTTTATGGAACAATTTGAAGCATTCAATTGTCAGTAAAAAATAAATTGAAAAATTTAATAATGAACATTTCTAATTAATATAATTATTATATATATATAGCTTTCTCGGAATATTTACCATAAAAGTTAATAAATCAAGAGTATAGAAGTATAGTTCGATAGTCTTTTTAAATTGAGTACATTAAAAATAATTTAGTAAAAAATATATATATTATTTATTAATAAAAAACAAATAAATAAAAAAAATAATAAGAAAAATCCGATATTACCTACTGACTATCTAAACAATAAAAACGTAAATGAAGATGAAAAATATCATATTTTTACTCATACTACTAGGTATAACACTGGCAGCTATGAATATTAAAATTGATACTAGATATTGTCCTCAGTCATAATTAGGTGGAACCAATCAACAATTTGCCGAAAGATTAAAAAATTATGTATTGAATAGTCCATAACCTTCTGGATATTGTGTGACTCATAACCCAGCCTATCCTATTACCAATAAAAAACTTTGTGGAGCTAAAGAAGATATTGGATGGATCTGGACATTCACTTTCGAAGATGCTGAAGACGCCAACTATGAGATTGATTTTGGTACAGATTTTGGAAGGTAATAATTATAATTCTAATTATAAATTTCATTTTTGAATAATACTTATAAGGAGTATGAATAAATTAAAAATATTAATTTTTAAAGAGGTTCATCTATATGGGTTGATGGAGTTTATGATAGCGCCTTTTAATAAGATTTTTGGTACATTTCATATATAATAAGTTTTTGTCGATTTTTTTTTATTTGTTTATTTATAATAAAATATATAGTTAATAAATTCTAAATCATTAATTAAAAACATAAATTTATAACAAATAATTTTTAAATAAAGGTGGGCATTTAATTGGAGTAGTTCTGGGGTTTTCAGAATGAATTACGATTTTAAAGCAGGAACTCATACTGTTGTTGTTATAGGTCAAGAATAATGCTGTGATGGAGATATGAGAGTGTAATTTAGTAGAAATAGTTAGCCAAAAGAACCTTTAACTCCTGGAAATTTAGGATGTTAAGCGTACTAACTATATACAAATTTATAAAATTATTATATTTAATTATTTTAAATCAAATAGTTTAAACTAATGTCCTGTAAACTGTAGCAATAATTAATATTAAGGTAAAGACATTTAAAAATACACATAATTTTAAATTATAATATATATATAATAAAAATAATTTTTCAAGTCGGTAGATAATGCCATAACTGTAGTTATTAATGTGCCTCTTGTAATGGAAATGCTACTACCTGTACTGCTTGCTCTTCTGCAACAAGAGAAGGAGTTTCACAATGTAACTGTAAACCTAAATACTACAATGTCGTGAACTAGGCTCATTGTGCTTCTTGTCATTCTTCTTGTGCCACCTGTACTAACGGAACAAGCTGTAATATATTATTAATCTAAATAATTCTAATATAATTAATATTTTTTATTACTAATTAAATTAGGTACAAGCTGTGATTCTGACAAATATTTAGACGGAACATGTAAATCCTGTACAACTTAACATGGAAGTTAGTGTGGAACTTGTAATAAAAATGATTGTTTGACTTGCAAAAATAATGCTTCCTATACGTAATTAATTGCAAATTTAGTTTTTTGAAATTAATAGATTTCATATTATAATATAAATTATTTTTTAGATTACCAAGATGTAACTCTACCAATTGTAATTCTAATGAATATAAAGTAGGACAAAGATGTATTCCTTGTAATTCATCCTGTTTAACTTGTGCTGAAGGAACTTCTTGTACATCTTGTGCTGATGGAAAGTTTTTGAGAAATGGAAGTTGTATTTCTTGTGAAACTTAGTATGGATCTTAGTGTGGTAATTAAATGATCAATTTTTTAATATTAAAAAGATTGACTGTATATATTTACTTATACTTTCTATAATAGGAACTTGTAACTAAACAAAATGCCTTACTTGTAAAAATAACGCTTCATTTAAATTACCGTTATGCACTAAAACTACATGTGATCAAGGTTAGGTAGCTGGTAAATAAAATATTTTTCATAAATAAAGTATATTTTTAATGTTCAATAAAAAATATTTATCTTTCAGATCAAAATTTATGCAGAAATTGCAGAGATAGGTGTAGCGCTTGTAATGTTGATACAACCACATGTAAAATAATTCATAAAATAAATTAATATAAATATAAAAATTTAACTATAAATATAGGCACATCTTGCTTCAGTGGTTCTTATTTATCAGGATCATAATGTCTTCCTTGTTAATCTCCTTGCCAGAACTGTTAAAATACTGCTACTAATTGTACCTCTTGTGTTAAAAATAATTATGATGTTGCTGGTGGATGTATAAACTGTATCAACAGATACTATAAAAACAGTTCATAATAATGTGTTCCTTGCTCTCAATAATACGGAGCCAACTGTGGCCAATGTAACTCAACTGAATGTACAGAATGTTTGAATAACCCATCCTTCACTCTGCCCAACTGTAATTCAACTACCTGTCCTCCTAAATTCTATAAAGACGGCAATATCTGCAGATCTTGCAAAACTGAATGCGCCACTTGCAGTAATGCTACTACCTGTGCATCTTGCAATGTAAGAGAATATTTAGGATCTGATAATGTATGCCATAACTGTGATACAGCAAGTGATTCTATTAAATGTAAGCATAAATTATCCTTCAATAACTATTAATATTTATAAAAATTATAATATTATAGATGGACCTTAATGTTATAATTGTAATTATAAATGTGCCAAATGTAACTATTAAGAAGTAGCTTGTACTGAATGTGGATCAACAACAAGATAGGGATTACCTGATTGTCAGTGTAAAGACAAATATTATCACGTTGATAATTAAAAACATTGCTCTCCTTGCCATTCTTCTTGTAAAACTTGCTCTAATGGAACTACTTGTAATATAATAAATATATATATTTATATTTAATTATTATCTTATTTATAATAAATAAATTAATAGGTAATACTTGTGAGTCTAATTATTATTTAGAAGGAATCTGTAAATCTTGCGCTACATAACATGGAAACCACTGTGGAACTTGTACCAAAAATTAATGCTTGACCTGTGCTAACAATCCATCATTCACGTAACTTAAATTATAAACATTAAATTAATAAAATTTCTATAATATTATATAAACTATAGCCTTCCAAGATGCTAATCTACTGGTTGTAACTCTAATGAATTTTAAGTAGGAATAAACTGTGTTTAATGTCAAAGTTCTTGTAAGGCTTGTATATAAGCTGATACTTGTACTGAATGTGATGCCGATAAATATTTAAAAAATGGTCTTTGTGTATCTTGTGAAACCACTTATGGAGCTCATTGTGGTAATTAAATTAATCAAATATTTCATAAATTAAAATTAATAATTGAAAATTAAATATAGGAACTTGTGATTCATTGCAATGCAAAACCTGTAAGGTTAATCCTGCTTTTAAATTACCTTTATGTGTATCTACATCTTGTCCAATTGGATAAACTGCAGGTAATTATATAATAGACAAAATTAAAAAGTAATAATAATATTAAAATAATTTAAATAATTAGATGGAAATTTGTGTAGAAATTGTGAGGATAGATGTGAAGTATGTTTAGTAGATACTGTGACTTGTAAATATTATAATTTCTAACAATATTGATTTTAAATAATTAAAAATAATATTCATTTAGGTACTCAATGCGCCAGTGGTTCATATTTATTGAATGCCGACTGTCCTGTTTGTCAATCTCCCTGTAAAACCTGTGTTAACTCTGCTTCCAATTGTACATCATGTGTAAAAGATAACTATGATGTATCTAGTGGATGTCTAAATTGTGTAAATAGACATTTCAAAACTGATGCTCTCGACTGTGCACCTTGTACAGATTATTATGGATCCAATTGTGGTTAATGTAACAAAACTGAGTGTACCGAATGTCTTAACAACCCATCTTTTGTTTTGCCATCTTGTACCTAGACCACATGCCCTCCCAAATTTTGGAAAGACGGAAATATTTGCAGATCTTGTAAAACTGAGTGTGCCACCTGTAGTAATGCTTCTACTTGTGATTCATGCAAAGAATTAGATTATTTAGGAACTGATAACTAATGCCATAATTGTGTTAATGCTATTGACTCCATTAAATGTAAATATAATAAACATAAAATATATAAGATATAAATATAATTTAATTAATTAAAATAATACAATAGATGGGCCTTTATGCTACAATTGTAACTATAAGTGTTCTAAATGTAATTATAAAGAAGTAGCTTGTACTGAATGTGGTTCTATTACAAGAGAAGGATTACCTAATTGTAATTGTAAAGACAAATTTTTCAATGTTGCTAACCAAATAGACTGTTCAGCTTGTGATAATTCATGCAAAACCTGTTCTAATGCCACAACATGTAATATATTTTATTAATATAATATTTACAATCTAAAATTTATATTTCTATTTACTAAAGGTGATACCTGCGAATCTGATAGATACTTAGACGTAACATGTAAATTATGTACTGATTAACACGGAGCTTTATGTGGGACCTGTTCTAAGTTTGAATGCAAAACCTGCAAAAACAATCCTAATTTCACGTAAAGCCAATAAATATTCCATTCCAACTTAATAATTAATTAACTTTTATAAATTTCATATACAGACTTCCTAGATGTGAAAATAATTCTTGTTACCTAAATGAATATTTAGTTGATAAGACATGTAAACCTTGTCATTCTTCTTGTAAAGCTTGCATCGAACCTAATTCATGTACTTAATGCTAAGACAATGAATTTTTGTAGAATGGCCTTTGTGTTTCTTGTGAATCAGTGTATGGATCAAAATGTGGTAAATTTTATATATAAAATCTTATTAAAAATATATAATTAAATATTTAAATAAATTTCATAAAAAGGAACATGTAACTAATACAAATGTTAAACTTGTAAAGTAAATCCTCTTTTCAAACTTCCTCTTTGTGAAAAAGAAACATGTGATATTGGTTAAGTAGCAGGTATTATGATTTTAATATAAATTATTATATTTTAAACTATAATATCTGTAAAATTTTAGATGGAACTCTATGTAGAAATTGTGAAGAAAGATGTAATGTTTGCTAAGTGGATACAGTAACTTGTAATTAATGTGCAGATGGAGCATATTTAAAAAATGCAGATTGTCCTGCTTGTCAATCTCCATGCAGTACTTGTGAAAACACAGCCAATAACTGTTTAACTTGTGTTAAAAACAATTATGAACCAAGCACTGGCTGCCTAAATTGTATTTTCCGATATTTCAAGACAGATGCTTTAGAATGTGTCCCTTGTTCTTTACACTATGGAACTATTTGTGGATAATGTAACAAAACTGAATGTACTGAATGTTTAGTAAATCCCACTTTCACTCTTCCTCTGTGTACCAGTACCGAATGCCCCCTAAACACTACAAAGATGGAAATATTTGTAGACCTTGTAAACCCGAATGTGTAACTTGCAGTGATGGAAACACTTGTGATTCTTGTAAAGATTTAACCTATTTGGGTACTGATAAATAGTGTCATGTTTGTACCGGACCTTGCTTCTTGTGCTCAAGCCAAACTACTTGTACAATTTGCAGTTCTATTGGTAGAGCCCCTCCTGACTGTACCAAGTGTGAAGGAAGATATTTGATGAATAAAGGAGAATGTGTTCTTACTTGCCCAACTGGATGGTACGGAGATTATCTTAACAATGAGTGTAAACAGTGTAGTCCTTAGTGTGTAGAATGCTTTGGAAATGCTGATTCCTGTACAAAATGTGTGGAAGGAAAAGTTGTTCATAACTCCCAATGTGTTACATGTGATTAAATCAAGGGATTCTATTAATAGCCTGGAAATTTGGACTGTATTGAAAAATGTGGAGATGGATTGAGAGTTTCTAACCAATTCGCCTGTGATGATGGAAATAATATTGATGGGGATGGATGTAATTCCAAATGTGAAATTGAAGAAGGATGGATTGTAATTAAATATATTTTTTAAAACCAAATAATTATAATTATTATTATTATATTTAATAAAATAATATTTTTCTAGTGTTCTGGAGGAAGTGAAACAGCCCCTGATATTTGTGCTGATAAAAGACCTATCAAATTTTCAGTTTAATTCTTTTTTGACTCTCAGTATTTGAATGTAGAGGATAATGCAAAGCTTAACTGTAGAATCTCTTTTACAAAGAGCTTTAATCTGCCTACTGGTACGACTCTTAAGGATTATATTGTCATTAGAATTTCTGGTAGAGACACAACTGGATTTAAAATTAATGTGAAAGAGAGGGTGGGAAAAAGAAGTTTAGCTTCTGGATCTTCTGGTCCTGAATATGATGTATCTATTGATAGTAATATAACTCTCAAATAAAGAGAACTAGAAGTGGATCTATTCCCCAAATCGGCTTTCGATGATGGAAGTGGAAATAATTTAGCTGAAAATGAGAAACCATAATAATCTGAGGTAAAGGAATACTATTATTATAGTCCTGAAGAAAGATAAGGAACTGCCTATTTTGAATTCTGGCTATAAATCGGTATAAATAATAATTATATAAATAAATAAAATAAAGTAATTATTATAATTTTATTTAATAATAATTTAGGTGTTTTGGCTATGATGGTATTTTTACCTTTCTATGTATTCTATTATAAAAACCATTTTAACAAATTCTATGCTCTTTTCTTTGTAATTGATATTGTGCAATTTTTATACTTCTTCAGATTTATCAACATAAGATGGCCCATCAATGGTATCAAATTCTTCAGAAAATTAAGACCTTCTATCAGTTTCTATATGTGGAACTTCTATAAGAGAGATATTCCTGATAATTAATTTGATGATTATAAATCTGGAGTAGAAGTAAATAAAATATAAAAATATATATCTAAAAAAACTAATATTTAAACATATATTATTTATATAGAAATTCGATTTGGAAAAAGAACCAGCTCTCTTCCTTAACAATGTTGGATCATTGATGACATTATTCATAATCTTCGTTGGACTCTATTTACTTGTTGTTCTCTTATCCTAGAAATTCCTTTACTGCGGAAAACATGAAGAATCTAAAATCCATAAGTTATTCTTCCACTTGAGATACGGTTATTTCCAATGGGGAATATGGTTCGATTCTATGATGGCCAGTTCTGGAGTCTTTATCATCTATATATTCTTACAAATGACAAATGCCAATGACCCATTCAACTTCTTCTTGGCTATTTCTATGGGTATTTTCTACTTTGGATTCTTTACCGCCACTCTAATCTACATGATAAAGAATTTCAAAACTCTTTACAATAAGGAAATGGATGAAATCATTGAAGATATTCCTTTAGTTGAAAAAATGGAGAAGAATCCCACCTTCAAACTTAGAAACATATGGCACTTTATCCACAAATTAGAAGACTATCCCAAAAAGGCTTTCTTCTACTATTATTATGTTGTTAGAAAAATATATTTAGCCTTAATCTTGATAACCTTATAAGATCATCCTTTGGTATAACTTAGTATGATAGCCTTCGCTCACTTAGTTATTATATTGGGACTTCTGAAATTTAAAATTTTCAAAGTTAATAGAGAAAAAGCCAGATTGATATTGAGTGAAGGATTCATATTAGGAGGAGTCGGTTGTATGTACTTCATGCTTGATGATGTATCTGAAGATGAACACTTCAGACTGAAATACAGTTGGTATGTGCTGGGATGTTTACTTATGAGTCTTTTCATTCATGGAGTATTTTTCACTTATCAAGAAATTATCCTTCCTATTATTGAATATTGCATGAGAAAAAAGAAAACTAAGAAAGTAATTGATTTGAGATCTTACAGAAAATAAGGAAAATAAGAAGTAACCTTATATGATGATAAAAGTTCTTCCAGAATGTAGTCTACATTAAACAGCTAATTTAAATTAAGCAGAAAAAAATTAGAAGTAGACTAATTATCTGTTGATAATACTTCAGTAATAATAAAATATTAATTATTAAATTATATTAATAAGTATATTAAATTTACCATTTTAATTAGTAAGTGAAAATGGAATATACCAATAATATGGAAAAAAATGATTCTGGATCAGAATCTCCCAAATCAGGAACTCACATTGGCAGCCGAAAATAATATAAATTTACTGATAATGTAACTTTTGAAGACAATGGCTCTACTTCTGATATTGCCAGTCATAACGATCTTTACTAATAAAACAAAAAAAGAAGAACTAAAAGAAAAAACTATTCAGTTAAAAGTTCTAATGGATTCGGAAGTGGTGATTCTTAAGAAGGTAGTTTATATAACTCATAATAAAATAGTCCAAAAGTAGATTCTGATGCTGATGCTGAAGTTTCAAATTTCTCAAGAAATAAAAAATCTAAATTTGCTACTTAAATAAATGTTTGAGCACATATATTAAATATATATAAAATAAAATTTTTTTTTGCAAAATTATTATGCTAAATAATATAAATAAATAACTGATCAATTTTATTCTAGATTATGTTTTCAAGATAATTTTGTCAATTTCTTTTTATTTTTATTATTAATAAATAAGCTAATTTTAAAATTATTTTTTTAAATTTTGTTATAAACAATCTCATCGATCACAATAAATCAATACATTAATAAGTATTAAATTAAAATAAAAAACAAAAGAAATTAATAAATACACTTATTTTGAAATTAAATGTTGCTATAAACAAAATCATTGATTTCAATTAATCAATACATTAATTAGTATTAAAATTAAAATAAAAACTAATGAAAATAATAATAATATATATTTGTATATTTGTTATAATATATTTGTATATTTTTATAATATTTTGAGTTAATTAATACATACAATCATTTTAATTTCTTATTAAAATAAATTACTACATTTATATGAAATTCTAAAAAATTATATGGCCATTATATTAGTTGAAAGTTAAGGATAATTATGTTTAAAGGACATTAATTTTTCAGAGAGATGGATAAATTATATAGAATACTCATAATATTACTTTGAATAAGTTATATTGGCCAATATTAAAACTGGGATAATTTTATTTTTATATTATAAATATAATTATACCAATTTATTTTAACTTACCATTTTTCTATTATTATTTATTTTCCAGTTTATTTATTTATAAATGGCTGAATTACAGAATTATAAAAATGATGAAAAATTAATTATTGATAACTATATATTGTTTTATATATATTTATTATTCTTATATATAATGAATTTTATTTTAAGTCTTGCACTTTATATTCTCCTATTTATTTTTGTCTTCATTATAATAGCAACTTACCAAAATTATTTTATATTAGTGAAAATTAATTGTTTTGGTATTATTTATTAATTTTGTTGATATATATAATAAATATGCACCTTTGAAAACATATAATTTATTACAATAAAATATAGATAATAAATAATTAACTTACAATAAATTTTAAGATACACATAGTTTTATATATCCAACATTTCTATAATTATAGCTATATTATTTTTTGTTTGTTTTAACATTTATTTTAAGTTTTATGATTAATTGGTTTTGTTAAACATAATTATCGTTATATTAGAATTTAACCCTCACTATTTCTTATAAATTATAAGCATAAGAGTCTCTGTTGAAATTGGTATGCCCCATAAATAATATAAATTAGAAAAAATAGAAAAAGTATAAAAAATTTAAAAAAATGAATATAGTATTGTATCTAATATTTTTTTTTATTCATTATTGTTATCTAAAGCAGGAATGTCAATAAAATTTGATACCCGTTATAGCCCTGAAATCTAAAGAAATTTGGAAGGAACTGATAATGAGTTTGCAGTGAGAATGAGAAATTATGTAGAAAACTCTTCACAACCCGACAACTATTGTGTATTTGAAAACCCTACCTAATATCCAATAACTAACTATTAAAAATGTGGAACTGATAGAGACATTGGTTGGATTATTACATTTTTATTTTCAGATACAGAAGACTCGAATTATAAAGTAGATTTTGGTACTGACTTTGGGGGGTAATATTTAATTAATTATTTTAATATATAGTTATAATCATTCTAAAAACAAAAATTAATAGTGGAGCTGCAATATGGGTAGATGGGGTTTTAGAGGAGATTTTTAAAAGAGATCTTTTGTATAAATATATGTTTAATAAATAGATAAAATAACATTATAATTATTATATTTGAAGTGAAATTTTTTATTAAACTCATAGGTGGGGTGGTGATTGGAATAGTGATGGGGTATTTAGACTTAATTATGATTTTAAAGCAGGTAATCATACAGTTTTAATTATCGGATAAGAAAACTGCTGTGATGGGGATATGGTTGTATAATTTAGTAGAAATGATTAACCTCCTGAGCCTTTAACTCCTGGAAATTTTGGTTGCTAAACGTATAAATAAATATTTAATAATATTTACATGTATACATTTTAATTATTTTATAGAAACAACTAATGTCCTGTCAATTGTAATACAAACTAAATATAAGGTACTAGCTTTTAATCTAATATTATAAGCTTGTGAATTTTTAATAATATTATTATTATATAAAGTTGGAAGAAACTGTGAAAATTGTAGTTTATAATGTGCAAGTTGTAGTGGAAGTATTTAAACATGTACATAATGCTCATCATCTACTAGAGACTAAGCTCCTGAGTGCAGTTGTAAAGCTAAGTATTACCATGTGGCTAATTAAGCAGATTGTGCTCCTTGTCACTCTTCTTGTGCTACTTGCACTGATTCTTAAGGCTGTAAGCATAAATTAAAATGTTATATTTATTTATTTTATTTCATCTTTAAATTTTTCTAGGCTCCAGTTGTAATTCAGATTAATATTTAGATGGAATATGTAAATCATGCACAAGTCTACATGGAGCTTTATGTGGAACTTGTAATAAGAATGAATGTTTAAGCTGTAGTAACAATCCAACTTTTACGTAACTAATAATATATCATTTTTACTTTCGTTAAAAAAAAATTAATTAAAAACCCAAAATTTTATGCTAGGAATTTTAAAATTAATATTGTATAATTTATTATTTTGTCATTTTTAATAAAGTCTTAATATATCTATAAAAACAAAATTAAACTTTATGAAAATTTACTTTAATATAATTTATTTTTTAAAGAATGTAATAATATTATAATAAATTTTAAAAAATAGATACCCTAGGTGTAATTCAACAACTTGTAATTCTAACGAATATAAATTTGGATAGTTATGTAAACCCTGTAATTCTCAATGCAAATCATGTGTAGAGGCTACATCTTGTACTAGCTGCGAAGAAAATAAATATTTTTAAAGTGGGAATTGCATTTCTTGTGAACTACAGTACGGCTCACATTGCGGTAATTATTATTATTATTTATTTTTATTAAATATATAAATAATATCTATTTTTTAGGCACTTGTGACTAAATGAAATGTAAATCATGCAAAACAAATCCAAGTTATAAGCTTCCACTCTGTACAAAAACCACATGTGACCAAGGATAAGTAGCAGGTAATAATAATAGTTTAATTATTTGTTATTCTCATAAGAAATTTATATAATATTATCTTATTAGTTGAAAATGAATGCTTAAACTGTAAAGAAAGATGCAGTTAATGTAATACTGATGGAGTCACCTGTAATAAAATATATTAATAATATTATATTTATTATTTATTTTATTTAATTATTTATAAGGCACTTCCTGTTTTAATGGTTCATATTTGTAAAACTAATCATGTTTAGCTTGTTAATCTCCATGTTAATCATGTGAAAATTAAGCAAATAACTGCACCTCTTGTATTAAAAATAATTATGATCCTGCAAATAATTGTGTGAATTGTTTAAATAGATATTTTAAAGCTAGTAATTAAGAATGTATTCCCTGTACATAACAATATGGAGCGAATTGCGGTAATTGTGATAGTGTTAAATGTATTGAATGTTTGAATAATCCGTCATTTACACTCCCAAACTGCACTTCTACTACTTGTCCTCCTAAATTCTATAAAGATGGAAATATTTGTAAGTCATGTAAAACTGAATGTGCAACTTGCAGTAATGCAACTTCTTGTGATAGTTGCAATTAATTTAGCTATAAAGGTGTTGATAATCTATGTCATTAATGTGTAGGATCATCAGATGATATATTATGTATTTTTTAATTTTATAAATATATTTAAATTTACTTAAATAAATAAATAAATAGATGGGCCACTATGCTATAATTGTAACTATAAATGTGCAAAATGTAACTATTAGGAATTAGCTTGCACTGAATGTGGATCTAATACAAGAGAAGGTATACCAAATTGCAATTGTAAGGAAAAGTATTTCCATGTAGAAAATTAAGTTGCTTGTGCCTCCTGTCATTTATCTTGTAAAACTTGCTCAAATGCTAATACATGCGATTCTTGTGAATCTAATAATTATTTAGATGGTACGTGCAAATCCTGCTAGACTACTCATGGTAATTAATGTGGAACCTGTACTAAAAATGAATGCTTGACCTGTGCGAATAATCCATAATATACGTAATTATTTATTACTTATGGTTTATACTTATAAGTTAAATAAATTATACATTCCATCTAGTTTACCCAGATGCTTATCTGAATCATGTAATTCTAATGAATATAAAGTAGGATTAAATTGTATAGCTTGCTAATCATCTTGCAAGTCTTGTGTGTAAGCTAATACATGCACTGAATGTGATTTAGACAAATATTTAAAAAATGGTCTTTGTGTATCTTGTGAGACAACTTTTGGATCATAATGTGGTAAATAAAAAATACAAATTAATAATGTTAAAAATAATTCTTATTAGTTTAAAAATTATATTTAAGGTACTTGTGATGAATTTTAATGTAAAACATGCAAAAACAATCCTTCATTTAAGTTACCATTATGTGTGTCTAGTACTTGTAACCCAGGAGAAACTTCAGGTAATGAATTTTATTAACATTTTTTAACATTTTTATTTTTAATGAAATGTATATTATTATTTAGATGGAAACACATGTAGAAGCTGTGAAGATAGATGTGAAGAATGTCCATCTAATTCAGATACTTGTAATACAATAATATTATTTTAAACTTATTAAAATAACATAAAATGCATTTAAAAAGGCTCTAGATGTGTAAGTGGTTCATATTTATTGAATGCTGACTGTCCTGTTTGCCAATCTCCCTGTAAAACCTGTGTTAACTCTGCTACTAATTGTACATCATGTGTCAAAGATAATTACGATTTTTCTGGTGGATGCATAAATTGTATAAATAGACATTTCAAAACTGATGCTCTCGACTGTGTACCTTGTACAGACTATTATGGATCCAATTGTGGTTAATGTAATAAAACTGAGTGTACCGAATGTCTTAACAACCCATCTTTAGTTTTGCCTTCCTGTACCTAGACAACATGCCCTCCCAAATTTTGGAAAGACGGAAATATTTGCAGATCTTGTAAAACTGAATGTGCCACCTGTAGTAATGCCTCTACTTGTGATTCATGCAAAGAATTAGATTATTTAGGAACTGATAACTAGTGCTATAATTGTGCTGCAGCTATTGACTCCATTAAATGTAAATATAATAAATATATAATATATATAATATTAAATGAAAATAATACTATAGATGGATCTTCATGTTATAATTGCAATTATAAGTGCTCTAAATGTAATTACAAAGAAGTAGCTTGTATTGAATGTGGGTCTACAACTAGATCAGGATTACCAAATTGTAATTGTAAAGATACATATTTTAATGTTTCTGACTAAGTTCACTGTCAAGCATGTGAAGCTTCATGCAAAAGCTGTTCAAACTCTACAACTTGTAAGTTTGATATTATATTTATAAATAATTTTTATATATTAAATTTATATAAAAATAGGTGATTCTTGCGACTCAGGTAAATATCTTGATGTTACTTGCAAATCATGTACATCTATACATGGAAATCTATGTGGAGAATGTACTAAAGATGAATGTAAAGTATGTAGTAATAATCCACTTTACAAGTAAAAAAAATTTAATAGATAATGCTATCATATCAATATTTACATATAATTATTTATATGTTATCTAAAGACTACCTAGATGTGACTCCCAACAATGTTTAGATAAAGAGTTTTTAGTAGATAAAACATGCAAATCTTGCCACGTATCATGCAAAGCTTGTGTTGAGGCTAATTTATGTACTTAATGTGAAAATAATTAGTATATGTTAAATGGCCTTTGTGTTTCTTGTGAAAATACATTTGGATAAAAATGTGGTAAAAAATATGGCTTTTTATTTATTATATTATTAATAATATACTCTAATAATATAGGAACTTGTACATAATATAAGTGCTTAACTTGTAAATCCAACGCACTATTTAAGCTCCCTCTCTGCGTTAAAGAAACATGTGATGGTGGTTAGGTTTTAGGTATTACAAAAATGATTTTGCAAATATTATTTATTAAAGATTATTAATTTTAAATTTTAAGATGGAAACCTTTGCAGGAGTTGTGGATAGAATTGTAAAGTATGTTCAGCAGATTTGACAACTTGTACGTGCAAATTAAATGCTCACATCCCATTTTAAAATATAATTATTTTATTATTTTATAGGTACACAGTGCTAAGATGGATTTTTTTCCAATAGTAATACTTGCACTGCTTGCTAGCAGGCTTGCAGTCGGTGCGAAAACTAAGCAAATAATTGTTTATCTTGTGCGAAAAATAACTACGATCCCAATTCGAATTGTGCAAACTGCATCTCTGGTTACTTTTAGGCAGAAAATTAAGAGTGCATACCCTGTTCAGTGAGATATGGAGACAAATGTGGGCAGTGCAATCTAAATACGTGTACAGAATGCAAAAATGATGCATCATTTTTGCTTCCTTAATGCAGTAGTAATAACTGTCCCTCTTAGTACTATAAAGATGGAGCAGTTTGTAAGTCCTGTTTGCCTTAATGTAAGAGTTGTAGTGATGGATTAACTTGTGATTCGTGTAATGACATGTAGTTTTTATCAGATACCAAACAGTGTGTAGGATGTAAAGAATCTTGCTTTTTATGTTCTTCTTAGGATGTATGTACGATTTGCTCTGTAACGGGCAGAGCTCCTCCCGATTGCACTAAATGTCAAGGGAGATATTTGATGAATACCAATGGATAATGCACTCTTGAATGCAAGTCTGGTTACTACGGAGATTACCTCAATAATGAATGTAAATAGTGCAATCTAAATTGTAAAGAATGTATTACAACTGCTGTAACTTGTACCAAATGTTCTGTAGGAAACATACTAGAAAATTCTAAATGTCTTTCTTGTGAAGAAGCGAAGGGATATTATTAAAAGGTCGGAGTGGTAGAGTGCCAAGAAATATGTGGAGATGGACTTAAAGTTTCTGATTAGTTAGGCTGTGACGATGGAAACGCCGATGATGGCGATGGATGTGATTCAAAGTGCCAGGTTGAAGAAGGCTGGACTGTAATTAGTTATATAGCTAATTAAGCAATTATAATATTTATCAATTTTAATTAGTGTTCTGGTGGTACGAAAACAACTCCTGATGTTTGCGAAAAAAAACTAGCCATTGAATACAAAACAGAATGTTATTTTAAAAAAATATATTTAAATATTGATGAAAATAAACCTCTCGAATGTAGCATTTCCTTTTCGAAAAACTTCACTTTACCTTAAGGAAAAATTTAGAAGAGTACATTAGTGTTAAAATTCCATAAAAAAATACAAAAAATTTTAAAATAACAGCCAAAAAGAAAAGTAAAGGACAAAAAATTTAAAAACTGATAATTAAACCTCCAAGTAGGACAGTTTTAATGGTCCCACCTATGATATATCTATACAATCTGATTTGTCTTTAAAAAATAGAAATTTAGAAGTTAGTTTTAAATAATTATAAGAATTTGATGACGGAAAGGGAAATCATTTAAATAATAATGAGAAAGCCAAAAAGTTTAATGTTAAAGAATATTATTATTACTCTCCTGAGCAAAGAAAAAAAGCAGCAATACTAGAATTCTTTTTAATATTTGGTAAATAATGATATAACACTTTTAAGTATTAAATTATTAATAACCTTAATATATTTAGGTATTGTTATTTGTATGCTCTTTTTGCCTTACTATTTGTTGTACTACAAAAACTACTTCAACTAATTTTATAAGTTTTTCTTTGTTATTGATATTTTATAAGTGCTTTTTTACTACCGATTTATAAATATAAGATGGCCTATGAATGGAATAAAATTTTTTAATATTCTATAATATTGCACAAACCTTGTTATGCCGAATTTCTTTGAGAAAGATATAACTGATAGTAACTTTAGTGATTATAGCACAGGAATATAGGTATTAAAATTTGTAAACAATCAATACTTCAATCATATTAATCTTTTTTTTATTACAGAAATTTGATTTAGAGAAAGTGACATCATTATTTCTCAACAATGCTGGCTCTCTTTTGAGTATTTTAATAGCATTTATTTTATTACATTCTATGGTATTTCTTTTATCTTAAAAACAAATTTACTGTTCCAAAAAGGAGCAATCTAAAATCTACCAAATATTTTTCCGAATAAGAATTGCCTATTTGTAATGGGGTATATGGTTTGATGTACTTCAAATTTTTTCCGGGGGTTTCATTCTATACTTTATTTTGTAAATGACAAACATAGAAGATATGCCTAATTTTATTGTAGCTGTTATACTAGCAGTGCTATATTTCGGAATTTTCATTGCAATTATGGTTTATTTAATCATAAATAGAAAAATTTTATATGATAAGGAAAATGACAAATTGTTATTAGAAACCCCTATAGGCGACTAAATAAAAAATATTCAACCTTTAAGTTAAGAAATATTTGGCACTTTATCAATGAATTTAAGTAACACCCTTTGAAAACGTCTCTTTACCATATTTATGCTTTAAGGAAGGTATATCTATCTTTAACCTTATTAACACTATCAGAACATCCAATAATTCAATTGGCTTTGTTTGCTTTCGGCCATTCAGTCGTGATTTATGGGCACATAAACTTTAGATTTTTCGCTTTATTAAAAGAAAGAATTAGAATTATCGTGAGTGAAGGTTTTATTCTAGTTGCTTTAAGCTTATTGTATATAATGACAAGAGATAATACTGAAGACGAAGAATATCGATTTAATTACTCCTAAAATATACTAGCTTTATTTTTGATTAGTATTTATGGTCATATATTATTTTTCATTTACGAAGTTATTATTGTTCCTTTGTACAAATACGTCTAATAAAGATAGTAGAAAAAACCTGAAGACGATAAACTAATTAAATATAAACAAAATGAAATCAATAATGTATAAGATGAGTCTAATTCGTATAGATAATCATGTTCTATAAGTAAATATTGCATTGAAAGCAGATAAAAGCTTGAAATTGATTCTCCTTTGTCAGTAAATATATTTATTTAATTTATTTTTCTATATAAGTAGCTCACTTTTATAAATAATTATGTTAATCAATCCTTTTAATATAGTCTTCAAGGTTAGATAATATAGATAGCATGATATAACGTAAAAATTAACAAATAGAAAATGTTCCCTATGAAGAAGAATCAGGGTCTATACCTGAGATTTCATCAATGGATTTTAGTAGAAATAGTAGGAGAAAATAAACAATGGATAGTGCAATTAATTTAATGAACACTAGCTAAGTAAATACTCCTCGAAAAAAATCGAGTAATATTTTATAAAACTCTAGTTAAAGTAAATTATCTAAATTCGCTCAATAAAAAAGTGAATGATTACTAGTTAAATATTATATAAGATTTTATAAAAATAAAATAAATAATTTATATTTCATTTATACTTTTATATTCATCACCATATTTATTATATTATAAAAATAATCTTTATATGTCCTTTAATACATTTATTATAAAGTAATTGATGAAGTATATTAAAATTTTAAAAGAAGTATAAAATTCTAATCTTTATGTTTGAAGTAGCTAATATTTTATAAAATATTTAAAAGAAAAATTAATGTAGAAATAATGTTATATTAATAATAAATAAAATAATTGTTAATGTATAAATATAATAATTTATTTCTTTTATATAATGATATTTTTTTTATAATATATATTTATAATATTAGGTAGTATTTTTTAACCTTTTAAAATTTAATGCTTAATATTTTTTGGTAAATTAATATTTTTATAATTGAGTGTTTTAATATTGAATGATAAAGTATTATTAAATATATATGAGAATATATATATATACAAATTTGAGTTAATAATTGCAATTTAAATAAATAGAAAGTTAAGTTTTTAATATAAAAAACAAAAATAACAAGAATTATTACAAAATCTTTAAAAATAAATTAAATATAATTTAAGATATCCTTATTAATTACAGTTATAATATGCTTTAAGTATAGCCCTACTAATTTATGAAATGTAAAATCTATTATGGTATTTAAAATTTGAGAAGATGTATATTTTAAAACATGAATTCCAAAGAACTTAACACTTTACAAAATATAAAGCTAATAAAATAGGATTTTCATTAAACTACTAACAAAATCCTACCAAAAGTAATTATTTAGACTTAGTATTATATACATTTAATATATAGAAAGGTTGCGCATTAGGTTTCGACCTATATTTTTTAATTGTGTTATTATAAAAATAATAATATAATTATTATTATTATTTTTTACTGAATTTTTACTTTTAAAACAACATTAATTATTAATTATAATACATCATTCCTACCAATTAATTATATAACAATAATATAAATATATTTTTTAATTAAATTTATTAATAGGTAGAAAAATATTCATTTAAGTTATGGAAGACACTGTCTATTTTAATATGTATGCTGACTTTTATCTCAGCCTAAAATTTCCAATTAGCTTAATATTAAAAATAAAGTGCTTTTTATAAAGAATCACTTAGTTAGGAAAAAGTTTTATAATAAATTAAAGACTAACAATGTAATTAATATGAAATAAAATAATAAAACGAAGGACTATTTATAAAATGCAAATAAGATGAAATAATAGAAAATTAAGAAAATGTAAAATTACAATATTAATAAAATGGGTTTTATTCCCCTCCCTCAAAAGCCTATTATGCCAATAAATTTAGAAATTTGTAGTAAATTTCAGAAATGGATTTAAATTTTTTTATTCTTTGTGGTGATTTATAATAAGAACAATTGCCTGAAAATATTACTTCTTTGGGATTGGTAATATAAAATAAAGAATTATCCCTTAAACGAAGTGAATTATCACCTGGCATAAATGAAATAGTCATATCTCTCTATAATATTAAAAAATCGAATGAAATATAAAATCCAATTTGTTAACTCGAAAAGCTAAATTTAGATTTTATTACTTAATCAAAAGAAGAGTAAGTTACAGTATTTATATAATGGACAACTTTAAGTTTAAATGAAAATGATGGTACTTATACAATTGGAGAACAATTTTCAACAATATCCTAGGCTATAGTTTCTATAGTCAAATTTGAAATGCTTGTATTTAAAAACATAATTTTTACAGAGAAAAAAGACGGAGTCTATATTGCCAATGGAAAATCTGTTTTATTAGAACAAATTTAATTTGCAAATAATTATAAATTTATCAATTACACTCCTCCAATATATTTTGCCGAAATTGAAGATGTAATTATATAAAATTGTGAATTTACAAAAAATGTTAATATGAGAGTTGACGCTACTAATAATTGGGGAGGGGCTGCATTTTTTTTAAAATGCAGAATTATTTAGATATAAAAATCTAAATTTGTATAAAACTATGCTGATTTGGGTACAATTATAATATTTTTTTATTCAATATAAGTTTAAATGATGTTAATTATAAATTTTATTAAAATTTATGTAGGAGGAGCTTTGGGAATTTTTTAGTCGAGTGATGTTATAATTATTGAATGTGAATTTGTTAAAAATTCTTAAAATTCCATAATCAAAATTAATCATTCCTAAATTATTATAATTTAATAGTGCATATTTTTAGATTCTCCTATGAGTTACAGTAATATTATTACATAATAATTATTAAATATTGATGTATTTTAATATTAAAATTTAAGGTAGAGGAAGTGTTCTTCTTATAGAAGATATTAGTGGTTTTATAGGATTGGGTGACTGTGTATTTTCTAATAATTTAAGTGAAAATCATTTGGTATATATGTCTCCAAGCCAAGTAATGGGAATTAATTGTGATATATTTTTGTAAAATATCCAATTTTTGTAAAATAAATCTACTGAAGGTATAAAGTGTTATATAATATATTATAAATACAAATTAGTTTATTATAACTATAAATAGGCTCTATCATTTTTATTGAAAGTGTTGTAGGTATTTACATTAGTAGTATTCTTAGTAGTAAAAATGAGTTTTAGTATGGCTTTTTAGAAGTTCACAACATAATCAATGAAATTTAATTTATGGACGGAGAATATGTAGATAATAAAGGAAAAACATAAGGTAATAAATTAGAAATATTGGTAAAAAAAATATTATATTAATGCTAATTATATTAATAGGAATTCTTTTGTTTTCAAATATTAATTAATTTACTATGAAAAATAGTAATTTTATTAATAATATGAGTTAAAATGGGTCTCCTTGTATTTAAATAACAAATACCAATTCTGTTAATATATCTTTTTCAAAATTTATCTCTAATTAAGGTGAAAAGGTAAAAACTATAATCATTAAACATTAAATATATTAAAAAACTGCATAATTCATAGGGAATTTCTATTAAAGGTCAATACTCCACTAAATAAAACAGTGTTATTATTTAATAGTGTGAATTTTTATAAAATCATGGACTAGAAGGAGCAGGATTATATTTAAATAATATCTATAAAGTTATAATAGAAGAAAATATTTTTGAATAAAATATAGCTAGTACTGGTAGTGGAGTCTATCTATTAAAAATTGTTAAATTATAATTTAACAATATAGCATGTAGGGAAAATTAAGCTTTTAGTAATGGGGGCTGTATTTACCTTGATAACTAATAAAGCTTACATTAGACACAATTTAATATAATGAATATCACGGCAATTGGGAATTCGGCTTCTCATGGTGCGATTATTTATGTTTCAAATATAAAATAGGAATGCTTAGATTGCAAAATTAAATAAATTAAGGCAGAGGGAAATTAATAGCTGCAAAAATTAAAACAAAACTCGATCATTTTTTTATAAGAAATATCCAAAGTATCAATACATGATATTATGGGAAATAAAAATACAGCAGGTAATGAGTAGTAGTATTTTTTAAATTTATTTTAATTTTGAAAAAAATATCTAAATAAATTTAATAGGGATTTCTATGGTTTTGGTAAAAGATATTGATTTATAAAATGTGGAAATGTAAAACACCTATTTACATAGCAAATAAAGTTTAATTTAAATAGAATAGAGTTCTTATGCAAAAATTATAAATGTAACTTTAATTAAGAATGGAAATAACTAAATGGGAATGGGCATTTAGTTAAATTATATACAACAAATAGTTATTTCAAAAGTGCAAATAAAGGAGTTTGAAACCTAAGATTAGTAAATTGGAATTACAGCTGACAACAGCGAAACTGTTTTATTAGAAAGTATAGCCTGCTAAAATAATATAGCAATCTATGCAGACAGCAATAGTTTATCATTCTCATAAGTAAAAACTCTGTAGGCTTTTAGTATAGACTTGTCTAATAATGTAGGAAGGGGAATGTCAGTACAAGATGTAGGATCACTTGTTTTATCAGATTCTATAATTTAAAATAACGATTATAGAGGTAGAAAAGGAGGGGGAGTTTATATTAGTAAAATAAATGAAGTAATAATAAGAAATTCGGAAATTTCAAACAATATTGCAAATGAATTCGGAGCTGGAATCTTTATTGAATAAGGAAATGTTTGCGATATTAAAAACTGTAGTTTTATTGGGAATTTTAACATAACATATGGTGGCTCTGATTTGAAAATAGAAAATCTGCAGAATTTGCAAATAAGTAATTCTCATTTTTAATTTTAAACTGAACGAAATTAAAAAATGGTCAATAAAATTATTCCGTAAGAAGGAGGGAGTGTTCATGGTGTAGGAATATAATACATTTTTATAGAAAACTGCATTTTTCGATAATATCAGGCCTCTAATGCAGGAGGTGCTTTATATTTTGCGGAAGGCTAATAAATAACTCTCAAAAAATTTCAATTGTTAGAAAATACAATTATAGACAATAATTAAGGTGAGTAGTATAAATTATCTGGTGGAGCCTTATTCATTAAAAATATCTAAAGTGTAGTTATTGAAAAGTTGAATTTTCAAAAAAATTATTCTCCATTATAAGGAGGGGCCTTGTACATAACACACGCCTTGAATATAACAATTTTAGAGTCCAATTTCTTATAGAACAGAGTATTATTTCTAAAAAATATGAGCCTAATAGAAAAAGGACCATCTTATTAGCTCACTCAAGGAGGTGCTATTTATATAAATATGCACTCTTAATTATCGCTATTAGAAAAATAAGCCAATAAAAGTGAATAAATGACGATTAATATTTAAAATAGTCAATTTATTGAAAACTCAGGATCTTCGGGAGGAAGTATATTCCTAACCCAATAAGCTGGACTAGAAATTGATTTTAAATGCAATAATTCCAAATTTTATAATAACACTGCAGACGTAGGAAGTGCGATTAGGTTAATGGGTCACTTTGATTCCAATCTTAAAAATAATACTTTGTAACAAAACTCTTTTTAAAGTAACAAAGAAATAGTGAATGAAGAAGAAAAGGAAGGGATTTTTATTAATTTAGGGATAAATGAATATTTTCAAAATACTGATGTTGACTATGAGTATAAATTATGTGGGTAAGGAACTTACAAATTTGTAGACGGTAAAAAAATGTAAAATTAGGGATTGGTAACAAAGGCTTGCGATAAATGTCTCGAATAGGCTGTTTGTGAAGGAGGCTATATATCTCATTTTTCAAAAAAAGGAGTATATTATAATTTATATAATGAATAATATATCTACATTTAATTTTTAATTAAAATAACTAGTTTTGGAGATAGAATTTATAAAGCTAAGTATATATTGAATGCAGCAATAACTAAAAGGCGTGCTTAGAAAAAGACATATGCAAGGTGGGGCATATAGGAGTGCTGTGTGAAGAATGCGATATAAAACTGTATTTGATTTCTGACAATTTTTAGTGCTAAAAATGTAATTAAAAATAGTGGATAATTGTATACACGACTTTAAAGTTGCTTTTCATTTTAGCTTTAATCCTTTCCTCTTTAGAGACTGTCCAATAGAAAATTAATAAGTCAATTCAGAAATTTGTAAATTCACAATATTTAAATAATGGTATATGATGAAGTATAATTAATAATACAATTTAGGTTCTGAATTTCAGATTCGACTATTTAATTCTCAAAGAAGAACAAATAAGTGTTATTATAAAAGTATATATAATGCATAATTAAATCCTTTCGTTGTACATGAATGATTTAAACATTAATCTACCTTAATTTTTTAGAACCATTATAAACCTATTTGGTAATTTTCATTTTTCAGAACTTTTAAATAATTGTGCACGTATATATATATATGTTATCTATATCTTCTTAATCATATATTTTAGGTAATCCTTCATAAAACTTTTCTTAGTCTTTATAATGCTTCTTTGTGGGTGTTGAAGCTAATTATTTGTCTGAATTCTATGCTCAAATTGCTGGTTTGGTTTTATCTTTACTTATTTTATTCCTTTTGATTTGTATTCTTATTGTCTACTATTTTGCATTTAAATTGATTCGAAAAAGAAGAAACAAAATATTTTATCTAAATATCAAGCCCTATATTATATGTTCTTTATTTTGTTTCTTTTCAACTCTTTAACCTGGGGTCTTATAAAATGCATTACAGTCTTCTCTGTGCAAAAAGGTATTCAATTAACTTCATTTTATTACCAAAAAAAATATAAATTAGAGTATTTTTTATATTATCAATAGATTGGAGACAAAAGCTATTCTAATTTGAGTTCTTCTCTGCAGTGCTATAGCAGTTTTTATTTTAAGGTGATACTTCCTGTAAACATTTCTTTAATTGCAATATTCGGAGTCATCATTCCTTTGGCCATTTTTAGAATACTATATACTAATAATAAATCTAATTAACTCCATAAAACAATATATAACAAGAGACGTTTAGGAACAGTTTTTTTAGAATTTAAGAAATAATTTTATTATTGGGAAATAGTTTGCATATTTATGGTAAAATATAATTTTATATTTTTTATATTTTAAAACATTTAAAATATTAAATTAATTTGTTTTAGAAATTAATGCTAATTGCAATCTCAAATATATTTTTGAGACAAATAGGAATAAAAATCAGTTTGGGTCTTATAATTATTATTGCTTATGTTATTTTTAGCATCAAAAATAGCCTTACTACAGAAAATAAATGAATTCCATAGCTTTAGTTTCATCTGTGACTTTAATAATTAATATGGCACTGGGGCTATGTATGAATTATATAGAAGTATCAAACTCAGACATGAAAATATTTTCCACTATTTCTAAATATATAATCATTGGATCAAATTTGTATTTTGCCATTAAACTAATTAGGGCAATATTGCCAGAGAAGTTCAATATGATTAGAGTTTCTTTGCTGAAGTACAGGTATAATGAGTAAATTCACAATTCTTTAGAAAAAGAAAAGCATGCAAAAATGTATTGGAAATACCTTAGAATTGTGATTTTCAACTTCATCAGACAAAAAAAACACATGAAAATGTCCGAACTAGCCTTTTTCAGCAGCTAATTCCACCATTACCAAACTATTAAATTGGTGACGAAAGTGAAATAGTTAAAACGCTTAATCAAACATAATACTTTGATAAATGAAAAATTTTTAAGTTAATTGATGTTAAAATTGAGTTTTAGAAAAATTAAAAATTATAATAAAATTCAAATCAAATTAACTTAGGAAGATAATTTTTAGAATTGTGAGTCCAAAAATTATGAAGAATAAAATTTAGACTCTTTAGTATTGCAAGAGTCGCAAAACTAAGAAGTTAGGAATTATATCCACAATTCTAGCGAAAATCTAAATTAAAACACCATTCAATCTGTAAAACCAACCGAGTTGGTATCTGAAGACCACCTTTTATCAAATATTAGACTAAAACATAATATAAGCAAAGAATTAAAAAGTATAACCGGTTTTGATTCAAAATCTTCCAATATTTTGTCCTCTAATGGTGAAAAAGTGTTTTAATTTTTAAGTCCTCTCCATTCTTAAAGGTCTTTGTTTAAAAAATATATCGATTTCAAAACCACAGAATATGAAGATTAAGATTTTACAAGTGTGTATGGATCTCAATAAGGACTTTCAAGCACACATAGATCTTAAGAATTATAAGAAGAATATTTAAATTCAAAGAATGTAATTAAATTTTACTTAATATTATATTTATTTTGGTCATCCATAATTTAATATTATTAATAGAATTATTTAGAAAAAAGTTCTGTAAGGTCTGACTAATCTTTCAAATTACTCTCCTAACTTCCTTAAAATTCACCAAAAAGTTAATTTTATATTTAAAGTTAAAGAGAAGAAATTGGTATAGAAATATAAAATGATTCCATTTAGGATGAATGATATGCTATTAAATTTATGAATATTTTTATATATATAAATATATTTAAATTAATATCTATTTTTATTATTTAAACTATATGAATTAGTTTAATTTTTTAGTGTTTTAAGTTTCAATTATGACAACAAATTAACCTTCAGAAGTTTACATCATCATATTTAATGATTCTTATGAATAATTATAATAAGCTTTATAGTGTAGAATATAAAATTTACTTTAATAAAAAATATAGAAATGAAAATTAATTTCATTAGAATAAAATAGTAAAAAAAGAATTTTTAAAAAATACACAAACATTTTTATCTAAAGAATAAAAATCAAAGTTTTAAATGCAGTTTTTTTGTATTTTTATATTTTAAAATTCTATATATTATATATAAATTTTCTGCAATTATTTTCTTTCATCATTGTTATCTAATACAGATTCTAATTTTTCCATTAGAATATTCTCTTAATGCATATCCTTCTAGGCATGAATCACAATAAGCAGCTCCAGAACAAGAAGCACACCCAGCTCTACAGTTTTTGCACACATTTCTGTAGGGAAATTACCCATGAGGACATTGTGAAACGCATGTATTTCCTGAAGAGTAATATCCTTCGTGGCAAGCAGTACAATTTCCTAAACTGGTGCAGGTTTTGCAAGATTTGGAACAAGGAGCACAGGTGGTATCGTTGACTAAATAGGTTCCACTTTAGCAAACAATTTAACAAGTGGAATATCCTGTTTTTCTATATCCAGTTTCACATTGCAAGCAGTTATTTTCAAAGCATTTAGCACAGTTTTTAGGACATTAATGACAGGTTCTTTCATTGTCTCTGTAGTATCCGGTCGGACACTCAGAAACACAAGTAAATCTGTTAACTTTTTAAGGCATTTTGTTATAATTGGAAAGGCAAGAGGTACAATAGTTTTATCTTTCGCAAGTAAGACAACCCTCAGGGCAAGGTTCACATAAATCAGTTCCTTTTGTATGGTCAATGAAGTATTGTTCTTAACATCCATAACAGGTCTGACCGTTTGAGCATTTTTCACAAGATGGGTGACAAGGCTCACAGGTCCAGTTGTCGAAATTTCCGAAGAATTTGTTGGGACAATCAAACATACATTATCCGTTGTGTTTAAAAATATATTCACTACAAGTGGGACATTCAGAAGGGGAAGGTCCTGTGCAGGTTTCGCAGTTAATATCACAAGGAAGGCAGGTCATTCCAACGTTATTGGCATAGAATCCTATGACTGGGCATTCTGTTACACATTTTAATTATCCGTCTAACTCAATAATGTAATGTTCTTCTGAGCAGTCTTCAACACTCAGTTCCTAAGAAAAAGTCTGAGCAACGAATGCAAAAAGTAATGCGAATATAAATATTTTAGTTAATTTCATAATAAATGTTTTTAGACTGTGTTTTTTATAATGTAATGTAATAATTTGTTTTTATATGAATTTGTTTTTTATTTTTTATCATTTTTAATTTTAATTTCTATCACTAATATAGTGTTGAATAATCGCTAATAATTACATTCTTGAAAATTTGATTAACTACCTAATCATATTTTTGTATATTATTATTAAATAAATATTAGAATATGAATGTATAATTAATTACCAATGAAATTATTCTTTAAACCTTTTGAGATTGCGTGATAATTGGTAACTGGTATATTAATTAGATTACAATAGTGCCTGATATTATACCATTTATTATTTAATAAAAAGTGAAAAAGTTAGAAATTATATAAATATCTTAATATAACATTTATTTCTGAATAATTACAAGTATATATATATAATATATTTATTTTATTGTAAATAATTTTCAATAATAATTAGTATTTCAAAGATAAATATAATAATCATGAGTTATAATAGTTTATTTTTCTAAAAAATAATATATGTTTTCCAAGAAAAATAAAATATTTATATGCATAATTCATAGAATTAATTAGTTATTTTAATAATAACTAAATTATAGAGGTTTAAACTATATAAATAACTTCAAAGTAGATGAATTTCAGTATTAAATTAATGTAGTAAAAAAAACACAAAATATTTAATAAATTTTATAATTTTATGTTAATTAATATAAAATAAATATTAAATTTCCTTCTATTTCAATGGATTGCTTAATATTCCTAAAGTTAAATTTTAGAAAAAAACAAACATAGAAAATTTGATAAATAAAAAATTCTAATAAAAAAATATCACTAAAAATATTTAGAGATAATTTTGAAGAAATCAATAATAGTTAACTTAGTTTAAATAAATGTTTATATATTTTATAATCTTTACTCACATAAAATAAATTCCAATTATTAAAAGCAAGAAATAAATAGGTTATTTAAAGTTAGAATTTTTATAATTAAAGTTTTAACCGATCAGAATTATTAAAATTCTTGCTATTATTAAATTACTATTTTTTTTATCTTAGAGTAAATTAATTAGAGTTATATAAAAAATTTTATATATTATAAATTATTTATTATATATAAATAGATTTAATAAATATAAGCACTATATTCTAAATAATAATTGAGGTTAGATATTAAATATAAAACATTTTACATAGAAACACAGAAATAACATTAGGAGATAAATTTCTATATATCTAATATTTTTAAAATTAATATTTTAAATTATATAATTATACTTCTAAAAAAATATGCTAGCATTTTACATTTTTAATTTTAAAAGTCATTCATTTGGATAAAGAGAAACACATAAATAATTAGAAGAGAATACAATTTAAGCAATTCTAAAAGAGATAATTACTTAGAGTTAAAAAAAATGATATTAATATACCGTATAATGAGTTCAAACAAATTAAATTAAGCAATGAAAAAATAGTTATTATATTCATAAGAGGCAATAATATACAAATGCTTAGAATATACAATTATTTTACATTAGAATTGTAATTATAAATCAATTAATGTCTTACTAAACTAGAAATAACTTCTCATAAAGCATAGTTAGTAGAAAATTAAAATAAATTAGATAATAAAACAATAAATTGTATCTGTAAAATGAACAGTTTAAAATAAAGGATTTATGAAACAAATTCATTTTTAAAAATAAATTAATTAACTATTCAATTATTAAATTTCTAATAAATATTTATTTTTTCATAAATCCTTTCTTTACTAAATAGCTTTTATGACATCGATCATGTTTCATGTATATTCAGTATACAAACATAAACAAATAAATAACTATGTCGAAAATAATGCAAGATTAAAACTGAAAAATAAAAATAGATTTTATTAATATTTATATTTTATTTCCTTTTTTTAACAATATCATAAATATTTGCTAAGTTAGGAACAATAAAAAATATTAATGTTTCTTTTATTAAAAATATTTTTATATTTTATGCTACAAAAAAGACTTAATGAAATGTAAATAAAAGCACTTTATAAATTAATAGGAAAATTTCTATAAAATCAAATAAAAAAAAATAAATATTTTATAACTAAAAATATATTTTTTAAATAATATAATCATCATTAATTACAATATTATTCAATAATTTTTTTAATAATGGAATGAAAACATTTTTATTTTTAAAAATGCTACAAAAATGCAATATTTTAATAACTTAAATAATAAAATAAACATTTCTTTCTTCAAAATAAAATTAAATATATTTTAAAAAAAATTTATTTAAAAACAATTTAAAGCAAAGTTATAGAAAAATTTTGATATTAATTTATTTCAAATTTGGCACCATTTTCTTAATAATATAAAATTATGAGCAATTCTTTAATTTTATTATTAATTGATGAGAATTCAAGCTAATTTTTTAATAAAAAACGATTACATAGTATTTGATTTAGTATATTTTATAAAAGGATTATCATTTAATTAATATTTAAATAATAGAATCAATTGTAAACAAATAAACTCAATTGTTGAAAACTATTAGGCTACCTTGAAAAATTAATACAATTTATTAATTATATATATATAGCATAATTTGAAAATTATTTTATTGATTTTGCTATATATTCATATTTTGTAAAATAATCATATTTTCTAAAAAAAGTAAAGTATGTTCCAAAAATAATAAAATCACTAATCAAAAAAAAGCAGAAAAAACTGAAAAACCTCAAATAAAACAAAATTAACTTTTTTAAAAATTTCTTTATTCAAAAAAAAATGATTAAAAAAAAATGTTATGCTAAGTATTTTAAGAATTAATTTTGTATATATACTATATGGTTTAATTTTATGGAATTTATTTGTCCTTTTTGATAAATGAAATTTGAGTATCAATGCATCAAAAAAAAATAGATTAAATTATATATAGTTTATGTATATTTATTAAAGTAATAATCTATTTTTTGAACAAATTATTTATTTTCTAAAAAATTTAACTATGTGTTCAAAAAATAATAAAATCTCTAATCAAATTATGAAGAAAAATGTGAAACAACCCAACTTAAATTTCCTGAAAGAATATTTTTATTTAGTTTTTTTTTGAAGAAAGTTATTTATTTTTTTTATTACGAAAATTATATTTCTCTAAATTTTTAAGTATAATATAAATTAAAATTTTTACTTCTTCTCAGCTGTAGTATTATAATATAAATAATATAATTATATTATTTATAAAATATAAAATAATATTAAATGAATAGTTCATACTATTTAAATTATTTATTGCTAATATTTTACATTAATAATGTAATAATTAAATTAAAACATTAATTAAAGATCCTTATATTTAATAAAATACCAATTTTTATATAATAAAACAAAAGATACATAGAGTTTTATAATTATTAGATACATAATGCAGTAAACATATAAAAATATTTATTTAAATATAATTTATTTATAAAAAATATCTAATTTCAAAATTAGAAAAATGTTATAGGTTTTTTTATTCATATTTTAAATTCAAAAAGGTAAAATAAAATAAAATTGTAATATAAAATTGCTATTAATACTAAATTTGATAATTATTATTTTTTAATTAAATTTTCTCAGTGACTCCATTAAAGGGATTTAAGTATATATATTCTAATATAATTTAAATTTATGGAATTGATTTATATACGATTTTTAAGAATAAATACAAAAGAATTAACTAAAGATTCTTTATTAATTTTTGTATCAAATATATCTAATAAATTATATATTAATATTTAAAATTAGCATAGTAATTTAATTTAACATAATATTGTACTAAAAAATTAATTTATGCCAAATATTTGTTTATTTGTTTTTTTAAAGGGTTAGTTTAAAATAATATTTATTTTTTAGTGAATTAATTTATCTCATTAATATTCAGACAAATATTTTCTTTCTTTTAAAAGTATTATTGTTAATTTTCTTTAATTTAAGAAATTAGAAAAATACTTTGGTTGAAGACTAACTTAGAATTATTGAGCTACAACAATTCAGATTTTAAATATAAAAATTGATAATATAATATAATTCCATTGATATTATTTTTAAAATAATCTTATCATTTTATAAAAATTATAGAGTTTTTTATAAATCTATCTAAAAATTTACTAAAATTTATTATTGGTAGGCTTTTTTATGTTTGTAGTATAACTTAAGAAATTATTTAATGAAAAATTAAAAAAAAAATTTTAAAATTTTATAAATTCAGGTTAAATAAATCATATTATAAACTAATATTTCTTCCATGTCGAAAAAGATAATCAGTTTTTTAATATATTCAAACCATTAAGAATTTAAGTTATATTACTAAATATTAAAAAATTGTAAATATTTATTTAGACTTATTTATAAATAAATAATTCCCCAGATTGTTAGAACACCCTCAAATTGAATTGTTGGTTAAGTCCTGTGCTAATCTATATAACTATATAATCCAATTAAAACCCTTATACAAAGTCTGTCATAAAATTCAAAAAGAACCTTTTTAGTTATAATATGTGATATATTACATCATATATTAAAATTTATGAAAAAAAAACGTCATATAGAAATTAAAATTACTCATGTTTTGATTTAAAAGAAATTTTGAATTGTATAATAAAAAAAGAGAATTATTATAAATTAAAAGAATTAATTTTAAAATAATCATATAAAATTTCAAAATTTGTTTAAATATTATAATTTTTAATTATTTCTATTTCAAATTATATAGAAATATATTTGGCATATATATATATTTTAATTGAGTATATACACATATTATCAGTTTAAAATCATACACTTTTATTGAATTAATAATATAATTAATATTTTTTTTAGATAAAACAAGGTTATTTAGGTTATTAGAAGCGTACAGTTTAAATATATTATAATATTTAAAGTGTAAAGGGAAACTATAGAAAAATAATAAAAAAAAATAATCACAAAATGTCATCTCAAGGAGAAGCATAAAGCAATAAACCATAAAACTAGTAGGATAACCAATCAGAAGCCAGACCGAAAAAATAAAAAACATCAGAATAAGAACACTAAGAAGAAACAGATTGGAGGCATACAATAAACTGGGAACTTATCTATAAAACAATTGTTAGCTTCGTATTAATTCTTATTCCATTCTTTGTGAATGATATCATAAAGTTTAGATAATTTTGCGATGAAAGAGGTTTTAAATATCTTCCTGTATCATTTATTTATTGGGCATTTGTAGCAGCTATAGTCTTAACCGTAATAATGATTCGATTTTTTTGGTTTCTGTTTTTTTATTTATAATGACAACTAATTTCAACTATGTAATAGATCATAAATTATATTTATGGAATAGACAAATCGATTATTATTTTCATTAATATTATATTATTTTGATATTAGATATACAGAAATGTGGTATTTTCGTATATATTAACCAAACTAGTGTAAATATATATACCAGAAAAATACACAGGAATTGATAGATAAATCAGAGTGAAAAAAGTTGTAAAGTGGATTACAGATATATTTTATTATTCATGGTGTACGGTAATTACTAATTAATTTTATATATTAAATTTATATTCCTCGTTTTACTTATCATATTAATTCTGGTATAGAAATAAAATGTAATAATTTAGAATATCATAAAAAATTAAAGTTATCAAAAATTGAATTTAAATAAGTTTTCTATTACATCATAGAATAAAAATATAATATAACTAAGTTTTAAAAACACTAATAATACTAAAAGCTGTAGAATTTTTTTCATCAATTTATTTTAATAATTCAAAAAATATTAATTACAAAGTTAAATGATTTTGTAATTATTTTTATTACAATAATTTTATACAACAATAATTTTAATACTACAATATATATAATATTAAAATACTAATTATATTATTAGGCATTTGGATACTGGGCCTTTGGACAAAAAGAATGGTTTCCTTTGCAATTTAAATCCGATTACAGTACTGACATGTTGATACTTTGGCCTAATAAATAAGAAAATGATGAATAATACTATATTGAGTTTTATTTATGCTTTTAGTTTGGATAGCATATTTATGCTCTTGGAGAATTAATCATTGTTAGAAGAAAAGTAGAAAATAAATTTTATGAATGGCTTTTACACCACGTTCTCGCATTTACTTTGATACTTTATAGGTACTAAATTTCAATAGAATTTATCTAAGAAAACTAATATTAATTTAATATTTAATTATAGTGTCTTCAGTAATTTTTATGCTCCTGGAGTAGCTATTTTACTTATTCATGACATTGGAGATGTCTTTTTAGCTTTTTTCAAAGCTTATGGAATGTTTAGAACCGATTTCATATTTTATGTGAACACATTCAACATGATTATCAGTTGGTTTATTACGAGAGTTGTTATTTTCCCTAAAGGAATTTTATTACCTTTGATAAAATATTATAAAATTCTTTACATTGATAACACCACTCATTAGTATTAAAATATAATATTTTAAACAAATAGTGTATAATAAAAATAATATTTTTTTTTATATTTAGAGTCCCAACAAAAGGTTGCTATATATATATGCTCACATTGGCTATTATATTATCTTGCATGCATATTTATTGGTTTTTAACAATGTTAACTATGTTAATGAAACATGTAAAAGATATAGTTAAATCTAAGTCAAAAATACACTTTTAAAATGATTTTGATTTCCATAAAAAAAGATTAGAAAAATAAAATAAAAAAGCTTAATGATATTAATATTTCAAAATAATAGATAAACAATTTGTTTTAAATATATAATCTAAGTAAATTTAATATGTTTTTTGTTTGCTCTTTAATCAATGATAGAAATTATAAAATTTATTAAAACAAAGTATAAAAATTATAATAAATATTTTAATTAATAAAATAAAAGCGTTATTGAAATAGTACTTATTATTATTAATTATAATTAGTAAAATAAATTAAAGTTTGAAATTATACACCAAGATAAATTTCATGAAGATAATTGTGAATCAACATTTATATATTGTAAACTCATATTAATAATTAATGAAGTAGTCGTTAATACCTAATTAGTAATCGAATAAAAATAATATTATTAGTGTAGTAATAATTGAATCATTAAATACTTACAATATTAATTAAAGTAAAGTTTAATATTTAGTTTTTAATAAACTTATTAACTCTTAAAAGAAAAAAATAATCCTAAGCTACAATAAATAAATACATATTAAGATTTTTTAAATATTTATATTAGTTTTGAATAATTATAATTACTAAAAAAATAAATATTCCTTTTTGAAAATTATTTTTATTTACAATTAAAAACCATACAACAATTTTTCATATTAAATGATTCACTATAAATATTACTTACTATAATAAAATAACATATAACTATGAATATTATACTTATTATTCAAAGCATAAGTTAAATAAGAGCTATTATGATATATATATTATTTCCATATATTTATTTACAGATAAAGATTAAATAAGAAAAAATTAAATTAATATTTGCAAAATGTAATAAATAATTTATATACTAATGAATATATTATTCAATGAACGTTTTTAGTTATATAGGTTAATTTTTTCTTTCCTCATAATAAGATTAAAAATCATAAGGTTTATACCAGTTTTTTTAAGAACTAATTATGTATCTACAGTATAGGCTTTAATTAATTATGAATATCAAGTTAAAAAAACTATTTTTTTTTCTCCAAAATTTAGATTGTAAAGCAAAAGTATTATAAGAAAATAAAAATAGAACCAATCTAAATATGCTTAAAAAACGGAAAAACATAAAACTACACTTTTAGAAAATTTCTGATTTATACTTTTTTATAGACGATATTAATAATTTAATATGTAATAATTTTAAGTTACTTTAAAAATATTAAATTACTCATTATTATTTTTCAAAATCATATCAATATAATATAAAACATTAATTTCTCAAATTTATTTAGTTAGTAAAATTATGTGAATCAAGGATATATGATAGATTTTATATATTCAATTAATTTTTATATCTTTCTAGTATCCATCCCTTTTTTTGTTGATAATTTAATTATAATACTTGTAATTCTGAATATAAAATCTTCTTTATACAGATTTATGAGATATATAATATGTTATATGTGTAAATACTTACGGGAATCTCAATAAATATATTAGAAGTAGTGATAAAGGTTATGAAGAGAGACTATTTATAATAATTAGTTTAATATTAGCTAAATTTTTTATTAATCATTATTCGTGAATTTCAGAAAATTTTTTAAATTATTAGAATTAATTTTAGGTATATTATTAATAAAATTAGAAGTAAATAAATAGATATTTAGATCTGCATTAAAATTTATATAATCATATTATCTTATAGTTTTATTTTACATTACTATGTAATTTGTTAAAATAAGCTGATATATATATATTAAAATAATACTATCAAAATTATTCTAAAGTCCATACACTAAATTATTTCTTTTATATTTGGATAAAATATAAAAGAAATAAATTAATTACATTCAATATTATTATTTATTTCTAATATAATTTGTCATAATTACTTTATAATAATAAATAATTAAAAATCTTATTTTTCTAGAATTATTATTAAATCCATAAATTCAATATATATTTTCAAAAAAATAATAAAATGAAACAATTTAAAATATTTAGAATTTAATAATATTTAATGAAAACTTATGTATTTAATCTACTTATATTTCTTAACTATATTTAACTAAAATATATATATATCAACCTGACATATAAGTGATTTATTTTAATAACTTAATAAAATTATATGTACTATTTAAACTAATTCTGGTTTAAAAACTATATATATAGAAATAATCTAAATTAATTTACCTTATTGAATATAATAAGAAAAAAACAAAAAAATATACGATTAAAAAAACTAAAAAATAAAATCATATTTGCAGATAAATTAAATACATGGCAAAACATAAATAAAAAGGGTAATAAAATATTTATCCTTCGTAATAATATATAATAGCAATATTTTATTTATAAATTTTTGTTAGTTCTATTATTCGATCTGGTTTAAGTTCTTTCATTGAAAAAGAGTCAGAAATTCTATAAGCCAAAGATGATTAATTATAAGATGAAGATATTGATTATCATATATCATAAATTAAATAATCTCATAAAAGTAAACTAACATCTTCAACTACCACAGTAAAAAATAAATAGATCTAATTATATGAATTTACATTTAAATTCTTTAATATTTATAACTTCATTAATTGTAGATATTTGCAATTGTGAACTCAATGGTTGGAACAGTAGTATTGTTAATTCCAGTTAATTTTGGAACATCAGGATTGCTACTTTCTCTAATAATAATGTTATGTATAGGTAAAATTATATTCTAATAATTTACGATTAGTTTATTTTTTTATTTTTATTAATTCTTTTAGGATTGATTTCTTATCGAACATGTTCTTGGTTAGTTAGAAATACCCATGATGACGAAGATGATATAGGATAAGTAGTGCACAGAATTTTAGGAAGAAAATGGCAATTGGTTTGCTAGTGCAGTTCAGCTACCATTTTATTTATAGTGGGTATTGTTTATTTTTTACTTATAAACTAAACAATGTGGTAAATCTTGCTATTTTTCTTCTAAAATTTTGGTTTTAATAATTACGCACCAGCAGATAAAGTGATTTTTGATAAGTTCTCTGTCTAATGGTAAATACAATCCTTTATTATATACAAAAAAATTTATCCCATATTATTTTTAAAATATAAAGGCAATCATTGATATTAATGCCAATTTTATATCCCTTATTTTTCATTAAGAAAATGAATACAATTGTGAAATGTGCAGGATATGGAGCGATTGCTATGTATATCTATATGGCCTTTATTTTGTATATATTCTTTGAAAATATATACTAAGGAAGAATTGGTCCAAACATAAAAAATTTAGCTTTATTTTCTTCTGATATTAAAGTAATAGCTAATATTATAGGAAATTTTGCACTTGCTTTTCAAATACATAACGCGATAACTTCAATCATGTCAACCAACAAACATAAAAATAAAAACACAAGAGATTTGGGAATAGCTTTTACACTAACCTGTGCTGTGTATGGATTAATTGGAATTTTTGGTTGTTTAGGACTCTTAGGAAGAGTACCTATAAGTTAGAATCCTACTGTTATTTATGATTACTTTAAACCAACTGATGTAATGTCTTTTATAATAGAAATCGCCTTTCTAGCAAATTTGCTGACTGTATTCCCTCTTTTCCCATTTATAAGCAAGGCTCAATTATTTTATGTTATATTTAAAAATAATCCCACTCCTAAATATGCCTATATAGCTATGAATTCTGCATTCGCTATTATTTGTTTGATCATTTAAATTTTGTTAGTTAATGTAAATACAGTAATTGGAATTGGTGGAACTGTTGTAGGATTCCTTGTTCGTAATTTTTATTATATTCTAAAATATTAGATTTTATATTAATAATTTAATTAAAAAATGTAATTTATTAGTTTATCTAATTCCAATTCAAATTCGAATTAAAGAATTAAAATAAAATTAACAGCAATAATAGAAAATGTATGAAAAAAGTTTATAAGAATGCACTTTTAGGGAATCACTTTTATTATAAAATGATTAGGAATCATAATTTTAGAGTGAAGTAGAAAATTAAACAAATTAAAATTAAAGTACATTAGAATCGTCAAACTATCAATAAAAATCTTAAAGCAAGTACTATACTATTTTTATTATAGTATCTGTAGGCATATTGATAATAATAGGATTATTAAGTGCAATTGTTTCTGTAGCTACCATGTTTATAAAATGATTATATATAAATATTTTAATTTTTTTTTTAAATATATATATATTAATCAGTGATAAATTATTTTTTATTTATTAATAATTCCAAATTATATATTAATTAATGATTATTACTTTTTATATTCATGAGAATGTTAAAATTTCTAAGATTATAATTTTAATATTATATACACAGATTTTTAGTTTATATAAATAATAAATATATTTATAAAAATGATAATAAAATATATAAAAAATAAATGGGATAATTATCATTGATTAGTGCAAAATATATTTATAAAGCAAGTATTTTTTACTAATGTATATTATATTTTTATTTTTATTTTTAATTTATAATATTATTTTCCTTATTAGTTTTAGAACTATCTTAAGGATAGCTTAAATTCATTTTTTCTACTTTTGATAAAATAAATATGAGATTTATATTTAAGTATTTTATTATAGATAATACATAAATAATTAGAATATTCATATAATTTTATTAAATGAAGGAAATTAAAGTAAAGAATTTTTAAATTATTTTATATCAAATTTAACGCCTTTTTTATGAAAATTTTAAATTTTGTAAATTTAATTATTTAAAAGGATAATAATTGGATTAAAAATGAAATAACTGAATCATTTTTTGGAAAATTGATTCAATTATTGAATATCTCTAGGCAATCTTGAAAATTATTTTGTTGAATAACAATATATATATATTGCAATATTATTATATACAGATTTAATAATTTCATTCTTATATTTCTAATTTATAAAAATATTTATATGTACAATCAAATAAATTTAAATTAATAATGACTTTTCAGTTGAAAATATCAGTACTTTGTATGCTATCTAATTTATTTAGTCTTTATAAATTATATTATTTTCTTTTTAATTATATATTTCTCTCCTGGACCTTTTTTTTTCTATGTATATTAAATTCTAGATTTTATTATTATTTATCATTGTTATCAAATAAAATAATACTTTATTACTAATTTACATTATTAATTTAAACATGTAATGCTGATTCATTTTGATATTAGGGTTAATATTAGTCTTAATGTTTTTAATTATCTATTTGGTTGCATGAAAATTACGATCTTTGACTATTAAATATGTCTGACTTAAAGTAATTTATACTGTCTCCACCAATTAATTCTCTTTTAGAACTAAGGGTAGTCTCTTAAATAGATATTAACTAGTTGTGAGAAGGAGTTGATTCTATGTCATTATAACTATCTACTCTTAATTTAGTAATATTTTAAGGAGAATTTTTCTTAGTATATTTGTATTTATTTTATTTGCAATTTTCTTTTATAATATTTTCTAAAATAGAGAGACCTATTTCTGAAGTGAGAACAGGATTAATTTTTTATTTCTTTTATTATTTTAATACATAATCTTCTAATTTTATGATATCAATTAATAGTTCTTAATGTGTTTTCCCATTTCGTCTTTCATATTTTTAGTGATGATTTAATCTTTTTATTTTGAAATATTTATAAGCAGAAAATGATAAATTATAAACTAATAAAACTATATGAATAATCATCACTGATACTATTATAAAAACTATATCCCATCCCGAATTAGAACAATTATGTTGGTTACAAGAAAATAATGTTATCAATTAATATGTAGCAAAGACTATTTCAGTCAGAATATTTACGAATAAAGCACTATAGTTTTAAAAAGGTCTGTAAAAAATCATATAAAATATCAAAAGAATATTTAAGAATGTTAAAAATAGAAGCTGAATTTAGGGATGTTAATATAATAAAGCTATAGTAAATGAAAATAAGATTTTTCTAAAATAAAGAAAGAAATTGAACTGTAAAGTCTATAAACTTTAACTAGAGTTTCCGTCCCAAAGATTTTAAAATTGATATCTGAATCGCTCTGTTCTTTATTTGCTGTATTTATAAACCTTTAGATATAAATAAAAGGGGCAAATTAAAAAAACTGTTCCTAAAACAGTCCATAAAAATATGTTGAGATAATCAAGATAAGAATCAGTCCTATAAGATAAAAATTGCAGAGCTAACGCTATAGATATATTTAGGTATTCCATCCATATAATTTCCACTAAACCATTCCATTAAAATTTCAATATTTAATTTTAAATTAAAACTTCCAGTATTTTAATTCGAATTATTTTACTAAAAATGAAGTTTAATATTGTTAGTATTAAGTAGGCTACCCCTGCAAGCAAAAATAAAGTTATACTTTATCCTATATTCTTCATATAAAATGAGCTAAAGCCATGTCTAGTAAATTATTCAGGAGTAGATTCATTATATGGCTCATTTTATATTTCTGTATCAATCAAAAAATCAAAAAATCCTGGAATAAATGGCAATGAAAATTGTTAAAATGCCTCAAGTAGAGCTATAACTATACAAAATTTATTAATTTATACATAAAATTATTTTATTATTAGAATAATTTACCTTGACCTTTTTATATATACTATAAAGATTGAAAATGTATTAAAATTTAGGTAAAATCTATGATATTTACTAAGAAAGCAAATTTACCAAATAAAGCTATGGGTACTATTGTTATTATAAAACATTGTATATTATATATAATTTAAAAAATAATTTTATAATAAAAGTCAATTACATATTGCACTCACTACAGCTGTTGATGCTTATTCTGTTATTTATTTAGTCGCTTTTGCTTCTGGTGTTTATTTTTCTATTTATTATGTTTAGTATGCTTATACTTTTGAGTCGATTGGGTTTTTTTTATCCTATTCGTTATTATTTTCTTAAATTATTTTGATACATTCATTTTAATCATTTTCCTTGTATCCATTTGGACAATGACACTCTAGAATCGTTTAATTTAATTTATTTTTCTCATTAAATATAAAATTTATAAATTTGACAATACCTGGTAATTATCTTTATATATCTAAATCTTTCTCCTTTTTACATTCTATACATTCATTTTTATTTTTACACTTAGCACAATTCTTCTAGCATTTCTCACATTCAAAATTTTGGTTTTCAAAATAGTAGTCAGGGCACTCACATTCTTTGAGAATTAGTTAATTAATATTAATATTCAATTACTTAGTTTAATATTCATTGAATTAACAATATAAATAATACTTGGGATATTTCTAACTATGCTGTGATCAGACTCAATTTTGCATGAAGTACAATTTTCTTCACTATCTAGGCAATCTTAACATTTATTATTACATTATGGTTTAATTTTTACACATTATTTTAATTCATTTTCCTCATAACCATCAGGACAATTGCATTCTAATATAGTATATATATTTATGCAATTTACAGATGAATATAATAATTTACCAGGTAAAATTCGCTAAGCCTAGCTATTTTGCACATTTTTACAAACTAAACATTTTAATTCATTTATACATTTTAAACAATGTTCTTAGCACTTTTAACAATCTAGTTAGTCATTTTCAAAATATGATACAGGGCAAGCGCAATCTATTTTTTTTTATAAAATAAAATAAAATATTAATAATAAGATTTTTATTCTAAATTTAGCATTACTTGGTATTAATCTAACTATATTTTAGTCTCTCTCTATTTTGCATATTGTACAATTATCAAATTGCCCTTAACATTCTTTGCATGGTAGAGAGCATTTTTAACATTTTTATAAATGATTTTCAATGTATCCTTTTTTACACTCACATCCTTAATATGTATATATAGTTTATTTATACATATTAATATTAGAATTAATAATTACCTGATTCTAATTCTCTATTTTTTTCAGAGCATTCTGTGCATTTATTCACATTATCTTAACAGGATAAACACTTATAATTACATTTATCACATTCCTATCCATCTACTTATTATATATACCCTTAAATACAATTGCAATCTAATGATAATAATTGTTTATTGATATGGGTATATTAAGTTTACAATAAATTTATATATTTAATATACCTGGAGGAGCTCTATTTTGAGATACACATTTAGTGCATTATGAATCACTTTTACACCATTTGCACGGGAAAATGCAAGGTTTACAGTCAAAATCTTCTTAGTAGTTGTAATATCCATTGTTACATTTACAATTTGCTATAGGGTTATCATTTCTATTGCTTTAATCGCTTGAGCATTAACATTAAGTGCAAATAACAACATTCGAGTTTTTTAGAGCACATTATTTGCAGTAATGGGGGCAGGTTTAACATTCACTTCCATTATAATATTACGAACTGGTGCATTATTATTCTTATAAAGTCTTTTAGATGCTAATAATATTTAAACTTATCATAAAATATATTTTAAAATATCTTAAAGAAATAATTATACCATTTTCCTGTTTCCATTGATAATTATTCTAGTGTAAACAAAAAATATATTTTAATATAAAATAATGATAACATATATTAAAAAGGAATTAATAAATTACTTTAATTAGGTAACTATAAAAAAGACTATTAAATATTAGTATAATAATTAAAAGATTTAAATTAACATAAATTTGTCCCACAACTCTAAAGATAACATTCGTCAGTTCCAATTATATTATTGGAAACATAATTTAAATGTAAACAGCTTTATGATTATACATCTATGTATTCACTATATATCTAATTATCAGAATAGCATATTTTATTAAAACAATCACAGTCATTTCCCTTGATATTTTCAAAATAAGTATTTCTTGATATTTGTTAGTTTTATATATCCTAAGATTAACTACATGATGTGCACCAGTGACTATATAATAAGCATTATTTACATTTATAAATGCACACATGAATAATTTCAACTTGTAAATCTCCCCCTATAATGGCTAATAAGCTGTAATTTAAAATTTTTTGAATCTTATATTATTATTATAATGACGAGGTATAGAAATCTATCTACTAAATATTTCTTAAAATTTCTATATCAATTCCTAAAAAAGAGGTATATTTTATTATATAAAATTACTTGAAATGAATTTATATTTACTATATATGTGCTAATTGCTGAGAACCATAAATTATCTCCCCTATTAAATAAAAATGTTTGTGATATTGAATTTAATGAACCTATCTTTTTATATTACTTCAAAATATGAAACATCTTGTATCTAACCTTAAATATTAAATTAAGATTTTTCTTTTTAAGTTCTAAATTCTAATGTTATCTTATTTTAGTCATTTTTATCAAATTCTAAAACTATTATATATTTTTAAGTAAATTTAAATCTAAAATTCTAAATAAGAAATGATTACAATTAAAAGTATTTTTAATTCTTGCTACTAAATAACGTGTTCCCTAATAATAAGAAATGTTATATTTTAATTATAGAAGAAAAAGATGCTCATTAATTTTACTTTAATATACACCAAATTAATATTATTTAAAATATTTCCCGTATTTTGCTAGGAATCTAAATTATTTGAGCAATCTAAATTTTATAAAAACTAAAATTTGCAGATTTAAATATTTCCATTTTCATCAGCAATAGCCAATAAATTAGCATACTTATTTTTATAAAATGGGATTCTTAATATTAGTAATATTAATGATATATTTATCATTTTACTTATATATATTCTAAGGCTATTATATCATATTTTTATTAGTTAACTGTGTATGTATAAATATTGTTTTCTTCTATAAGCTTATCAGTATCCATTTAAATAACTACGAAATTTATCATTATATTTAACAATAATAATTAGTATATAGTTTACAAGTTAATAGTCCATGTTAATGGCCACAAGCCCAGATAGGAGTATTCTATAGATCATAAAATAATAAAAATAAATATCATTTTATAATTATATTACGCTCTCTTAAATAAGCACCGCTGACAATATTTAATCTATCTTTTAACTACTATGTTATGAATACTCCATACTCTATACTTAATCCATATTATCCAAGTAGTTCTTATCTATAAAAGAATTACTTAAAATACTTACTTATAGCTATATTAATATTATGATATTATTTTGTTACAGAATATAATATTATTATTTTTTGTCCCAATCCCATAAATTTTATTAGAATTCTAATAGAAATCATAATAATAAAAAAATTACAATAAAGACAATATTAAAGTTTAATATTCAATTACTTTATTTTCATCAAATTTTAGATATTATATTTTGTCAACATATTAAGATAAGTCATGCTTTATATTTCTCTATTCAAAACTCTGATATTAATGAAATGTTTGAACTATTAAAATTAAAAATATCACATGAGTATAATTTATGGTACTCTACAATTTAATTTTAATTTTAGAATTGAAAATTAGAAGAGAGCAAACATATAATATATATGATAATAATACCATAAACATTAGCTCCACATGCCAACACAAATATGGTGTCATTTTCAAATGGCTCCTAAGAATTATATTTATTTAATGATAATAATTAAAAATTATTATTTCATTAATTATTTATAATATTTTTACATTTAGACTTGATGAAAAATCTATATCTGTGCATTCAACTTTCTATTTCTATTATTTAGTTAATATAGGATCTATTTATAAATATTGCTAAGGAAAATTGTTCGGATCATTCGTTCCATGAATGGAAAAAGCGCAATGAAAATATAGCATATATATGCAGAATAAGATTTTCATATTAAACAAAAGTTTTTTTAGTATTTTTATTTTATAACTTATTATTTATTATGCCATAAAATTTTAATACTTATATTCTAATTATATAATGAGTAAATCATAAAGAATGGTTAAATATATTTTTAATGGTGAAAAATAAATATTTGCTTTTCCTATTAAAACAATAAATAATTAAATCATTTAGAATTCTAGTATTTAAAATAAATTTCAATTTGATTTTTAATCATAGCTTAATATATTTATTTTCTAAAATATGTTATCACTCTTCATTCTAATTAATATTATAAAAGACATAGATTTAATGATAATATTTATAAAAAAGTATAATTACCAGTGAGTAAAAATATCATATTTATTATTACCAATATAATAATTATTAAAACTCAACAACATAATAACTTTGGTAAAATTAAATAAATTTTAAAAAAAATTCTAACAATATACAAATATATAATAATAAATAAATTGTACAGGGAACTTTATTTATTAGAAAAATATTATAATTGATTTGAAGCAATAATTTTTGGGAATATTTCTTTTTTGACATAATTTATTACCCTCTAGTAAATAAAAAAGATTTTTAAAAATCTTATAAACGTTATTTATGGCGAATAATTTAATACTAAGTAATAATTTTTTTAATATTATGTAATAATTTTATAATAAGTAGACAAATTATATATTTTTTCAAAATGCTTTTAAAATATTTTTAGTAGAACTTTTATTTCGTTTATTGAATAAATTTACTATGTAATTAAATACACTATTCTTTATTGAAATTCAATAAATTAAATTATTATAAAATAATCCCTTAAATCTATAAGTCTTAAATTAGAATATAATATTTATTTTTTATAATTATATTAAAAATAAAATATTATTTTTTACATTTAATACATGATCTTAGTTTATTGCAAAATTAATATTAGTTCTAATGGCTTATAAAAGAAATCTTAAAATTATATATACTTAAAACCTAATTTATACTCTACTACATTAATATATATTTTTTTTTTCTTTTAATTTACTTGAAAAATTAATGGTTGAATAGATCATAAATTATTTTTAACATTCATTATTAATTTTCTTTATAAAAATAAATGAGTTAATAAAATAAAATTACATAGCATTTATGTAATAAACTAACTTATATTAAAGCTACTAAACAAATAAATAATTAATAAAATAATGCAACAATAAGTAAGCAATTCACCTCTGGTAGAAGCAGCAAGAAATTATGAATTTATTAAGTGCGAAAAAGGGACAGACCATCAATATTATTAAATAAATTAAATATGTCTAGTGGACAAATGTCCTTACCAGAGTTAACCTCTTTGCAATTTAGATTTAGAGCGAAGTATTTTCGGAGTTCATTAACATAAGGCTTTGGGATTGAAGCCGACACTGTAAAAGATAGCGGAAACCTGTGTTAAAAGCTAAATAAAGCATTAAAATTAGGGAGATGTCGATCCGTTGGAATTGGAAAGACTTTACATTTTGGCCAAAGATTTTCGAAAGATCGGGGAAAGTTCTTTGAACATCTCTGATTATCTGATGGAAATCGTTAATGGTAGTGTAACTTATAATAAAATTACTGACAAAGATTAGTCAATTAAATACTTAAGTTTTAATTCATTATCTTGTAGGAACACATGGAACAAAGGGACTTGAGGCTCTTCTATGGGACATTTTTTGTGCAAAAATGAAGAATATTTGAAGTCTCATTTGAAAAAATTAAGAAAACACATTAGATACGACAGAGGAGAGATAGTAATGCGAGAATACAGGAACCCGAAAAATATAATATCGAAAATAAATACGAAGAAAAAATAAATAGAAGAAGAAATCATAAATTTAACGAACGCTCTGAAGCTCGAAACTTAAGAAATTCAGGCTCGGGCTGACATTTTACATAAACCAGCGCCCAAAAACAAGTTATTTTATAACGAAAATTCTGAGTTTTAACATGCTATTGAAAGAAGTTAATAAGGTGTAAAAAAAACTAATTTATTTTATTATTTGATATTATTACATATATTAATATAAGTATGGCCAACTAAGGAATAGTTCTGTGATTAAGAAACCAATAAGTGCTTAATTTGTGAAATCAATAATGTACGGTAGAGATATTAAAGAATTTGGCAATAATATATATTAGGGTTCTGGTAAAGAATGACAAATTAAATTATATTTTTAAAAGTTAAAAATTTAAAATTTGTAAATAAGGAAATAAAATCGACATGCTTTACAGCACGAAACCATTTGCTAAGGGAATTCATGAATTTGCCTTAAAAGTCGAAAAATTTGGTGCTGATCGAGGCCATGTTTATATCATTCTGATGAAGGAGGAGAATAAAGACAATTAAGGTAATTTCCACTCTCCTTATCACTGCATTTACTGTTCTGATGGAAACGATACGATAGCTTATCCATAAATAACTTCTAATTTTGGTCCCACGATTAAAGAAGGGTCAGTTATATTGGTTAGTGTAGATATAGAAGTAAGTTAATATAAAGAAATATTATTATTATTAAAGTTAAATCTATATTGTTTTTTAGGGTAATAAATTCGAAATTAGAGACTAGGCGAGTGGGGTACATTATCTTAGTAATACACAATTGTATGGAGAAATATGGCGTTTCGCGGTATGGTTTTAACATTCACACACGCGGATAAGGATTATTTGAAATATAAACTGTAGAGAATGACAATAAATGTTTAATTATTCTTATATCAGAAATATAAATTATTGCAAATTATATAATTTATAAATAATATAAAAATATAAAGATTAACTATGGGGATCATTGTAAAAATATAACATCAATAACTGTTTTGTTTTCTTAGTTTCTTCGATACAATTTCTTAGTCCTATTCTGAAGACAGGTCTTAAGAAAATCCATTAAGTTTATTCTAAAGTGAATCTTTTTTCTAATTATTTTTTTATTCAATAACACATAAGTTTAAGTTTTTTTATCAAAGTAAATTATTCTGAATCTAAAAAAATTAAAGAAGAAATCAATATAAATTAATTAACAAAAAAAAAAAAAAAACCAAATTCAAAATACCTAAAATTAATTTCTTCAAAAACAAAATTTATTATTTGCAAAGCCAAAAAGCAATAACTAGACCAGATAAACCCTAGCAAATTTGTTGAATAAACAATGTCTGTATGATTAATTCCATCTTCTTCATTGTTTAATTAAGTCACTATTTAAATGGCGATAACCAGGGCCAAGTTTTCCAAAACTCTCCAAAAACTCCAAAAAGAGCTGCTGACTCCGAAAAACACGCATCCTATATGGTCTTGGAAATTCTGCATTTCGAAAATAACTGAATTTTTGAACGGTTCTGCCTTGAAGTAAAGTATAGCTCTGACAGGGTTCATGAAGACTGAAATAATATTTTACTTTTCTTGCAGTTCTATTAGGTATTAATTTGGTTTCCCATTTTCACTTTATTGTTTGTCAAGATATATGGATTGCTTGTTTTACACCTATTATGATTATTATATTAGCATGAGTTACTTCTATCCGATCGGAAATTTGCGATTCAGCACAAGTGTTGCCAAAATACTCATCGTGAGAGTGAAGATAATGTAAAATCCGCAGGCATTGTTGTTGGTTACTAGACTCAACTGAGCAAGGAAAGTAGCCTTCGCGAAGCATTCTGCGAAAATTATAACCACATAGTATATTTTCTCCCAGAATTTGAAAAACTATTATATGTTGCTTTTATGAAATTCAGAATTTACAAAACTGTGCACACAGCACTGTTAGTAAAATTCTATATTAGAAATGCACACAGTTAGTATTCCTGAAATGATTTAAAATATGGCCCAAAAGGGTTGTTTCACCCAAAATTGTGAGTGATTAAAGAATCCATGCGTTACAATAAAAGTCGAACTTAGAGCCTGCATGAATCCCTCAGTGATGTTAATGCAAGAAAGAATTTTTAATTCTGTCCACTCTTCCTCCTCATCTCCTTTAGACTCTTAATTATTGAAATCTTATATATGAGCTTTTTCTGATAATTATTTCTTTCTATGTTCTCTAAAAAATTTATATTGATTAAAATAGTAATTGTTTAGAATTAAATTATGGCAAATTCATAAAAAATAATAAAAACAATTTTGTAACTTTATTTTTCTCAAATAATAATATTGGATACCTCAAACAAAGACTAAAGGTGATTACTATAGAATCGAAATGTGTGAAACTCAGAAATATGGCAAGCATCAGATTAATTAATTTTTCTTCTTTTTGATCACTGTTAAAACAGCAGGAAAACAATTTTGTTTTGCTTATTTTTAATTTTACCACTGAGGTGAAAAACTAATATACCCAATACACATTCACAGTCCTTTCTATAGTTAGTGCCAGCGACAGTAAAATGACATAAGCCCACTCTTTATTTTGTATATATTCATACATAACCAGTACATCGAAAATCAGGTTCAAATACTCAAATAATTCTATGAGAATAATTGTAATAATCTATCTTTTTTAATTTTTTTCATTTTTTATATAATTATTTTTCACTTACTTTATAGAAATTTTTGAGTTACAAAATTTTTTTTTTGATATATTACTATATTATCTAATAGAACGAAATACTATTAGTAAATAATTGATATTAAAATAAAAAAAATTATCTTATATTTAAGTCGATTCTATTAGTTGAGATATACCTTGGAATGAATTTAATAAAATTGATATTCACTTTAATAATATTATTATTTCTTAATATTCTAATCAAAAAATAATAAATATTCTTTAAAATAATAATTAATTTAATTTAAAAATAAATATCATAATTACTTATCAAATCTAACTAATACGTAGAATAAATTCATTAATTATTTTGTATAAAATATATTTTTATTATATTTATAGTTTTATTTCATATAATATTATTATTTAAATAGTTAAACAATAAGATTATTAAAAATAATTATTTTTATAATCTTTATAAAATTCTTTTGAATTAGAATTAAACAATATCAAGTATATATAAAAGAAATTGAGAATTTATAATATAAAACTATAAAAAATAATATTATTAGAGGGTACGAAAGCCTAATTTAAATAATACGAGAAATTAGTCATATACTTTGTTTATTAATTTAATAATTTTAGCTAGCAAAGAAAAATAGTAAACAAATTATTACATTTTTTTTAATATTAATAGTAGCAAATATATTAATAATAATATAAATACTAAAAAATAAAATAAAGTAGCAAATTGCACTCAGAAGGAATAAATTAATTATTGAAATCAAATTCTTTAATAAAAAAATGGAAAACCAAACAGCCAAACAAGAAGATATAGACAGCACTACAGTCAACAGCAATAACGTTTAAAAGCTGTCAAAAAGACAACAAAAAAAGTTGCAGAATTCTGAAAATGAAAATCAATTAAAACTTACACCTGAAGAAGAGGAAAAGTAGCGTGCTGAAATTTTCGCACAACTGTAAAACCCCTGCGAAAGTTGTAAAATGAAAGAAGGAAAGTACAGTTTACGTCAAGTGAAGTCAGTTTGCGAATTTTGTTTTTAAAAAAAATTTACAACCGAATTTACCTGCACATCAGGGGTAAAATCCCTTTAAATTCCAAGTTATTAATCGTAATTGGGGGAAACACTTCAGATTTAGAAGAAAGTTAAAAAACGAAGGATTTAGAATACTTTCCCTTGGCTGGAGATTACTTGGTATTGAAAACTTTGCATGCAAAGGCATTTTAGGGGAATAAGCAGTTCCATGAATTGGAAATTTTGTACATAGATAGCTCCGCGATGGGTTAGAACAAGTAAATGGCTGAAAAGCAGCGGGAAATGGTCGTAAATCAGTGGGCAAAGTAATTTGACGTGAAGGTGAGCGAGAGAAGCGTAAAAGACAGTTTATTCGGCGGTGACGGAGAGAAAATGATTCAGTTTTTGAAGCAGTTCAAGGATGTAGACGAAGTTACAAAGATTCTCAACTTCAACCTGACTATGTAGTTCGCACAGTAAAACGCAATTGAAAATATTTTTTGAGTGACTGCGGATAAGATATTGCCAAAAATACGTTTGCGCTCTTCGCACAGGGACGAGGACTCGCTCTTTTGCAGGAAATCAATGCTATTTCCACCCTCGTTTATAAGGGAAAGCCAATCACAGTGTTCAGAATGTTAAAAGACGTGGTGAAAAGTGAAGTGCAAAATGCCTTCAGAGTCGAAATAGACTTGTTATAATAATCGTAGCAATAAGAATAAAAGGTGTAAGAAAATGAATTAAAATAAGAAAAAGAAGAAGAAGAAAAAAAAAGAAGAAAGTTGCAATAAACTAAAGAAAAAGAATATTCTGACTGTTGATGAAATTTTGGAAACTTTTTTCGAAAAATTACAAGTCAGTTTCCCATCCACCGTTCACACGGCGCTCAGATCTTTGGACAAAGTCTCCGATAAATTCGAAAATGAAAAAGACAGCCAGGTGTTCTGCTTTATCTGTCTCAAAAAAGTTGATAAAATTGTAAACCAATTGGAACTTGACAGTTATGAAGAACTTGGAAAATCGCAAGTCTAGCAAATTTAAGGTATTTGCTTTGGGTGCATGAGAATGCTCAAAAATGCCAACAATACCAATTTAGAAACCGTGTTGGCCTCACTTCCCGAAGTCATTTTAGAAAATAGACATTAATAGAAATAGTAGTGAGGTAGTGAAATGTAATGGTGTAAGAAAATGAATTATTTATTTAATTTAAATTGGACTTTTTATCTAAATAAAAAATTGCTATTTTTTAAATTGATTTGTTCTAATTTGAAATTATAAAATTTTCTTTCTGTAATGAATTTTATTGTAAATTTATGTAGAGTTAAAAATATATTTTTTTTAAAGAAGAATTAAAACTAAATGCAAAATAAGGAAATAAAAGTGGTTTTTATTATAGCTCTAAAATTTTAATATTTTTAATTCTCACTATTAAAAGCAATCATTTTAACTAATCCAAACTAAAATAAAAAAAAAATTAATAGAATAATAAACTAAAAATAGTTATTAAAAATTCGCAATATTCCTAAAATAATCATATACACAGTTCAAAATTAATTATTCCCAGTATGGTAAACCAATCAACTTCTGAAGATTAAATGGCTTTGGCAGGAGCGCCCTCATAATTATCAGCTGAAAAATAAACCGAAATAGTAGAATAAACCTTCAAAAAGGACATTAATGATATACGAAAACAAGAAAACTGTAAAAGTAAACTGCAACCTCTTCCAAAAAATTTGAAAACGTTGATTTATCTTATGCGTTACATGAAAGTGCGTATAAATGTGCAAATTATCAACACTTTTTTCAAAAAAACAGATGGCCGAGATAAGTCGAACAAGAGCATTGAGTATTTTTTGAAATTTTTATTATGGAAATTCCCACTGGTTGCCAACAAAGACAGCAGCAATAGTGGTGATTAGCTTTGGAAACATAGAGCCAAAAACATGGTCAACGCATTTTCAATAACGCGAAAGGCCACACGATTGGCGCACTGCTTAGAAACTTATGCGAGTATTGAAAATAATTGGACAGATTTGAAAGAAGCATATGGAAATTACTTTAAAAAATAAGAAAAAAGCAAAATCAATTTAAATTCTCAATTAAGCGAAGAAAAAGATAAACAAAAAGACGGAAATTTAATGGAAAATGGTGTGGAAAAAAATAGCGAAAATAGAACGGAATTCGCCTTCGCTTTGATGGCATTTTCAAGTTCTTTATTGGAGTTTTGGAATGATGTCTTCGATGATGTATATTTTTTGGCAAAAATCAAAGTAATTGACTCCAAATGGGAGCCTGTGGGTTCCAAATATGGTTGCAATTTGTGGTTCATTACTATAATTGCAGATTTCTTGTGTGCCATGTACGAAGCCTCCAAAACCTTCAAAAAAATAAATACCTTAAGGGCGCAAATTGCAAATAAATAATAAGATAAATAAGAAAACGAACTTAAAGAACTTAAGAAACTGGAAAATCAATGTACCGATTATCTGGTCAATTCAAGCAAGTTTTTCTGTGATTTCATTTTCTGCCTGCCGGATATTTTCATCGAAAACGAAACCAGGTGGGCTGAGTTAGCTGGGAAATTCTAACTCCTTTAAATATTGAGCGGTCTATCAGCTGCCTTGTTTAGTTGGATCAAATATATGAAGAGAAGTTAACCTGTAAATAAATGAGTTATTTTTTATTGTTTTAAAAATGGTAGCACTTGCATATTATAATATAATAAAAATTTGTTTTTCGCTATTTAAAATTATTATTGTTATTTAATGAGTTTTATTATTAAAATTCATATCATTTCAATAACTCTTTATTCAATCTATAATACCACTTATATATATTTCTTATAAAAAATTATAAAATTAATAAATTGATTATTTACGTTTCAAGTTATTAATATAATACATTTTAAATATATATGTGTATGTTTATTTTCTCTCTATGTGTGATATACTTATTCTATTTATTTTATTACTCATTTATCAAACAAAACACATAGATTTAATAGTTATAAAAGATGAAAATTTAAAGTCAAAAATTAATTAGTTATAACACATCTTTGATTTTATTATTAAAACCATTTGAGTCTTTCAATTCTTATTTATCTTTAGATGACGAGCTATAATTTAGGAATAAAATAAAAATATATTAACAATATTAAATATATGTATATATTATTAAATTGATAGTTTAGTTATGTATATTTATTAATAATAAATTGAGTGATCATTCAAATATTGTAAGAATTTAATGACACACTAATAATTTTAAGACTAACTGACCCAATAATTTACTGAATTAATACTACACTTGGAAAAAACTAAAGCTAATTTTATATAAAAAACAGCTCAAAAATAAAAGTTTTTTATAAAATTTTAGTTAGCAAGTGAAAAAACGAGAATAAAATTTTCTTTCGAAAGTTTTAGTGTTTTTTTTCGCGCCTAACTTGTATTATTGGTGGATTTCTAATAGAATATCATTCCATTATTCTATCTAAAAATAACTCGCTTCGAACAGAAGAAAATAAGACTAAAAATACAAAATACTCATAGATTTCCGATCATTTTCTTATGAATTCGAGCTAATTTTTACATTCTATCATTGTAAAACAGCTAAAAAATTTATTTTTAGTTTGTTTTCTTTGAAAGGTAAATTGATAAAATTAAACTGGAAAAAAAAATAAAACAAAATTTTATCGAATTTATAAATATTTTCAATATAAATGAAATTAAATAAACCATAAATAATTATTTTTGATAAAATTTAACATTTTCAATTTTTAATAATAAAATTTTCAATATTTTAAACATTTTTTTATATTTTATATTATACTTAGCATAATTGTTGCAGCAGTAGCATAGCGACTATTGTATTTTAAAACTTAAAGTTAATTAAATCAGCAGTTTAATTACGCAAGCAAAGTTATTACGTAATACACGATAAGAAAATAAAGTTAAAACAAAATGAAAACAAAACAAAGTCGTTTCATAGCCATTTCTTCACCTGTCTACGCTATAACTTGCTAAATCTGCCTCAAAAAGCAACAAAGATGTTGAAAATTACAATTTTATCTTTAAAAATGGTTTATTTTTTATGCATTTGTTGGAGATTCCACTTTTTATTTTTTATTTTTATTATTAAGATGTGAATTAGTAATTCAATTGGAAAGCTTAAAGAAATGCTAAAATTCAACCAAAATAAAATTGAAATATTTCAAAATAAAGATCGAAATTTTTACAATTTTAAATACTGTATAAAGTAAAATTTTGAGTAATTTTAGGTTTTTCAAACTACTTGAGACTTATATTAATAATTTCTTTTTAAAATTAGCAAAAAATACCAATCCTCGCTGAATTAGCAGGAGTAATTATTATTTTATTTTAGTTGGCTGCTGTTAATAAAAGAAGTTTAAAATTATTTTCAAATTTTCTTACTGGCTTTATCGAAAAAAAATGGATTTTTTGCTAAAAATATATAATAAATTTATATTCTATTAATAAAAATAGTCAATTTTGAGCTTTATCTACTGTAGGCTCCACTTATTTTTATATTTATTTATTTTCTTCATACATATCTGTCTTTAGTGGAATAATTAAAATTGTTTTAAATTAAAAAAGTCGAAAAATACCATTATTTTATATAAAAAAAGGAAAAAATAGAATTTAATGGATTTAAATTCTGAATTTGGTAGTGTTTTTGAGTTTTTTCTATTCTAAAATTCGAATTTTTTGATTATTCTTTAGTTTGATAGAATTTATCAGACATATGCATATATAATGAAGAATGTTATATACCATATAATAAGCATATTAGTTATTATATTTGATTGATTAGCGATAAAGGGTTTATGCAGAGAAAGATTAAATGACCTTTGCTATTGAATTTCTTCGCTCAGCTTCTTACTTACTTAAGTGCAGCAAGCATGGCGAAATTCGTAATAAAAATAAAAAATTAAACAAAAAAAACTCAAAAAATTAGAGATTAATTTCTTAATTAACTTAATCACTTTTAAAACATAAAATTAAAATAAAAAATAAAAATAAACAATAATCCCAAAAATAACAATTAAATAAAAATAAAATAAAAAATGTAAAAAACCTCATCTATCGAAGAAAACCACACTTCTTTACAAGACAAAAAGGAACTCGCCAAGTAAATGCTGCTGAAGGGAGATAAGCAAGAGGAATCTAATTCTAGAATTGACATTTCAAGTTGTAACGATGTCAGCACTCAAGAAGGAGAAGAAGAAGCAGTCAAAGACTAATAAAACTCTCAACTCGTATCTCAATCAGATCTCCCCGATGAAGTCGACTTCCAAGCTGAAATATAAAAGCAACCCGTTTCAGCCAATTTCCAAACTCTGCTTTACTTGATGCGTTACGTGAAGGTGCAAGTAACTCCTAAAGTGATGGCTGCATTTTTGTCAAAGACTTTGGGAAGGGTCCAGGTGAATAAAATTTCCATTTTCTTTATCAAACTCATGTTGTGGAAATTCCCTCAGACCAAAGGCAGCAACAAGAAGAACTCAGAACATTAGTGGCAATAAGGAGCCAAAAACCTATTGCATGCTTTCAATACGACCCGAAGAACCATGCTGTTCGGTCAAGAAATTGCCAGCTTGAATGGGTTCCAGAGCAACTGGAAATCACTAAGAAACATGATCGCGGAGAAACAGAGCAATAAAAGCGAAATTTTAATGCAAATCCTCTCCACTTTCAACAGTTTGTGCGAAATTATCATCAATTTGTGTGACGATATTTCCTTCCTCTCCTACCTCAAGGTTTTAAAGACCAACAGCAAATGGGACCTGTCCAAAAAGGCCTCGAAGTACGGAACCAATTTGTGGTTCATTACAAACCTGATTGACCAGTTCTCTGCACACTTATCCGCCAATAAAAACAGAAAAGAACTCAATGAATAAAGACAAATTTTGTTCGAAATGGAAACGCAATTCGAACAAATCAAATAGTAGGACGAATATGTCGAGGGAGATAACCTCGTAAGTGTAAGAAGAATGATTAAAAATCTAAACACTCTTAAATAAGAAATTCAACTCAAGGAAGAACTTTATGTAAACCAAGTGCTCTCTGCTGCTAAATTATTCACTGATTTGCTGCTCTGCATTCCCGAAGTGCTTGCTGAAAATAACACCAGATTTGCTGAGTTTGGGTCGAAATATCCCCAATTCTAAATTTTCAGTGGATTAGTTGGTGCCATTCTCAGTTGGCTCGTTTTCTTGAAAAAAAACCAACCCGATTTCTAAAAATGATTTCAATTTTTCTTTATAATTTGAAGAAAATAATTTTTTATCCAATTAAAGTTTTAATTTATTTATAAATAGCAGCAATTTATAATTTATTATATAAAAAAAATTAACTTATTTTAAATAGAATGCATGTTTAATTATTATTATTATATTTATAATCTATTTTATATATATCTGGTTTAAATCCGCTAAAAAATTTCCAAAATTAATATAATTTCTCTTTAAATTTAATTATTTATGATTAAAATAACAACTACATATAACTAATAATAATTTGATTCGCTTTTGAAGTAAAAAAAAAATTAAATAAAATATAAACATTGTATTATTATTTCTAAATCCATATATATATACATAAATCAATATTTTATGTTACTTTTAATTTATTTAAAATTCCTTGAATAGCAAGGTTTTATATATTATAATATTTACAAAAATATATTTAAATTTATTACTAACTTAAAAATAATAAACTACTTAATTTACTTCATCAAATAATTCTTTTTTAAAATACCAAATATACTTATTTTTCATCTTCTATGAACAAACATATAAGGAACATTGTTATTATTCATTATGAGTGGAGGCATACGACTATTATTATTATTTCCTGTAATGAAGTTATTTTTATTTTGATTAATTGCGATAGGTGCATTATTAGTATTATTGTTGCTGCTGCTGTGATTTCTCAATTATATATTATTAGTATGCTGCTACTGTTATTGCTATTACTATTAAAAAAAAGCGATTTATTTTAACTAATTCTACGCCTATTCCTGTATCATTTTTTGTTATTGCAAAATGTAATTGGCGTCTTTTTAATTATTAAAAGGCTGGTTGGTTCTGGTTTAGGACTATCGCGGACTATTTTTAGCCGTATTCTATTTAGAATAAAACATTTACTGTTGCAGGTTACTTCGTGGCAGTTGCTGTTGTTGTTGCTGTTACTACTATAGCTATTATTACTATAATTATTCATTTTTATTAAAACTAAACACCGCTGCATTATTTTAATTCGCATAAAATTGATTTTATTATTTCGTATGCGATAATTATTACTACTGCTAATTTTGTTGTTTTTGCGCAGAGTTGTTCGAACCCAATGAAACCTCCATATTCGACAGTTGCTATTATTGTTGCCCAGTATTTTCATAGTTGAAAAACTATTATTGTTATTAGTAAACAGACCCACTATTAGCACCTATAGTTCCCCCGATTTTATAACTGTAACTCTCTGTATTGTACAATTATTCACTGTTCCCAATGGCTGACGCTTTTAAAGAAATCCCTTTTTTCTAATGTCCTCCCACAGAATGGCCGCGCTGCTGTGGCGTGTGTTGTTATTATTGTTGCTAATTCATTTAATAAGAATTTTTATTGTTGTGACTTTTAAGTTCAATTCCTTGTGGGTTTTATTGTTATTATTATTGTAATGTTTAAGATACATTAATGCTGTTAACATTATTAATATTCATATTATTGTGATTAGTACTCAGATTTCTTTCTCTCTAAGGAGTTACTGCTGCAGAAGAAGAAATTTGTCTCGAAGAAGGAGAGTATTCAGTTTAAAATTTTTCATTTTTGTTATTCGCTTTTTAAAATAGCGAAGAGTTATTATTCGTTTAACTATTATTGATGTTGACACTGGTATTATGATAATTAATACCCCCACCATTGATATTTATGGACTGTGAATGAGTTGGGATACCTACTTATGACTTCAACAATTGTGGGTTTTAGCTATTACTATGGTGGTGATTATTGTGCAATTAAACAGCATTTTATTAATTAGAAATGTTCACAGAATTGGACCTGTCATGTTTTTTTTCTTAATTTTATGGCTGCTACTACTAATAGAACTGAACCTATTACTATTGCGGTAACTATTATTACTGCTTTTAATGATTATAGGTCTATTGTTATTATTGAGAATAGAAATTACTTAAATTATTATTATTGCCATTTTGTTGTTGCTATTCTAAGTGAAACTGGCTTATCTAATTAATCTATTATTACTGCTATTTTTTAGAAGACTCCTCAGCATCCTACTCTGTTGCTGTGCTTTATAGCTATTACTATTGTTTTTATGTTTAATTATGCTATTGAGAAGAAAATCTCGGTGACTCTTATAGCATGGTTTCCTCTTCATTATTGTGATTAGAAGTTGTAAAATTATTATTGGAAGGACTATTTTAATTCTAAAAAGTAAAATTAAAATTTATTTAATATTATTTCGCTTTCTAATATTCAAATTTTTCTTTTATTTATTGTTTACAGAATACGCCGTATTCGCCCATTTTAGAGACAGTCTATCCGGAGAACCAAAGGGATTTTCACTTCCATTTTGCAATTTTTAAATTAGTATTTCTTCACTTTCAATTGTATTCTATAAAAATAAATTAATTGGTATATTTACTTACATATTTAATTGAATATTTTTTTGTTAAAATTCACTTTTTCTTCTATAACTACAGATCGTGGTGGACTCAAATTAGAATATGAGAGCACTTTCACATGCCCTTTAGAGCTGCTTTCTTAAGTAAGTTTTTCTAATTCACTTTCTAATTGCTCTAAATTGTGTTTCAGTCTTTTATTAATCGTTGTTTATTCATCTGTCTTATCTTATAACACTTTATTTTCATTTTTCACTTCAGAATTGATTTTTTTAAATTCTCATTTTCATTCTAAAATTCTTCAAGTTTACTATATATATAAAATAAATAAATAAATATCTTCGCTAAAATTAATAATTTGATATTTTGTTTGCTACATTTGTATTTAATCTATTTAATGTTTGTTTTCTTCCGATTGCTAATTTGATTTTTCCTTTTATTCTTTCAATTTTTTCGCAATATTTTCATACTAGTTCTACCAGTCATTATTATGTTCTTTTAAGCTTGAAATTTCGAAAATTATATTATTAAGTATAAAAATAATCCTCAATCAATTTATTTAAAATATTTACTTTTCTATTTCTGTATGTAAACTTTCATTTTAAGACGATAATTCCTATATCTGTTCCTTACCTTCTTTCGTTTCTGTCTATAATTTTTCATTCTCTTTAGTCAGCAAGTTTTATTTTTCCTAGAAATCATCCATCCAATCTTATAATTTCTATTTTATAGCTTTGATTTCATTTTCGCTTACAATTTGCTTTTCCTCCAAACTCAAAACCTGGTCTGAGTATTTTTTAAATTGTCAAGATCCTCATAATTTAATAAACTGTCTTATTTAACTTGAATTTCTTTGCTCTCATAAATTATATTTTGCTAAAATGTTTCATTTTATTGATCAAACTCCTAATCTTATTTATCTTACAATTGCTTTTATTTTTATTAAAGTTATTGCAATTTAAAATTAGCCATTTATTCCTATTATTCCGCTTCCTTAATGCAAATTTTCAAATTAGAATTCGAGTTAGCAACACTGTTACTTAAATACTCATTTTTGTCTGCTTTACTCTTATTTTTGTTATTAATATTGAAATCACTATCGAAAGACTATAACTCACTCCGATGATAAGAGCTCTGGTATTGTTATTAAATTTTCATTTAGTCTAAATTGAATGCATTAATAGGGAATTCTACTTTTATCTAAATAATATAAATATTTAGTATTTTAATCTTAAAAAATTAGTATAACACTTTACAGGAGACATTTCTGTCGGACTTTAAATGTTATGAGGCTTAGGAGAAATTCGTAATGAATGATGATACTAATTGCTCTTGTTTAGGCTATTCTTTTAATAACTATTGCCGCTTTAGAAACTTAAATTATCTTATTGATTTCTTTGAGGTAACTCAATTTTGAAATTTCCATTCTGCTATCGACTCTATTCAATGCGAAATAATATTTATTTTTCCTCAATTGATTATTAAATTGGTTGTTTTTGTTGTTAATTTTTCTTGGCTGTGCTGCTACTATAATTGTATTTAAAACTATTGGTATCTTCTATATCATCCATCATATTTTATAAAGGCTGTAATACCTTGCTTAAGTAATTTTTATGATATTTAGTAGTTTAGAAAATTTGTTTATATTTTTTTTAATTCAATTGTCTATCCCCTCTCTGAAACAACAATTTTTTTTTTAGTTTTGAATTGATAAGTTGTTAAGCAATTTATTATAATGATTAAATGAATAATAATTTTTTATTAAGCGAAAATATAATGATTTTATTAATAATTAAAAAAAATTATTGTGAAATAAAAAAAGTCAATTAGTAATAATATTTTTAATATAGATAAAAAGAGTATATATTTTGATACATATCTTAATTTATTATACTTCTTTACTGTATAATTATGCATTTAAACTTATTTTTCAATAGTTAAATGAAAACTTATTATTTTTTTATACCTAATATATAATATAAAAAATAAATCGCAAGAATGCGGAATCTAATATTAATAGAAAACACTATTGATAATCATTTTCATTTATATTTATGTGCTATATAAAAAATAAATTAATTATATTATCCTTAATATATACTTTAAATTATTTATTATATTATAATTATTTAGAATATTACTTTTAAATATTTTGTTATCTATAAAAATATTCTAAAATAGTTATCAATATATATATATTTTTAATCAATAATATAATATTGTGAATCATATAGCTAAAGTGAAAAAAAATTTTGTTAATTATAATTATCTTATCAAATAGTCTAATAACATATATAAATTTCATATATAGAACTAATAAATATACAAAAATTATCAATTATAATAATATTTATTTTTAAATTTTACAAACCATTATATATTAATTATTAATTATATAATAATATATTATACTAATTTTTATAAATTTTATAAAATTATATTTGCTATTTATATTTTTTCAATATATGTTTTCTTTTAAAAGTATATTTTTATAATATGAAAATGTATGCATAACATAATTATGACAATCAATGTTTTCAATTTATTCAAACGCATATTTAATTTATTAAATAAGTAAATTTTCATTTTCAATGAAAATATCACGAAAATTTGCTTTAAATTTTGAAAAACAATATTCTATTGGCATTATCTAAGACGAATAAGGAGCTGTAACTACATAATTAATTCTACTCAATAAAATATCTTTTAAATTATTTGATAAATGAGACTTAGCACCATCAAACACATATGCTATATCTTCTTTATAATAATCTATTAAATTTTTTTAATGTATTTCATTTATAAAATATAAAAAATATTCCCATTTAGCACCTTTTTTCATAATAAGATATCCTACAATTCTCCATTAATTGATACAACATAGTACTGTATAATTTTAAGACTTATCTTATTATTTATAATAAAATCTTTTTCCTTTTTATATCCAAGCATATTTAGATTATTAATTCATATTTATTGATGTCTCATCAACAAAATTCAATGTGACACCATTAATTATAAGCTGCAATATTTATAATACAAATTTAATTCTTTTTTCTTTAATTTTAGGAGAATTAAGATTTTTTTTTATTAAAGATACTTATTTATATCTATAATCTAAATTTTATTTTATAAAGTTTTAAATAGTACTAATAGAGACAAAGTTTTCATCTAAATTAAATTAATCAGATACCATTTTTCTTATTTATTTACAACTTAAAAATTTATTTTCAGGTTTATCCAATAAGTTTTAAATGAATTAATTTTATAAACATGTTATTTTTCTAGGTCTACCTCTATCATAATATGTATATTATCTTTCTTCAAATAAGCATTTCTATGCATGACGGATATCTTTTTATTTTAAATGCAAATATTATTTTATATAGCTAGGTTTAAAGTTTTGTTATAGCATTTATACAGCTTAAATTATATTTTCTTCTTTTATCCCTTATTTTATATCTTTTATATATGGTTTTTCTTTATAAATTTTAGGAATTTTTATTGGTTTAAATATATTTTAAATTCATCTATTATATTTATAGCTTTATTTTAATCCATTTATCCATAATCATATTATTCATATTTATTAAATACCATTCTAAACATTCTATTATTTTACAATTTATAAAAATATAATGGAATTTATTCATTGGGGCATATAAGTTTCGTAGTTTTTCTTTTTATATAAACATGTACTTCATTATTATAAACTCTTGCAAACTCTTTCCTTCCCTTTTTTGATATTATCTAGATGTTCATTTTATTGGTTCTGTTTTTTTTATTTTGTTTTTATTATTTTATTTTTGCATTTAATAAAATTATTTTTCAACAAAAAAATTATTGTTGATGTAATATTAAAATTTATTAATCACTTTAAATACCATAATATAAATATACTCAATATATTTTTACAGCAAATAAATTAATATTGACATAAACAAATAATTTTTATCTCCAATCCTAAATAATATTACTAATTAGCATGTATAATTTAATTATTAGTAAAAAAATTAAAATAGATATAAAATATTATATTTTCAATTTCTAGAATGTTTTACTTATTTAATTTTTAAAATTAATTATTTTTATTGACAAATTTATCATTTTATAGTATTATATATTTTACTAATTGGTTTACTATTATTTATAAGTCGCATTTAATATACTATTGGATATAATTAATTAATAAAAATTGAAAAACAAAATCGAATGGAAGAATAAATAAGTATTTCTCGTTCTGAGTTTAATCAAACAGTTTAAAATTATGAAACTATATATGAGGCTTGTGCAGAAGAGTATTGGCTTGAACCAATTGAAGATACTAGAACATACTTTTCTTCAAAAATTTTGCTTAAAATGCTTAACAAAGATGTCCAAGGAATTCCAAAATTATCAATTAACATTACAAATATGAAAACATACAAAAAAATATGCGCACCAGATCTTATTACTACTATACAGTCACTATAGACTCGGTAAGATAAACCATTGCCTTGGTTAAACAAATAAACCCCTTCTGCTTATTATTTAACTGTTTGGCTTTTTTGGAAAAATCCATCAAATGAAATCTTTAAAAAATAATAAAAAAATTATGGAATTGAAGAAAGTACAATTTAACTTCGAAAAGAGTATTTATATATTTTATAATAAAAGAAAAATTTTTAGTGAATAAATATATTTTAAAAATGTAGCACATGGCAAAAACTGTAGAAAGCAACATCTTTATCCAATACAAAAGCAATTTTAATAAAAAGATAAAAATCAGAAATTATAAAAATTGAAAAAAAAAGATAGAATTAAAAATTGAAAAATAAAAAAAAAGATAAGAATTCACTTAAAAACTTTTAGAAGAATAAAAGAAAAAATATCAAGAATTTATAAAATAATAATAAGATTTATTTGATGAAGAAAATAAGATGAATATAGAATAACAATGATAAATAAATAAATATATATATAAATTGTTTGAATAAATATTTACTTAATAAATATTATATAATTATAAATTAAATTAATTAACTTTATGTATTTTAAGTTTTTTATTAAAAAATACTTTATTTTTAAATTTAATTTTGTTATATAAATAATTTATCTTTTTATCAATTAAATGTGTATAAGTTTTAATATAGATTGTATTTTATATATTTTATAACAAGAAAATAAGAATTATAAAATTAAATAATTTTATTTTTTATATAGGTTATATTAGAACATATAAATAATATATTTATAAATAATATATTAAAAGTTCAATTTTAAATAATATTAAATATTTTATTTTTATTTTTAAATTCAAACTTCCTACTTGTACATATAAATAAATGATATATTTATTTAAACGATTACTTAAATAAAGAATTAATTATAAATTGGTGAAATAAAATTTAATGTTTCCTTTAATATATGAATTATAATTATAATAAAATTTTACAAATAAAAATAATATATTAAAATTTTATAAAGTAATATATGAGTTAAATTTTTAAAATAGTTTATGGGCTATATTAGGATAATAATAATTAATTTAAAAATTTAATTTCTGGTATAGCTATAATAACAATAATAATAATATTTCATTTCTATAGAAATAATATTTATAAGTTGTTTAAAAAAATGGATTTTAATTTATTTATAGTATTTTAGTCATCATATTTTGATATTAAATTCTAAATTTAATTTATATTATAATACCTAATTTAAAAAGTATGCTATAATTTATAGAAATTATATATAAAAGCAACTATTTTTGAAAAATACAAATATATTTATTATTATATTGGTTTATAACGGGCAGATTTTTAGTGAATTTCAATTATTATTTAAGGGTTAACAATATTTTATATATTTCAATAATTTAAAGGTATTATAGTAAATAGTAAGTAATATAATATTGATTCTATTTATAAATGATGCAAATATATAAATTAAAAGTTCTTTTTATAATTACAACTGATTTCTGAAGATAAAATAATACGAAAGAATACAATTCATATCCTGAATTTTTTGATTTATCATTGTTTAATGTCTTAAATTTTATAAATATAATATCTTCATATAATTTTTATTATGTAATTATTTGTTGATAATAATATTGTGATTTTAATTATTATTGAGCTTTGATTTATTTATTACATAGTATTTTTTTTTTTTATTTATGCAGTATTATTAACCAAATAACTTTCAAGCAAATTATGCTCAGAATAATCAATATAAAAGTTTATATATATAATAACTATATAATAATATAAATATCTTTTAATTATCCTTAAAGTTGTCTAATTCAACAATTATATCTATAAATACATATATTAATACAATACCTATAACATTCATCCAAGGAATATATAACTACTTATCAAAAATAAAAACAAAATAGATATAGAATATAATCTTAAAGAATTTTTTATTAATATCTTTTATTTTATACATTAACGAGTTTATTAAAATGCATAATTATAATAATTTATATTTCTAAATTTAGAAACTAAAAATTATCAAAAACAAAATACATATTATAATAATAAAAATACTACCATACATTGAAATTTATTTTTTTAATATATATTAATTATTTATATTAGTACTGATAAGGAATAAATACAATAGGTCTATATAAATTTTATTTAATTTTACCTTGCTTTAGTAAAAACTGAAGAATTTTTAAGTTTTATATATCCAAACCTAAGTATTTTATATATATTTAAATAATTATAATAGAGAAAAGATTAAGAATTAATTATTTGATATATCGATATTATTATAGCGATATCTTGGTTTTATGCTATTTGAGAGATATTTCTTCAAACCAGTAAAATTCTCATAAAAGAGATTTACTATTTTAAAAATGCTAAAATTTTATTTATAAAAGATGGGAACATATTTTAATAACATTAAATCAGTGATTCTTAAAATAAATTTTGAATTATAAGAGAATTGTACTTTTTTTCAATCTCAAATTTGATTTTAATTCTAATTTTCCATCTAATTTATAATAAATAATAAAATTCTAAATTTCGTAAAAATAAATAAAATTCTTCAATGAGGTTATTAGAATAAAAACATGGTATAATTTTAAAAGACTACAGCATATAATATTAAAAAATATATAATAAATTGAATATTAAGATATATATTAGTAATTTTATTTAATAATTGATATTTAATAATAATTAAAATGATTACATTTAAAATATATGAATATATAATTATATAGATTCATTTTTATTTTTTATTTATATTAAGAATTTTATTTGGAAGCTTTATATATATAATTCATCATTTATTATTAGGTTGCTTAGAAATTAAAAATGTTTAAATATTATAGATAGTTTATATATTATAGGTAGTAAGACAGATAGTTAAGCTTAATAGCTTTAGATTTGGATAATCAATTTCAATATTAATAGTCGGAATAAAGTTTGCTTTGTCCCTCTTCAGACATGTTTTCATTTTAACTTATTTCATAAAAGTTATCTTCTAATTCTAAATATTCAAATTCTATAGTATTACTATTTTCTTGCTTATATGGTGAGTTTTATTATGAATTCAAGCCTTTTTAAAAAGTGTACGTTAATTAAATAAAGTAATTTATATCAAGAATAATAATTATTTTTATTACCTTCTTATGATACTTTCTCCCATTTTTCAACAAGGTCTTCAAAGCATGTAATTTCAGAAAAGCTATAATTCTATTAATAGGAAGTAGAACATGAACTAATAGGGGGGCTATCTATGTTTTCCAATGCAGTTAGAATGACTGTATTTTTCTTAAATACCTTTTACTTTTTTTCTTCCTTTTTCACAGATTCACTTTCACTATTCTAACTAATAATTTAATGGATTTCAGTTTTAATAAAATTTTTTAGTTATTCTGGATCAATGACAAATTTTTCATTTTTTTATTTTAGTTTCATTTGTGATTATTCTTCATCTTCTTCCTCTTCTAAAGTATTATTATTCCTTGAAATTTTCTTTTCGTAATGATATAAAATTTAATTGTATCTATTTTTAACTTAGCATTGATTCCTATTCCCAAGTTTATAAGCAATCTCCGTCCATTTCTTAGGAAATTCTGAAAATAATTCCATAAGGTGTAAATCTTCTTGTTGAGTCCACTATTCTCTAATAATTTAAATAAATAAATTTTAAAACATTATATATAAAAATATTATAATTTTATAATAAAAAAATTAAAATTTTAGTAAATCTCTTTGTTTTTACTTTGTTAACTAAGGGTTGAGGTAATTAGAAAATAGTTACTTCACTTATATATAATTTCGTAATATATTTCCAGTATTTATACCGCTTGTATTTAAATGGAAAGCAGTTTATCTCCAATTAATTTGGGGGATCTAATAAGTTCCGTCAATATTTTAATATCTAGTAAAAAAAATAAGAAATATGATTGATTATTTAGTAAATTTTATTTATAGTGGTAAATATAATTTTATATTATATATTGCGTAAGCAACGAAATATAATTATTTTTTGCATTAGTAAATAAAAACTATTAAATACCTAGATAACTGCTGTTTAAGATAAATAATTTCTTTTTTAGAAAATGGAAATTTGAGAACACTCCACTCCAAAATTCTACTCAGTTGTGTTAAGAAGTTAAATTCATCGATTTCTAAAATAGAAGCTAATTTCTCTCGGTCTTCTGAAGTCTACAAAGTTTTTAAAAAAATTGTTTCTTTTTCTATATTTTTATGTAATTTTTTTTTTTTACCATATCACTAAGCTATTATATATTAAAAGCCTAACAGTATTTAAGAGTGATCCATAATAACAGTTGCTTATCTTTTTTGTGCCATTTTTATCGGAATTACTGTTTAGTATTGATTTTTCTATAATTTTTAAAAATTATTTTTTAATATAATAAATATTATTTCTATTTTCAAAATATGAACAAGTAATATTTTTTGATAGTAATATAAAATAATAGATTTAATTAGTCGTTTTTTCGAAAAAATTGATATGTAGAGAAATATTAATCATAAAATTAATAAATGAAAAAAAAGAAAGAAATAATTTATATTACTTAGAAAAAGCAAACAAATGATGAGACATAGTTTTGTTATCGAACGATTTGTCAACGAAACTCGGTACTTTCAGGTTTTACCACAAAATTATTTTTTCGTTAGCAATTTCAGAAATATCTTGCATGAAGTTGCAGATTGTATATTTATTTTAAGATTGATACTGCATTTTTTTATGAGAGTGTTTTTCTTTTGATATTTACTCTTTTGATTTAATAATATATTTATTTTATGGATTTTTAAACTTCAATTAACTTAGTTTATATGCTAATTACCTTGGCTGTTTATTTGTATTGTTTAATGTATGTATATGTATATGATTTCTTTGATATTAAAACAATCAAAGCATTACACTTTATATTCGTAATTATTAAAAGAAAAAACCTAATTATTAGGTATTATTCTTTAAAGATATTTAATATATAATATTGGAATTTCTTAGCTTTAAAATACTATGCAGCTCTCAAATATATCAAACCATAAGTAACAAATCCTTTTTAAATTCTTAATAATCAAAGGTTTAAAAAAATACAAAATAACCCTATCATAAATATTTATTTTTATAACTCATATGTTTTAATTATTAACCTTTATTTACTGATATTAAAATTATTAAATTCTTTTCTGGTTATTCAATCTTTACACTTTAAAGTATTATATTTTATTTAATATTTTCTTCTAAACAAATGATACGTAATATGATTTAATAAAAATACTTATTTAATTATTGAAGAATTCCTGTTTTGTACTGAATATAATTTAAGAAATACGAAACCTTTGAGAATTAATATCATATCACTAATAATAAATTATTCAAAGAAATTTGATGGGTGAGCTAAATTTTGTATAGTTAGATAAAAAATTGAGTCATTCTTTATTTTGGTGAATTAATTGAATAAAAAATCATATAAGTAATGAATATAATATAAAAATTATATTTATAAGATTTACTTATTAATTATATTAAAAGATATATATATTTTAAAAATCTTATAATATTTTATAGAGATAACCAGTTTTCTTAGTATTATTCAGAGTCTGGATGTTAATATATTAATATTTATGAATCTGAAATATTATATTACATATAATAATATAAAGTTGTAAATTTAAACACTGTCCCATTCTAAGAAAATTATTAAAAGTCAATTTTTTATTTGAGCAAAATATTTTTCTAATAAATAAAAAATATTCTGCAATTGTTATTTAGAAATTTATATTTATTAATACCAGCTAATTATTATAATACAAAGTCTAAAAAATATAATTCAATAATGAATAATATATTAGTAAAATATTTTTTCTTAAATAAATAAATATATTTTTAGAAATTTAAATCACCAAATTATGCTTTTTCTTATAAATTATAGCATTATTTTATTGTCACTTTTAATTTTATTCATATATCTATTCCTTAGAAACTTGGTATCTAAATCTTTATATTTTAATTATTATAATTTCACAATTTTAATTTTAGAAAATAATTGTTAATAACAGAAATATATGTGAGAAAATATATCAAGAAATTTAAAGAAAACTATAATAGTTACCCCAAAATAGATCATATAATATAATAATTAATAGATTTTGAACAAAAGCAAATTATAATTAATAATCTAACAAATTTGATGAAATATCCTTTATATAAAAATTAAAAATAAATATTTTAATTAACTAGCTAATAATGAAAAAAGAACAATAAGAAAAATAGTCTCTGTGGGAATAATTAATATGTAATTAGATACTCAAAAATAATAATAGTCTTTATTATTAATAGGAAATATAAAACAAAATTAAGAAAAAAGTTACTGCATTTAGGGAAATAAAAAATCTTTTTATAAGAATTGGGAGTAAATTTAAATAATAAAATTAAAGTATAAGTATATTTCTAATTGAAAGATAATTCTATAAAAGTATCCAAAAAATATTATCAATTTTATATTGATGATTTTTATATTCTTTATTAATATAAATACTCAATTTTATTTTAAAATAATCGATTTGTGATATTATACTGAAAAACTAATTTTAAATATTCCTGCTTCTGATTAAAATATCATAATTATATATTAATTACATTATATGTACAATTATGATTATATAAAGCATCACAACATATAATCTGTATAGATAATTATTAATTATTATTTAGCACTTATATTATGATATTTATTCATACTTTGTAATTAATATTTATTTTAAATTATTTAATCATATTATAACATATAGACTAATAAGATAATCTTCAAATCTATTGCTCAACCTTTTTCTTTATATATAATAATAAATATTAATCTTTTAATAAAACATTAAAAATATAACAATATTGCTATATTTTCTATTATAAAATTTAGTTAATACAATTAAAAAAGTTAATATATTGGCAGTAAAATAAAGTATATGTTTGCTTATTTATAATTAATTAGAGAATGAATTAACTTATAATATATATTATATGTATGTACTACTGTGAGTAACTAACTATGAACAAATCAGTATTAAATTATATTTATATTAATTTTTTTAAACTTTAAACTAAATAATTTACTATTATATTTATTTTATTTTATATATAATACAGTTATTTATCATATATTAATGAACTAGGATATATTTTCATAGATATAAATAAGTTTGTATATAATGAGAAATTTTATAAATTTTTCCAAATTATATAGAATAAATATTCTAAAATATTTTCTAATCCTTATGTAAAAATAATAATACTCTTTCTAGAATCAAAAATAAAGTCACCTTAACAATTTATTTAACTTTTTAAACTATAAAACTATAATATCAATACTTAAATGATATTACGTATGGATAATAATTAAAGAAATATAAATAAATAATTATTACTATAAAGCCTACTTTATTCCTAAAGAATTCCGTTTTTAAAGAGATTTTATTTACTAAAGAATAATTAATTAATGCTATATAATTAATATATTTATAGTAATTAACAATAAAAACCGATAATTTAATTCTTAACAAAACAAAAACTAAGTATTAAACCGTATAAAAAGTTTAAATCTAAAAACTATACCACATATATTTATCATTTGAATATTTTTAATATCTTCATTGAAAAAGATATCATCAATTATGGATATTATAAATTAATAATATATACAATAAAAAATATAAATTTTGGATGAATATATATTCTTTTAAATTAATAACTCATTTGAAGATATTAAACAAGTCAGATGGTATATTTGGGTTTGTATTGCCATACCAATAATGTATGCAGTTACAGTCATCAAGTATTTAAATGAATTAATATTTACAAAATTGGCTATTTTGGAGTATAGAATAGAAAATTTAGAGGAAAAATACAAACCTTTCGAAAGGGTTGATAGAAATAATTGGAAAATTTACGAAATTTATTTTTGTGCCGTGTTTTTGCTGCCTATTCGACTCTTTTTAATTTTGATTTCAGGATTTTTCCTCTCTTGCATAACAACTATTAATTCCTATTTTACCAACAAAGAGGAATAAGATCCTGAATTCGGTAGGATAAAACGAAGTTTTTTCAAAGTAATGTACAGAGCAGGAGCTAAAATATGGATATTTTGTTTAGGTAAAATAAAAAATAACTAAAAATAAAAATTATTTAGTTAATCTTTACTTTAAACAGGATGTTATTGGATTAATAAAAAACAATATAAAATTAAAGATTTTGATGAAACTTATCCATAAGAAAATTACATTAATAGGAAAGAATTGCAAAATCCTCCAATTCTTGTTTGCAATCACTTAGGTTTGTTTGAAACAGTTTTAATGATATCTACTCGTTTCGTTCCTTCCCTAATTTCTAAAGCAGAAATTCAAAAAATACCAATCATTGGTTAATAATATCAAAATTGAAATATTTTTTATTTATATTTATAATATTTTATAATTAGGAAATGCTATTTAAGGAATCTAAAGCATTTTCGTTGATAGAGCAGATAGAAAAAATAAAGATGGGGTTTTAAGTAAAATAATATCGAGGTGCTAAAATATAAGCCAGGGAAGAAACTTTCCTCCAATTTTACTTTTTCCTGAAGGAACTACTTCTAATGGATAATACTTACTCAATTTTAAACGGGGAGCCTTTGCTCCTCTTGTTCCTATTAAAATATTTGGTATTAAAATTCATTAAAGGTGATATATTAATATTATTATGACTTATTCAATATTTAATCACTTTTTCTCATTCCCTAGGAGCATATCTCCATATATATGCGAACATATTACGGCTACAGAACATTTTTTCCTTTCTTTTTGCGTTTTAAGATAAAAATTTGAATTTATAGAATTTGAAACCTTCTTTCCAGGTATGTTCAAATTAAAAATTAAAAATTATTTTTATATTTTGAATAGATCATTTAGGATTGGAAAGCCAAGATGATTGGGAAATTTATGCATAAAAAATACTAGATATAATGTCTAAAGCATTAGATTTAATACCTAGCAATAGTGGATATAGATAGGCAGTTGAATATAGAAAATTGCTTGTAGAATATGTAAATTATAAATGTAAATTATAATTTTTAAATCAACCTAATTTGTATTAATTAGTAAGAAAATCAAACTAAAAAATCTAAAAGTGAAAACTATAAGGATATTGAATGTTTAATATAAACAGATGAAAAATTATGCTTAAATACACCCTATTGTAACTATTAGGGAGTTTCTGATTTAGGAAATGAACAAATATAAGAATAAACTAAAATTAACTACGGGACAGTTTAAGATGATGGATAGTGAATATAAAATAAAATTGATTATAAGTTTATATTTATAAAAATAGAATATACATATTATTTTTTATAAAGTATATGAATTGAATACAATTATAGTTTATATATATAAAAGAAATAAAAAATTTTAAAAATAATAAGTACAAATTAATAATTAAAAATTAAAAATCAATTGTTTAATTGAAAAGAATTTAACTTCACTTAAAGTAAATTATCTTTGATTTTGATTAACATATCTTAATTTAATTATACAGTTTGATTTAAACTATTATCATTATTTTACCTGTCTAAAATCCATTAAGGTTTTTCAAAACAATGCTAGACTAAAATTGAATACTATTTTCATTTGTCAGTAGTTTTAAGCACCAGGTTTTGAGGATTTAGTCATAAAATATATGGCAAAACTTATGGTCACCATCATCAAAGGAACTAGGTCCACCACTTACAAAAACAAGTCCCTAATTTGCCTACCTTTTCCTTCCTATAGTAATTTAAGAAACTAACGAGGTCATTTGATAGCTATTTCTGAAATATTAGACTGTTAGCTATTCTTTTTTCTATCCTGTTTTACTATAAATTTGAGAATTTTAAGCAAATTTCATTTCACCTTACTACATAAAATTAAACAACTAAAGGTGTCTTTTTTGAATAAAGTATGCACTATTATTATTGTTGATTAAATTGTTATCGTTCGCTGAGTTATTTTGCTGTGCGCCTTCTTCTTATTCGAAAAACTAAATTTGATTTAAACTACTATTTTAGACTTGGTTGATTTACATTTAATTTCTGCATTCTTATATAAAGAAGTACTCTTCTTAACTTCCAATCTCCAATTTAAAAAGCATATTAGTTGCTAATTGAATAGTTTCAGAGCCTTCAAAAGCAATCTCAGTAGGATTTGAATTTGACAGGTTCTTAAGTAAAAATTAATCAAACCCTCTTTTTTAAATAGAATTGTTTAGCTGAAACTTCAAGGAACTATTCATCAAAAATGGGCATAATTGGTACTTGATCGTTTTCTATCAAGATATTTTAATCATTTAAACTATTATTAGTGCTGCCTCTGCCAAAAATAATTTAATTTAAACTATTATCAATTGAAATTAATTTGTTTTTCTAAAGAATAGGTTAATCTTTAATAGCATTTTAGATAAAAGATTTGGGAGCTAGTTTAACGACTTTTAAAGATATTTACTGCACATGCCCTATATTATATATATTTTGTGTTTTTTTGACGACAAAGAGACAGTTCGGATCTCGGAAAAAGTTTACAGATTTTGCAAATTGAAAAAAGGATTACTGGCATACAAAGTTATCATTTTACCTATCTATGTTTGGTTTATAATAATTTATTATATTTCCATTGCAAAAAACTCCAATTTTTAGTAAAAAAGCAATTAGGTTGGCTTTAAACTTATGCCAATTTACTTTTTATTGAATGCCCTTTTAATCAAAAACAGATTGCCATAATAGCTAAGGATTGAATTAAGCATAATATTCTTATAAATTTGAATTTTCACTATTTAAAATATCCATCTTTTGCATTGATTTAATCAAAGCAATATAGTTTTTTTATTTTTCTTCGCAAAATTAAAAATACTAGCTAATAACATTATGAGGATTTTGAAAAGATGTTATAAATTAAATATAGCGGTCTATTGCCATGGGATTATTTTCAAAAATATATTGAATGGGAAAGCTAAGTGCAATTTTTGCTAAAATTTCCGAATAATTTTGAAAGTCAGGTTTCTGCTTGATAAAACTTTTTAACATGCTCGCAAAAAAATCTTTTTCAATAAATTTTTATAAATCTTAAAGTAATTCAAGTACATATAGATAGATCTTTTATTCTGCATTTTTCTAGCTGTTGTCAATAATAAATTACCACAATTAATTTAAGCAAGTTGAAATTTTTTAATGATTATGTTTGATATATCATTTGAATAAGCCTCTTCACATAGTTTTTAAATTTATTTAATTTTTTCTCCAATCTATTCCATTAAAGAATTAGAAAATGTATTATTATTATTTCTTTTTAATAAATTCACTTTAATATTATTATTATTCCTATTATTTAAGTATTAATAAAGGCAAACTGTTCTTTCACAAATAAATTACTGAAAAAATGAATAAAAATGATTGATTATTAATTATTATTTTATATTCACTGTTTATTTTCTAATATTTACAATTAAATAAATTTTAAAATTTAAAAATCCGAATTATTCTTTAATTAAAGCAAATATTAGATTTTTTAATTTTATTTAGTGGCTATTAAGTTAAACAATATAATTTACTATTATGAATTCATTTTATGTATGAAATAATAATATAGATTTTAATGAGTTATTTCAATATTAAATTTAAATGTCAATAAAAAATCAAAAATAATAATAATATTCAATCATTTTATATATACATTATTTCAAATTAAAATTGGAATCTAAAATTGTGTGTGGTTTTTTATAAACCAATTACTTATTTATAATTAATAGTTTATAGTTTAATTTTCAATAAATTATAATAATATAACATATGTAAAATACTTATATTATACATTAATTACTTGAATTTTAGAAAAATTAATTTATTTTGTTATAATAATAATAGTGCGTACAATAAATAATCAAAAAATAACCAAAATATGTAGAAAAACCCAAAAATTTAAATAAAGAGCAATTTAACTTTTTGAAAATATTCTAATTTATAATTATATTTCCACTAAAGTAATATATATAATTAAAAATAATTGAATTTTTTTAATTCTCATATTTATTAATTTATTTTTGTATATAATTTTAAATATAATCATTTTTATTAAAATGAAAAAGAGACAATTTTTATTTATTTATTTATTTATTTATTTATTTATTTATTTATTTATTTACTTTCTTATTTTAGAATTTCGTATAATTCACTATAAACGTATTTTTATTTTATTTGAATAAAGAATAAACTTTATTCTATTGTTAATTAAAAAGAGACAAGCTTTATTTATTTTAGAATTTCGTATAATTCATTACAAAAGTATTTTTGTTTTATTTAAATAAAGAATAAACTATATTCTATTGTTAATTATAACAATTGAAAGTGAAATCATATTTTATTTTTAAATACAAATAAATAAAAAATTAATAAGTAAATAAATAAATATATTAAAATATAATGTTATATTAATTACTTGTTTAAATAATTGTAATCAATTTATCAATTGAAGTGCCTTATCCTTTGCCAAACTAATAAAAATATAGTTGGGATTTTAATACAGAAGGGAATTCTAATTCAAAAGAAGGATTAATTGGTATAGACAGATTTTTTATAGTTTTACTATCTAATCTATAAATTATTAAACTTTCATTTTAAAAGGACATTTAATTAATGGGGCCAAAGTAGAAAATGGAAATTTAGTGGTTAGTGGAGGAGGTTTTATGCGAACAGAACCTATTGATAATGATACAGTCAACCATACATTATTAGCATCGGTTTAATTAGATAATCTCTCTTAATAAGGAGGTGGAGTTGTAAGTATATAGAGAATAGACATAAATCAATTTAATGGAATAGTTTATGGAGAAAGAAAAAGATAAGAATGGATGTTTGGATCAGAAAATTCCTAGAGGTATAATATTTTTATAGTAATTAATTTTGCTGGCTATACAATAATCTGAATTAAATTAGTTGTATGCCTTTATTTTTGGAGGTATTTTTTTTATTAACTTTAATTACTGATAAAATTTTATTAGATTTAATTTGCATTATTTTATTTAAATATTCCAATTGTTTAAGTTTTAATTTAAATTAATAAAGATGGAGTCCTAATTAATCAAATGGACGATAAGAAAATTAAGCAAATTAAAATATGTATATGTTGCATTTACATATAAGAAAGAAGGTTGCGATTATAGAATTAAACTGTTTCATAATGGTGATAAAATTGATGAATATACAAAGCCTGATAGTAAGCAGCCACATCCATGGGAAGGAGGAGAAACGGATATGATATTTGGAATAAGATAATATTTAGTAGGATTTTGCTATTAATGTGACTTAAGTGGAAAAATTACAGAGGTTTATTTTTTCTAATAAGCTCTTTCTAATGATGACATTGAAAAATTTTAACATCAAAGAACTGGTAATTAATTTTATATAAATAAAATGTACTAAATAATTTCAAACAAATATATAGTATGCTTCAATGAATGTAAAACATGCTAAGACGGATACGGTTGTATAGAATGCTAGGATACATCTAAACACCTTCCTGATTGTTCTCATGACATTGAAGGATGGTTTATCGAGAGTGTAAATCCTAATACATATAGAAGAAACTATTAAAGTAAATTAAACAAGAATATAAATATAATTTAATATATTTACTTATATATCTTAAAGAATGTCATAACAGTTGCAAAACATGCAATGGTTCCAATGCAAATAACTGTCTTTCTTGCTATACTGAACTTAGTTACAATAGAAAGCCACTATCTGTAGGAAGATGTGACTGTTAATTAGGATATTTTGATGATAATACCAATAAAGCATGCTAGCGTATTAATATATATATATATTTAAAATTAAACGAAATATAATTTAATAATTCTAAATAGTTTGCAACTATACTTATTATTTATTTATTCTTTAATATATTTTTTGATTTTATAATTTTCTAATAAATTAATAATGTGAAAGTAAATTTTCTATATTAATTAATAAAAATTTACACTAATATATATGTATATTAAATAATCAAGAATGTGATATAAGCTGCTAAACTTGTACTGGAAGTACTTCTGCTGATTGCAATACCTGTAGCGATACATATTATAAAGATTATGATGGAGTTTGTAAAAAATGCTAGAGACCTTGTATAAATTGTTCTTCTGCCACTTAGTGTACGTCTTGCTTATAAGAAACGAGCAGAAAATTAGAAAATAACTGTAAATGTGATGATGGATATTTTGAGAATGATTAATTAGTATGTGAGCGTAATTTTTGAAAAAAGAATATTAATTTAATATATATTTAACCCTTAAATTTTATTTTAGATTGCAATTATGGTTGTAGTAAGTGTAGCGGAAGTAAACAAAACTGTCAATAATGTATTGAAGTTACAAGAAATGTTAATAATGGGTGCCAATGCTAAAAAGGATATTATGAAATAATTTTCTGAATAACATTTGATAAGTGAAAAATATATAATTATAAATTTAAACCTAAATAATTATTTAATTTTCATCTTAAATTTATAAATATACAATTTCTTCTTTATAAAAATGATAAACTTAATTTATAAATAAATATTGCTTTACTATTTAATTATGAAAGTATATTTGTTGATAACTATATTATATACAAGGTCATCCTTCATCTATTTAACACTAAATATTTCATTCAATCTAAATCAATACATGAAGTTTAATAAAAACATGCCGATGACATGCATTAAAAAATATTTATCAGTTTATTAAAATTAAAAACTAAATAATTATATTGTTATTTTGTTATTTTTAAAAGACACTATAGTCTCTACTAATAAGAAAATAAATTAAACAATAATATCATTAATAGATTAGGATATTAAAGATATTGGACCTTTTCTTTAAATTGAAAAAAGCTATCTCAAAATTTTACTTATAATCTTAATTTGCATCATTTAGAAACATTTTGGGAATTTTTAGACCCAATTTTATTTTGATACATAAATAGTTCTAATATAAAAAATATATAATCAATATTTTGAGGATTCATGTCAAAAATCCGGGGGTTACTAATTCTGAAAGTGGGAAACTGTTTTTGTAGATATATTATCTTATATTACCACAGGAATTTGAATAAAAATATATTTTATATATTTTTGCCTATGCGAAAATCCATTGGAAAATATGGGATATAATTATACAGCTCATTGGACAATATTGGACATATAAAATAAAGCGTTAACCAGCGATATAACTTCAGAAAACACATTTAAAATACGGATAAATATAAAATAGAACCCTTTTTTAACATCTTTAACCCACCTACAGCACATTAATAGTCTTATGATATTTTTTATAAAATTTCATTATTTTCAAGATTCATTTTAAAAATTGGGGTCTATTTAAAATTGGGATAATCCCTAATAATTTTTCATATTGTATTTTCTCGTTTTTTCCATATTATTCGTTTGTTTAATTTTTAGCCCATTGGTCAATATTGGAAACTTTCGTTGAACATTTTAAAAATATTTAGAATATGAGTTCATAAAAAACATTTAAAACATCAATAAATATCATTTATAACCTTTTATAGATATTTATAACATAATTATAGCAAATAAATCGTTCTAATATTATATACATTATATTATATATTTTCAGGATTCATCAGAGAAATTGTTGCCGATTTTATATTGACAATGATAAATGAGTTTCTAGATAAATTTTTACAATTTGAAAGGGGGATTTTGCATAATAACGTATTTTAACATTTTTTTATTTAATAATATTATTTATTTCATTTATTTTAAAAATTATATTATACATCTATTCTAAATATTACTTTTTTTATATTTTTATAAGAAAAATTTTATCATTTTATTATAGTATCGAACACTCCTAAAACATATATATAGCAACCTATTTAAAAGTATAAAAGCTATTTTATTTATAATTTTAGTTATTATTTATTAGAATTTATAAAGAATAATAATTTTCATTTATTTTTTTTAATTTACTGACAAAATTACAATAAATATATTCTTTTATTTAATTAATATAAATTAATGCTTTAATCATATATCATATTATATTACCAACAATTAATATTATTTCAGAATTCTAACTTTCATGATTTAATTTTAGTACTATATAAATCTTATTAAATTGATTGATTTGTAGATATATAGGTATGATTATTTTTTTATTAGTAGATTTAATAATGTTTTATATTTTTTTTTTTTTCAATCTAAAATTTTTTATTACATTTAGAATTAAATACCTTGCATATAAATTTATTACATTAAACTTATTCTTATTTAAAAAATGTGAAATTATTAATGTTATTAATGCTTCGGATTAAATAAATAAATTATTTAATTAAAATTATTGTTTGCCATGATTAATTAATCATAAATATTAAATATATAATTATAATAATTCTAAAGTAAAATAAAACAAAATAAAATAAATATATGTTATTTTTTGTTTTTGTTTAAACAATATTAATTGAATAATTATTTGGTGTACCTTATCCTTTACCAGATAACTATAAATATAGTTGGGATTTCAATTCCTATGGGAATCCTAATTCTAGAGAAGGATTACTAGGCATATAAAAATATTCAAAAATTATATTTATCTAATTTAAAATTATAGGGCTTATTTTTATTAGGATATTTAATAAATGGAGCCAAAGTTGTAAATGGAAATTTAGTTGTTGATGGGACTGAAAGTTACATGAAATCAGATTTTATTAATAATGATACAGGCGATCACACTTTATTTGCATGGGTTAAATTAGATAATCTTTCATAATATGGAGGAGGAGTTGTAGGTTTAATGACGAATAGTTCTTTGGGTTAATTTAATGGGGTTGTATATGGGGAAAGAAAAAGATAAGAATGGATGTTCGGATCAGAAGAAATGTATAGGTAAAATATATATATATAAAATATATATTATTTATTGCATTATAATTCAGGAGAAATATAGATAAAACTTATTTATTTCAATATTTATTTTTCGTATACAAATTTACTAATAAAATTAATAAATTAATTCACAAATATTCTATTTTAGAATTAAATTTTAAATTGGAATTATCAATAATAATTTATTAAATATTATTTAGATGGAGTCCTAATTATTCAAATGGTATAACTGAGAATAAAGCCCACTTACAGTATGTATTTGTTGGATTTACATATTAAAAATAAGGTAGCGACTATAGAATTAAACTGTTTCATAATGGTGATAAAATTGATGAATATACAAAGCCTGATATTAAGCAGCCAGATCAATGGAAAGGCGGTTAAACATACATGATATTTGGAATTAGACAAATACATAGATTATGTGTATACTGTTACTTAGGTGGAAAAATTACAGAGGTTTATTTTTTTCAATATGCTCTTTCTAATGATGACGTTGAAAAATTTTAACATCAAAAAACTGGTAATTATTATTTTTATTTAAATAAAATGTTCTATATAATTTCAAACTAATATATAGTATGCTTCAATGAGTGTAAAACATGCTAAGACGGATATGGTTGTATAGAATGCAAGGATACATCTAAACATCTTCCAGATTGTTCTCATGACATTGAAGGATGGTTTATCGAAAGTGTAAATCCTAATACGTATAGAAGAAACTATTAAAGTAAATTAAACAAGAATATAAATATTATTTAATATATTTAATTATGTGGCTTTAATTAAAGAATGTCATAACAGTTGCAAAACATGCAATGGTCCCAATGCAAATAACTGTCTTTCTTGCTATACTGAACTTAGTAACAATAGAAAGCCACTATCTGGAGGAAGATGTGACTGTTAATTAGGATATTTTGATGATAATATCAATAAAGCATGCTAGCGTATTATAATATACACATATAAAATTCAATGAAATATTATTTAATAATTTTAAATAGCTTGCAACTATACTTGCAAATCTTGTGATGGTCCAAACAATAATAACTGCTTATCTTGTGAGCCTGATCCTGCATATCACCGAATATATGTTCCAACCCTCTAGAAATGCAATTGTTAAGATAAATTTTATGAAGATAGACCTGATGAAAAATGCAGAGGTAAGTTAGGTTTTAAAAATCTAATAAAGTATATTTTATTACTTTTAATAGCTTGCAACTATACTTGTAAATCTTGTGATGGTCCAAATAATAATAATTGTTTATCTTGTGAGTCTGATCCATCTTATCATCGAATATATTTTCCAAGCCTCTAGAAATGCAATTGCGAAGATAAATTTTATGATGATGGATCTGATGGAAAATGCAGAAGTAAATTAACTTTTAAAAATCATAATAAAATATGTTTTATTACTTTAAATAGTTTGCAACTATACTTGCAAATCTTGTGATGGTCCAAACAATAATAACTGTTTATCTTGTGAATCTCATCCTGCATATCATCGAATATAGGTTCCAAGCCTCTAGTAATGCAATTGCGATGATAAATTTTATGATGATGGATCTGATGGAAAATGCAAAGGTTAGTTTATTTTTACATCATAGTAAACTATATTTTATTACTTTTAATTAGCTTGTCATCCCCTTTGTGCTACTTGCTCAGGAGGAAATTAAAACACCAACTGTTTGACTTGTATTGCTGACTACTATTTGATTGGAGGGCAGTGTTAATAATGTCATTATTCCTGTATTACGTGCGCTTCTTCGATAACTAACTGCACCTAATGTTCTACTGATCCAATTGACCACAGATTTCTATAAACAGGTAATTGTATTTGCCAAGACTAATATTTTGATGATGGAGTAAATACTAGATGTTTAGGTATATTTTTTTACACTCTTTTTGTTTCATTATTTTTAATATTATTTAAAATTATATTAGCTTGTCACTTAAGTTGTGATAAATGTTCTGGAGGAAACAGTGCTTCTAATTGCATAAATTGTTAAGATGGATATTATAAAAACTCAGTAACGTGTACTCTTTGTCCTCACAATTGCGTGACTTGTTCAGATGCTAATACCTGTTTAACATGTTCTATTATAGGTAGTGATCATAGAAAACCCTTAGCTTCCGGGAAATGTGAATGTTAAGATGGTTATTATGATGATGGAGTAAATCAAGAATGCTAAGGTTATTTATTTTTTTTTTTAATATTTTTATATTTATATCTAAAATGATTAATAGAATGTGACATAAGTTGCAGTAAATGTTCAGGCGGTAATACACCTTCTCATTGCTCTGAATGTAAATCAGGATATTTTGATGAAGCAGGAACTTGCAAATAATGTGCCCACCCTTGCATTACATGCTCTGATTTACATACTTGTAGTTCTTGCACAAGTAACCCCATATACAAGAGAAAGACTTTAGATAATGGAAAATGTGACTGTCTAGTTGGATTTTATAATTTACTAACTAATTAATAATGTGAAAGTAAATTTCTATATTAATTAAAAAATATTTACACCAATATATATTAAATAATAAAGAATGTGATATAAGCTGCTAAACTTGTACTGGAAGTACTTCAGCTGATTGCAATACCTGCAGCGATACATATTATAAAGATTATTATGGAGTTTGTAAAAAATGCTAAAGACCTTGTATAAATTGTTCATCCGCCACTTAGTGTACGTCTTGCTTATAAGAAACGAGCAGAAAATTAGAAAATAACTGTAGATGTGATGATGGATATTTTGAGAATGATTAATTAGTATGTGAGCGTAATTTTTGAAAAAAGAATGTTAATTTAATATATATTTAACTCCTAAATTTTTATTTTAGATTGCAATTATGGTTGTAGAAAGTGTAGCGGAAGTAAACACAACTGTCAAGAATGTATTGAAGTTACAAGAGATGTTAATAATGGGTGCCAATGCTAAAATGGATATTATGAAAAAATTTTCTGAGTAACATTTACTAAGTGTTACTAAGTGATAAATAATTAATAATAAATTTAAACTTATAATTATTTAATTTTATTCTTAAATTTTATAAATATACAATTTCTTCTTAATAAAAATTATAAAATTAATTTATAAAGAAATATTGCTTTAGTATTTAATTATGAAAGAATATTTGTGGATAACTATATTATATACAAGACCATATTTCACATTTTTAACCCAAATTATTTCATTCAATATATGAAGTTTAATGAAGCATGTCGATGACCTTAAACAATATTTTTCTGTTTACTAAAAATACAAGACTAAACAATTATATTATTATTTTTAAAAGATTTTATAGTCTCTTTTGATAAAAAAATAAATTAAACAATAATATTATTAATAGATTAGAAAATTAAAGAGAAAGCACAAATCATTTAGATATTTATTTATACGTTAAAAAGTATCTCAAATAATTTCAACACTCTATTTTATAGAAATATCTTAAATAAAATTATTGGATAGTAAAGACGATTATAAGCATGAATCAAATATAAAACCTCTTATATTTAATAATAATACTTCTATATATTCTATATAATTATATTATAATAAGATTATATGAATATAAATTAATTTAATTTAAATTAAATAATTCTATTTTTTTCAGGAAATTAATCGTATAACACAGATTTTATTTAAAATTATTGAATACTATTAGTAAAATTAGTTTATTGAATTTCTTATATAATAGAAAAATAAACTGATAGAAATTATATTTTTAAAAATAATTCTTATTTACTTTTGTAAAATTTACCTACCATATAGTATTGCTAAATTTTACAATTAATATTTTTATATGTTAAATTATTATATATATTGATTAAAATATTTAAATTATTTTAAATAAGCTATAGTTATATAATTAGACTTATATTTTCTATCTTTTGCAATTTTTGCAATATAGAGTCATTGAATTTTTTCATCATTACATCTAGATCTGAAATTTATGCTAAATTTCAATATAATCACTTATTTAAGATATTATTTAATTACATACACATGTTTACTATTCTATAATCGAATATATTATTATTTGGATTCTTTAAGAAGAGATTATAATATAATATTGACATTTAGTATAAGTAGATATAATTATAAGAGTTAAGATCCATTTTATAAAGATTATTCTTAAATAGGATTGACTTTATTTGATAATCGTAGTTTTAGGTAAGTGTGAGCAAGTCGAATTTATACTATAATATAAAGTAGAAAATATTAAAATAATAAAGAATTTTTATTGAGAAATAACAATCAATTAGAAATATATAATTTTAATATGTATAATAAATTTAATTCTAAATAACAATCAATTAGAAATATATAATTTTAATATGTATAATAAGTTTAATTCTAAGTAAAATTCAAATAGTTTTTTGGCTATTCTAAATTTATAATATAGCGATTTGTAAAGTTATCGATAAAAAATGTAATTGACTTATAAATTTTAAAATTAAATAAATATTCTAAAATTAGAGGATAATAGTTTTTAAACTCAATATAACATTCTAGATGGAGACTTAATAGCTCCTTCTGAATTTTAAATTCAATAAGTAACAAAACTAAGCAGTTACTAAATTTGAAAAAATTGATGTTATTGCATGTCTAAATCAATCCACTAAAAGTGTAGAAATTTTATAATAATGGAAGAATTATTGTATGTAGAAGTGACTTACAAGGAACATTGCCTAAGTTTATGTATTATTTATGACTTTCCACCGATGATGTACTTTTAAATCAAAAAACTAGCTAATTTATAATTAACTTATAGAATATATATATAAGTAAATACAATACAATATATAGTTTTTTATTCCATTTTAAATTGTTTAAAAGATATAACTGTGTATAAAGAAATATTTTTATTTTAATATCAAATTCAGTTCTAAGAATACCTAAAAAGGTATTTTAAATTTTAATTTTGAGAGAATACTGCTAGTATTACACTTAATATAACGTAAACTATTTTGACAACGCAAAAACTTAGAATAATTGACTCAAGTTTCTTTATTTTAAAATAAATTCTATAAAAAAATTCATAAATCAGAATAAAAATTCTAACAGCATATGATATTAGTTAAGTAGGAAAATAACTAAAAATGAAAATATATTTTTGAAAATGTTAATTTCAATATGAGGATGACACTAAAAATTATCTATTTATTTATATTTTAATTATAGAGATATGAAATAATGAAGAAATAAATAAATATATATACTAATAAAAATGCGTCATTAAATTTATAGATGAGGATAGTTTAATTTGATAAAATATATAATATATAAAAATGAAATGACATATTTATATAAAAATAAACTGTTGATTAGTTTTCTTTTTAAATGATTTTAATAAAAGCAGCTTTGAAACGTATGCTTAATATTTAAAAATATGATTTATAATATTTTAATATTATATAAATGTTAAAATATTTTTTCTTTTAATTTATAAGTATCATAAAAATAATAAATAACAATTAATAATTTTGTAATTAAAAAAATTATATTTCAAACAAATCAAAATTTAATAAAGTATGTATTTTACTTAATTAATACAATAGTTTTATATGTAATAGAATATTTAGAATAAAAATTATAAACTAGAGTTTATTTTTTTTTTTTATGTAAAATACAGTTTCAAGCACTAAAACTATTAGACTTTAACTCTATTAGATTAGTAGTAAATTTTATTTAATTAAATTAGAATATAATATTAATTCTGTTTGATGAAATAATTTATATGTTTTGATAATTTAATTCTAATTAAAATTGTTAGAAATTTTAAAATTACATAAGTTATGAGGTATTATAAATTTGAAAAATTTAATTTATATCACTAATTTATTATAATATTATAATATAAATATTTTGTATTTATATTATCTTTTTAGTTTTAAAAGCAAATATTCTAAAAATTAATTAATTCTTTTATTACTCTAATTAATTTATCAAATATATCACAAATAATTACATCATTTTAATAGTAATACGTATACATCATTTTAAATTTTTATATATAATCTGCTTAATTTCCAAAAACTAAATAATCTAAGTATGCATACTCTTATAATTATTTAATTTTCAATATAATTTCCAATATTTTAATATCATTATTTTTTTGAAATTATTATATTATGAAATAAAATAATATGAATTAAATTAGAAGTTTAGCAAATAAAAATCTATAAGAATTATGTTAAATTAAATAATCTATAAAAATATTTTTTTATATAATTGAAACACATTATATATTCCAATATTTAATATAAATTATTATATCTTTATATACGCTTACTTTTTACTCTTTTATATTATAAAACTATATAAATATATTATTATTTTAAGCTATAATTATTAATTTTTATAATTCTAAAATATATATTTATATATTAATATATTTATTAGCTAAATCAAATTAAAGAAATATTTATACAAATAATTAAAAATTATCATTTTAATATTAGATTTATAGATAATACGATAGTTAATAAAAATTCCAAGAAATATTTGCAAACATTTTAATCGTCATAATTGTATATGATAATTTGAAAATTTATAATATAAAACATATTATTATTAGAAATAATAATATTGTTTCTATTTTTCTAACTAATTAGTTATTAGTTAGGAAACTATAAAACATTGATTAGAAACATCAATGATAACTAATTTAGAATCAATATAAACTTTTTTTAATGCAGAGTCTATATAAAAATATTAACAAATATTATTCTAAAATTAAATAACAAAATTAAAATAAATTTTTAAGAATAATTAAATAAATGAAGTATATTATATTTTATTTCTTTTTTCAAATATTACTTTTTTAATTAACATTTTGTGTACCTTATCCTTTGCCAAACAATTAAAAATACCTTTGGAATTTCAATACCGATGGCAATGCAAATTCTATCGAAGGTTTTAAAGGTATTATAAAACTTTGAATAATTACACTTGTATAAGTTAATATTATTGCAATTTTAAATTTAAATAGGTAATTTAATTAGTGGAGCTAAAGTAGAAAATGGAAATTTAGTGGTTAGTGGAGGAAGTTATATGCGAACAGATCCTATAAATAATAATACAGGTGATCATGCAATATTAGCATGGGTTAAATTAGATAATCTCTCTTAATATGGAGGTGGAGTTGCAAATATACAGAGAAAAAAAGATATAAATCAATTTAATGGAATAGTTTATGGGGAAAGAAAAAGATAAGAATGGATGGTCGGATCAGAAAATTCTTAGAGGTATAATATTTTTAAAATAATTAATTTTTTAGGCTGTACAATAATCTGAATAAACTGAGTTTTATGTCTTTATTTATTTTTTTTAAATTAATTTGTATTATTTTATTTAAATATTCCAATTGTTAAAATATTTTAATTTTAAATTCAATTAAATTAATATAGATGGAGTCCTAGTTATTCAAATGGAAGAAATGAAAATTAAGCAACTTAAAAATATGTATATGTTGCATTTACATATAAAAAAGAAGGTAGCGATTATAGAATTAAACTGTTTCATAATGGTGATAAAATTGATGAATATACAAAGCCTGATAGTAAGCAGCCACATCCATGGGAAGGAGGAGAAACGGATATGATATTTGGAATAAGGCAAACTGAAGGACCATGCAGTTATTGTAACTTAAGTGGAAAAATTACAGAGGTTTATTTTTTCTAATATGCTCTTTCTAATGATGACGTTGAAAAATTTTAACATCAAAGAACTGGTAATTAATTATATATAAATAAAATGTACAAAATAATTTCAAAAAAAATATATAGTATGCTTCAATGAATGTAAAACATGCTAAGACGGATACGGATGCATAGAATGCAAGGATACATCTAAACATCTTCCTGATTGTTCTCATGACATTGAAGGATGGTTTATTGAGAGTGTAAATCCTAATACATATAGAAGAAACTATTAAAGTAAATTAAACAAGAATATAAATATTATTTAATATATTTATTTATATATCTTTACAGAATGTCATAACAGTTGCAAAACATGCAATGGTCCTAATGCCAATAATTGTCTTTCTTGCTATACAGAACCTAGTTACAATAGAAAGCCACTATCTGGAGGTAGATGTGACTGTTAGTTAGGATATTTTGATGATAATACCAATAAAGCATGCTAGCGTATTAATATATATATATATTTAAATCAAACGAATTAATATTTAATAATTCTAAATAGCTTGCAACTATACTTGCAAATCTTGTGATGGTCCAAACAATAATAACTGTTTATCTTGTGAGTCTGATCCTGCATATCACCGAAAAACTGTTTCAAGCAAAAGATGCAACTGTTATGATAAATTTTATGATGATGGATCCGATGGAAAATGCAAAGGTAAGTTTATTTTTTAAAATCATAATAATCAATATTTTTTTACTTTTAATTAGCTTGTCATCCCCTTTGTGCTACTTGCTCCGGAGGAAATTAAAACACCAACTGTTTAACTTGTATTGCTGACTACTATTTGATTGGAGGGTAGTGTTAATAATGTCATTATTCATGTATTACGTGCGCTTCTTCGATAACTAACTGCACCTAATGTTCTACTGATCCAAATGACCACAGAATTCTATAAACAGGAAATTGTATTTGTCAAGACTAATATTTTGATGATGGAGTAAATACTAGATGCTTAGGTATATTTTTTTAAACTCTTTTTGTTTCATTATTTTTAATATTATTTAAAATTATATTAGCTTGTCACTTAAGTTGTGATAAATGTTCTGGAGGAAACTCTGCTTCTAATTGCATAAATTGTAAAGAAGGATATTATAAAAACGCAGGAACTTGTACTCTTTGTCCTCACAATTGCGTGACTTGTTCGGATGCAACTACTTGTTTAGCATGTTCCATTATAGGTAGTGATCATAGAAAACCTTTAGCATCCGGAAAATGTGAATGTTAAGATGGATATTATGATGATGGAGTAAATCAAGAATGCTAAGGTTATTTGTTTTTCCTTTAAAATATTATTATATTTATATCTAAAATGATTAATAGAATGCGACATAAGTTGCAGTAAATGTTCAGGTGGTAATACACCTTCTCATTGCTCTGAATGTAAATCAGGATATTTTGATGAAGCAGGAACTTGCAAATAATGCGCACCTCAATGTGTTACTTGTTAAGTAACTTCCACTAAGTGTACTTCTTGTTTAGTAGACCCTTTCAGGAAATTAGAAAATGACTGTAACTGCGATCAGGGATATTTCGAAAATGCCTCTATTAAATGTGAATGTATTATAAAAATTAATTATATTTTATATACTGCTTATTATTTTAATTCTTTTATATTTCTTAGAATGCAATAGTTTATGTACTAAGTGTAGTGGAAGCAAAGATTAGTGTTCAGAATGTATAAGTGAAACAAGAGATAGTTCAAAAAGTTGCATATGTAAAGATACTTATTTTGAAGTTGGAAATAATGATTGCAAATAATGTTAATTCCCTTGCAATAATTGTAGTGCTATTGATAAATGCCTGACTTGCTAGGGAAGCAATAGATCTCCAGCCAATAACTGCAAATGTTTTAATGGATTTTACGAAGATGATCAAAATTAATGCTAAAGTATATTTACTATTTAATATAAATTCTATATTTTTTTAATATCAAATAATAAAATAATAATAATAGAGTGTAGTCCCCAGTGTATTACCTGTGAAGGATCTTCTGATAACTGTTCAAAGTGTAAAATCGATTTAAATAGAAATTCAGAAGCCCCTTCCTGCAGCTGTTTAGTAAATTAATATTTCCTTTATACATACAAGTCATATTAACATATTTGAATATATAATCTACAAAGAAATCCTACTATGACGATGGATTAGGGGAATGTAAAATATGTCCTGTATACTGTCTCGAATGTGAAAATTTTAACAAATGTTCTAAATGTTTACGCGATGATATGACTGGAAATAAATGCGACTAAATGAAAGAAAAACCAGGATCTTTCGAAACAATAATAGATGGAAAAAATTATCAAAAAGGTAAAATTCCTCATTATTATTTTGTAAATTCTAAAATTAAATGTTTTTACCAATACATAACCTTTCAAGATTGTGACAAGAAATGCTTGACCTGCTCTGAAAAGTCTAGTAATTGTAATGAATGCTAAAAAACTTAATTTAGAAATTAAGATCCTCCCCTATGTTCTTGCATGTCAGGGTATCATGATGAAAATGGATCGCAGATATAATGCTAGAAATGCCCTCTGCAATGCTAAGAATGCGTAAGTTCCCAAAAATGTACTGCGTGTGATGACAAAATAAACCGAGTTCTCAACAAATTTACCAAAAGTTGTGAATGCAAACCTTCGCATAAACAAAAAATTGGATCTTCCGAGTGTGTAAAATGTTATATTTACAAAAATGAGTGCTTGGAAATATGTCCAGAGGGAACATATATTAACAAAAATGCCCATTCTTGCGAAGATCAGAACTTTATGATTGAAAGCAATACTATCATAATTATTTTAGGCTGCGTGACTCTTATAATAGTATAGGGGGCTATAATATGTATGGCCGGAAAATTGTTTAATAAACCTAAATTACTTCCGCAGAAACATAAATAATTATAAGATAAAAATGATAAAAGTGTAATAATTTCTGAAATAGAATACTCTGCTAATTAAGATTCTATGTATGATTCATAAATAAGAAATGTTTAAAATAATTCATCTTCTGGAGATTTTGAATCTCCCAGATAAAATTGATTAATTGATATAAATTAATTTTAGTATTTATATTAATATATAAAAAAAATATATTTTTTTTTTAAGTTTCATAATATAGATATTATATATATAATTATGACTTTTTATTTTTATAAATTAATATATATAAGATAAAATTTTTTTTAATGAAAATAAATTAGGCTATTAAGATAATTAAGAAATTATTAAATAAATAAATAATTTCCTATATATTTGTATACAATTTTAATTCTTATAATCTATTTATATTTTGCATATTTTCAACATAAATACCTTAATTGATTTTATCCAAATTTAATAATCATTCCATGCTTCAATAGAATTCCTCTATCCAAACATGAGTTTTCTTAGAGTTAAGCCCCTTCTTAGTAAAACCCAGGTAATTTTAACATTATTTAAATGTTGTCTTTATTCTGTAATGCATTTAGACACCATTTTTCTCTTTCTTAATTGTAAAATATAATAGCCAACTCCTCAATAACATCTTCATTTTTTAGTTAATCTTCACTATAAAAGCTCCATTATTATATATAGCTACTACTATTTTATTGCTAATTTTCCAAAAGTTTTTTTGTTATGGCAAGTGTATAATATTGATTACTTTTAAATTAGATTTGTTTACTATCAAAATTTACAATTAAATAGGGTTCATCTTTATGTTTATCTTTATTATTTTCAAACTCATTATTTTAAATTTTCTAATTAATCAAATTACTGTTAAATAGATTATTTGTATTTTCTTTTTATTTTTGAAGAAGAATCTCTTCCATATAAATAAGGGCAGTTTTCAATAAATTACAAATCTAAAATCTCTTAATTATCTGCAGTTGAACTTATTTATTTTTGTAGTTTTAAATCATTTTCTTCCTAATGTTAGCAAAATCCTTTATTTATTTGTTCTATGAAGAAATACTGTCCCTTTAATTGCAACACAATATTAGTTTGCAAGACCAGGGTGTTATTTTCATTTAAAATTATGGAGGTGGGATGATTTTAAGAAATGTTTACTAAATAATTTAGATCATACCCAGCTCTTTAAACAGCAAATTAATATTGCGAAATATCAATAAACTCCGGCGAAAAATAAGCTTTTTTCCGGATGGGATCTTTTTATCTTCCAAACATAGTGCTTCCGATGAATTCATTTATCGGTAATATGTCATTCTATTTAGGGAAAACAGCATCAGGGAAGCTTACTTAAATGACTTAAAATAGTGGTCGCGTTCTGCTTTAAGTTTACTAAATGAAAAACTTAAAGGGTTAGAAAAATTCAGGAATTTGTTAAACAAAGTCAGTGTGCTTTACACTTTCTTGCTCAAGAAATGAGAAAATGCAATTTCTATTGAAGAAAAAGAACATTTTTTTTTCGGCAAATTAAAAAAAATCTTATTTACTTACACGATTATCATTGTCACTGTCAATAAAACTTTTTAACTGTTAAATGGCTTTGTTGGTGTAAAATATCCCTAGCTATTACAAAAACTTTTTGAATTTTACATCAAATTAGTTCCATAAAACACTATTTTCTTTATTAATTGAGTCATCAAATAAAGCCATCCAAAACACTTCGGTTGTAAAAAATTGTAAAAAGGCCGTCTATTTCATATATGTTTTTGGTACCCTGGGCAAGCATTTTCTTTACGCAATTTATATTTCTTAATGTAGTAAAGTCACTTATTGTTTGCGTAGCTATTAATATTGCTATTGAATGCCTTGTAATTCTTCCTTTGTTAATATGAGAGCACAGAAATTATATAACGAATTGAACATATTTAAACTGTGCTATAAAATAAATTCAAACGTAAACATTTTTGCGATTTTTTGCACCTATTCAAAATATTCTGTTTCATTAAAGTCACTTTCTGACTAATAATTTTTGTAAAATTAATAACTATTATTAAAAAAATCTTATCTAATTTTATTATTTATTTGATCTAAAATAGTATTGATATTGTTTAATTCCTAATCGTATAATTCTTAATAGCTAGGGTGAAATTTTTCAAAAAATAGCTTTAAATGGTGTATTATGTCTACAAGTTTTAAAGAAATTTTCGTTGGCTTTGTTATATATTTCAACTACATTATTATTTTCTCTATGCTATTTTTATTTACAGAAACGTTTAGGAAAAAGACATTTTTTTTTAATAATTAATTATTTATTGTTATGTGAGTTTTTTTTTTAAGATGTTAATTAATTAACCAATACTATATAAGTAAGAAAACTAATGAATTATTCTTCTTATTAAATTACTTTCTATTATCTTGATTGTAATTCTCATTCACTGTATTTTCTTTCTTCTCTAAAATAAAGAATACAAATTTATTTTAAATTATTATAAGATTTAAGTATACTATATTTTAACATTCTTTTCAATTTATTTTTTAATACATTAAACAAATTCGAAAACTATTACTTTTTATAATTTACTTTACACAATTTGCATAAATTTATAATTCATTAAGTAAATAAAAAATTAATTATTAATATACCTAGTCTTACAAATTATTATTTTTTTCTTCCAACTAATAGTTTAATTGGATAAGAAGTCAATAGTAAATTTAAAAATTAGTATTCGCGCTTGGAAAACATAAAATATAGTAGTTTAATAATATATAGATAACCAACAAAAATTATTAATAATAAAAAAAAGCAAATAAGCAAATTAAGTACTCAAAAAAATCGAGTGGCTATCAATAAATAAATAAAAAAATTAATAAGTAAAATAATATAAAGAAAACAAATTTAAAATTTCATAAACTTTTTACTTATATAATAAATTTAAAAAGCTTAAAAAAGCAATATTTAATATAATAAAGATTATTATTTACAAATAGTTATCAGAACATATAATTTAAAATATAATTAAACCTCTTTAAACATATTTAAAATAATTAATAAAATGGAAAAAATAGAATATCAAGAAAATGATAATGTACTTCTATACAGCGAAATCCTCAAGAAGCATATTATTGGAAAAATATCAGAAATAAAAATAGACCAAGTAATAATATATTCTTTTTTAATTGTAGATAATTGATAGAATTAAAAAATGCTATGATTTCTCCATATTTATCGCACAAATTAAATAATAAATTAAATAAACATAGCTAAATTGAATTCAGCAATTTTTGATAAAGCATTTCATTTCCAACAAAACCTAAATAATTTTTATTTAAATTTGAAAAGGGAATTTTTATATACAATCGCTACTACAAACCTGATGACTTAAGTGAAGAAATGAGAAACTAACAGTATTTTTCAGCTTACGAATTATTCCCTACTGATGAACACAAAAGAGAAAAGATCGAAAATATCAAGGAAAAAGTCACAATTTTAAAGATGAGTGAATATATATAGAAAGAAGTACCTGATTCAAATGATTTGACTTAACAAAAATTCTATATCCAGAGAACTAATTACGATATAGATTAAAAAACATTCTGTCCGGATTTAACAATAGCTTACACATGTTTTTGTGATTAAATTATAAATCCTGATCATGTAAACTAAATCATTTACTATGACTAATAAATTAATTAAGTCATTTATTTTAGGCTTTAATTCTGTGTACCCAATGTAAAGAAAAAATGTACCATTACAACTGTTTAACTGAAAAAACTTAGTGCGATAAATGTGGAGTGGAATTGAAGAAAGACATGTTTTCTTCGGAATTGAGATTGAAAAGACACAGAGATATTGCAGGACCTTCTTCATTGAATAAATAATAGAGTACCATTTCTATTGGAGATGACGATGCAGATGAAGATGAAGATTAAAATATTGAAGTATTTCAAAAAAGAGAAAAGTAGTAAATAAAAATAGAATTTAAGAACTCTTTTTGAAATTGGCAAAATAAGAATAACCAGCTGAGGTTACTATAGCTGATAAAAATCCTCCATTACTTGTAAAGATATCATACCTAATATATCAAAATTATTTAATAAATTTAACTTATTCTATAAAATTTTAAAGAAAAGTGACAATAAAATTGAAAAAAATATGTTAAAAAGAAACAATAGTAGCTCTAACAACTAATCACAGTAAGTCAAATAACAGTACTCAAACTTGACTGAAGAGTAAATGAATTAACTAAATATTTTGGTTGACAGATATAGATAATCTAATTGTCTCACAAGAATAACAGGAATTGATAAACAAAGACATACGGTCAAAGAAAGGTATCTCATCACATTAAATATAACTATGTGATATTTTAAACTAAATCTTATTTCTAAACAGACTTTTAAAACTGATTGTTTATGGAGCTTTAGAAATTTAAAGTCTATCTTCAGTTTCAGATATTGATATGAAAAATTTATTAAAATCTAATCAAACTTTAGAACAGTTGGATGAATAAAGAAATAACATAAATAGTAAATTTAAGAAATCAAAGACTTCGACCAATAATAATTATATGACTACGCCAGAAAGCAGGCTATATCTATAGAAGTAACACTTTTTAGTGCTAAAAACCAGCAAAATAGGTAGATGAATTAATTATTTATATTATCATATATTTATAATCTACTAACACCATATTTTTTTAATAATGCAGATTTTAGTTGATGAGTGAATATAAAGATAGATTTAGAATTATATAATCAAACATGATTGACATAGACAATACTTTACTGAGATAAAAAGTTCTTTTAAATACTATGACTGTTGGAGAATTGATAGAAAAACCTGATTCTTAGTTGTGGAGCTTAAAAAAACAATAAGAGGTATAGAGACTGAAAGAGAAAGAATACCAGTAGGGAGAGTTGAAAAAAGATGGATTGTAAATATATATATTCTATTATATTAGTTTTATAATGTAATTTAATATTATTTTCAATTTTTTATAGTATTTACATAAAAACAAATAAAAATGAAACTTAAATTATGAAAGACGATAGAGAAGATGAAGAAACATTAAAAAAATTAAAAAGAGAAGAAGAGGCTGAAAATTTAAGAAAATAAAAAGAATTAGCCTTGTAAAAGGCTAAAGAATTAGAAGAAAAGGGTAGAGTATATGAATATAGAGATTTTTTAGGAGTTAATTAAGGAAAAGAAGAGCTAAGCAAATTCTAACTATCACTTTCTAATGCTATTCCAAAATAGATAGACTCAGAACTAGTTTAAAATTTAATTGATTTAATAGCAGGAAATGGAAAAGTAAATAAAATATAATATAAATTATATAAATAAAATCTGAAACTAAATTTTAATATAAAGGCTCGTATGATAAAAAGAATTCAAGATGATATTCCTAAAGAATAGTTACATATATTTTTAGATGCATTAGAAAAATTCTGAAAATATATTACAAAATATTAATATAAATATATTTTGATTTAAATTAGTATTGTATTATTATTATTAAAAAAAAGTTATAGTTGTTATTTTAGTTTTAATATAAGTATTCCTGAATTTTTATAAAAATAAACATGCTAAATTAGCTTTTCTTGCCCATTCTATTAAAAATTAAAAATAGAATATATCAAAAATTGCATATATCGTAATAATATTTAATATAATATTATTAATATATCTAATTATATATTGGTTTATTTAAGAATAAATCCTTAAAATTTAATATCAAAAATTATTACTAAATATTATATTTATAGTTTCCATATTATAAAAAAAGATATCAATTCAAAATATAATAAAAAATATACAGATGAATATAATCAACTATTATTTTTTAAATATCCACTTATTATAAACTTGGAATATGAGTTACATTAAGAATATTGTTTAGTTTAAATATCTAACTTTTACCTATTTTAATAGAGAATATAAAATTTTAAATATTAATAATTTATAAAATATTTATATAAATAACTAAAAGCTAAAATCAACTTATGAAATATTAAAATGAAGGCTACGATTCATATTTTATAAATGTAATTCATGCAAGAAATGAAATATATGTATTATTAGATTATAAAAAAGCTACTCTTGCATTATTTATATAAAATATGTTTTTTAACTTATCATACTCTAATTATAATTCATAATATTTATGTAGTAGTTATAATTAACTTTATAAAAACTTTATTAATGTGTTAAATATCCTTATATTTTTATATTTATCCGATTAAAATTAGTTTACAAAATGCTCAAATAATGTTTGGATTCTTGTTCTAGAGGATAGAAGATATTTTGAGTTAGTGAATGATTTTATATTATCAGATTTATAAAATGCTATGTTGTAATTATAGATACATTTATTACAACATATATTAAAGTTAATAATAACATTTCTTTACATAGAATGGTTAAAAAAATATCAAAAAATTTATCAATTGTTAATCTTTAACCATTGCAAATATGTTTTTTCTTTATGAGATTTTTATTAAATTTAAGTCATATTTTAAGAATTAACTTTTGAGATAGTGGAATTTCTTAACGATTGATTAAGTTTTCGTAATTATATTGAATTTTATAATTTTAAGGTTAATTAATTTATGTCGTTGAGTTTGTAAAATTCAATTATATTGAATATATATTATATTTAATGAAATTAAATCCATTAGAATAAAATATGAATATATTAGATACATATATTTAAAAATTTGTTGAAATATTTTATTTGTATCAGGCATTAGAAATAAATATTTTATAGAATTAATCGTATATAATTGTTTAAATATCGACTAATTATTACATTCATGACAATAATTTTATATCTAATATAAAAATTTTAATGTGTTTAGTTTTTTCAACCGGATAAATCTTATTTAAAAAGTATGAAGAGATTTTCCTAACTCTAAAATAATACATATATTATATTTATCTTTAATGATATTATTTATTTTATAAAATATATAGTAAGATTTTTTAGCCTAAGTTATAACTATTATACAAAAAGATATAAATGTAATTAAAAATAGAAATAGAAATATCAATATTTCTATATATACATAAAACACTGAAATTACTGGAATCGATATGTATGTTTTATATTTAATAAATAATATATATGTATAACATTAAAATATATAAACTAAATTATTATTAAAAAAAAATAATTAAATAATTTTTTTAGTTAAAAAAAAAAAACTTATAATGAAAAAATTAATAATACTCATTTGCTTATTAGCTTTTATCTCATGTTATGATAAAATTGAGAACTGTGAAGTATAATAGTTATATTTATGTTTGCTTTGCAAGGAAGGATATTTTATGTAATTGAATACATATCCAGACAAAGACTATACATATGATATAACTTGTGTCAAATAATGCGGAGAAACTTATTATTTGTTTGAAAATGATATATGCGCTAAATGCAATTATGTAATTAAATAAAAATGTTTGTATGTAGAATGAATATTGTTTATATATATGTAAAAATTTATTATAGGGTATGGATTTTTGTTTGACCTGTTCTAATAAAGATTAGTGTAAAACATGTTAAGATGGGTATTACCTTGAGAATCATAAGTGTGTTAAATGTTCTTAAAATTGTATATCCTGTATAGATCATAATAGATGTACTAAGTGCTAAAATGATTATTTAATTCATTACGATGATTATGGAAATGGTCAATGTGTCAGTGAATGTCCTAGTGGATATTAAAAAGTTTGCAAAAATTGAATGAAGCTATAAATTATAAATAAAACTAAATCTATAAAAAAGAATATTAAACATTTATATTATATATTAAATATTAATATGTAATAGGAAATCTTTATTAAAAATATAGGAAATATTTTATTTTTTTTATATTTTAAATTTAAATTTTTATTCTTATCATAATAAAGAAAGTAAAATTATTATTGTTAGAGATCTCATAATAAAATTTATTTAATATCCTATGTATTAATTTTATAATTATAATAATAGCATATACTATACTTTAAAAAATATTTATTATAATATAAATATGAAAAATGGTATGATTTAGATAAACAGCATTGTATTATTATTTTCGTTGAAAATAAATTATAAATCAACAAAAAAAATTATCTAATAGTTAAATTTTATTTTATTTTTTTCAGTTTTTTCTGATATTTTTATTAGTGTGTTTATTATTTTTTGAATACAATATTTGGTTTTTAAACAAGCTTTATAATTTTTTCACAAAAAAAATAACTAATTCTTAAATATACGTAATTTAAATTTGTTTTTTTTAGACAAAAATTTTTTTTTAATCCAATAATCATAATTAGTGTATGGTCTATAGATAAATAAGACAATATCGGACATTAGAAATCTGACCTTATCAGACAAAGTTTGACCTGTACCTATTTATCTAGATTGAATATAATAATGTAGTAATATATATATATATTGTCATTTAAAAAAAATTTTTCAAACTAATATTATATTATAATAACTATTAATATATTACATTTGTTTTATAAGGCTCCCTAATTATTTTCAATATTGAGTCTATTTTTTAAAAATTAATTCTATTATTTAATTTTATTATTTAATGAGAAATCCTCTTATATAATATATTAAATAAAATATTAATCATTTCAAAAATTAGATTAAATTCTCAGAAATAAATTAGTAAGATATATAATCCCACCAATATTTCCATTTTTCATAAAAAATACTCTAAATTTTAAATAAAATAATTAGATATATTTTTACTAAATTGTTTATAAATTTCATCTGAAAAAATAATTTAATAGAAGCTAGATTTTTAGTATATTAGAAACACTCCATTAAATTACTAATCGATTCCATGTATTATAAAAAAATATTTTATTTAATAAGACATATAGTTTTATATATATAAAATGACTATCATATTTTAAATTTAAGAAAACATTATTTAAATTAGTTTGACATTTTTAGAATGACAAAATCTTTTTAACTAGACAAATTTTATAAGCAAATTATATAGAAACATGTTTATAAAATTATATATTTACTATTTACCTTTAAAATTATTATAAATAATTTAGAAATTAATCTCTTTTAACTTAAGAATTAGGTATTTTATTAAAAAAAAATAAAAAACAGATAATAAAATAGAAATATCTATATTTCTATATATATATACTATAAAAAATTATTGGAAACAGAATTAATTTTTTTTAAAAAGTTATGCTAAATAAATTATATTTATTTATATCACTATATTAATATTTTATTTTATTAAATAATAAGATATTATTTTAATTTTAAGGATTTAATATCATTTATAAATTTTGGTTTAAATACCAGATCATAATAAATATATATATTGTTATTTCTATATAAATATGCAGATAATAAAATCACTGATAATTAATATTCAAGTATTTTTCAAGAATTAAAATTATATAATATATAAATTGCTGTATATTACATCAATTATAAAAATAAATTATTATTAATATTTATTATATAATATACAAAGAAGAAGATAAGCGGATAATGAAAAAAGTAATACTATTATTTTGCCTTTTTGCTATTGTTTTATGCAATAGTAAAATCGATAACTGTGCCTAATAGAATAAATAATGGTGTATATAATGCGAGAAAGGGTTCAAATAATAATTTGATTTTGATCAGATTGCGCGGGTATTCACTGTAACTTGTACCAAGTAATGCGGAATGTCTTATTCTCAGAAAGATGATATGTGCATTGGTTGCAATATTGTAATTACATTATATTTTCTATTTATAATATTATTAATAAATTCATATAGGGAGATAAATTTTGTTTGACCTGCACTAATCATAATTAATGTAACACTTGTATTAAGGGTTATTACCTTGATAAAAATAAAAAATGTGCTAAATGTCCTGCAAATTGTCTATCTTGCAATGATTAAAATACATGTACAAGATGTATAGACAAATATTTTATTCATCTAGATGATGATGGCTAATCTTGTGTAAGTAAATGTCCTACTTAACATTATGGATAGTGTTAAAAAATTAGATGACTTTAAAAATTATAAATATAAAATAAAAGTAATATTATATGAATAAATTAAAAATAGATTTAATAGTTATGAATATATGTTATTTTATTGTTATAAAATCATTAAAGAAAATATCTGTTGTTGAAGTGTTCAAATATTTTTAAACGTAATAATAATTATTTCAACATATATTTTTTTTATTTGCTAATAGTTTCAAAATTTTAATTAAAGGCAATTTTGGAAAAAAATTTTATAATTATTTTATTTCAATTATGAAAATTTGAAATTTTGTGAAATTATATATCTTTATTATCTATTTCTGAGAATTTAAGCTAATTTTTTAAATGATTATATACTATTTGATTTAGTGTATTGTATAAGAGCATTATGATTAAATAAAAAATTAAATAATTGAATCACTTTTGAAAAATTGACTCAATTATTGAAAATAATTGAGCAACCTTAAAAAATTAATATAATTTATTAATTATTAATATAACATAGTTTGAAAATGTTTTTTTAGAAATGACAATAATTCCACAAAACTCTTATAATGATTTTTTTTGCAAATTTAATAATTACTTAATAAAATTTCGTTATGAATGAAAATTTATTGTATGTTTTACAAATATTCATTATATTTTTAGAAACCCATATATTTTTTGTAATACCCCCCTTCATGCTCTCATAGGATTTTCTTCTAATATAATAAGATTTATATAAAAACTTAAAAAATTTATATTTGAATTCACTCATATCTACCATCTGATCTAATAAATAACTAACAAAAATTTTAAACTACATCCTTAATATTTATTAGAAATAGTTATTTTCAATAAGATTAAGGTATTATTCGAGAATAATATTGTTATTTAAGTTAATTGTTAATAAATTAACATATAATTAAATTATTATTAAAATTCTGAAGCAATTTTTATATAAATAAAGAGTTTTTCAAAGCAATTAAATTATTGACTTTGTTTTTGTTTCTACAAATTAGAAAAAAATAAAATATTATATATATATATGAGATAAAATAACAATATTTTAACTTTTTAAATCAAATTATTTTAGCCATAATATTATTATAAATATTATATTCTCATATTTATTTTCTTAAATAAATTAATTTATAATAACATATACCACGTAACTGAATATAAAACACTACTATTGATATATAATTATAATTAGATAATTACAGTATAATATTTAAAATTATTATATTATATCATTGAACGTGTTCAGAAACATTTTTTTTTCAATTTAAGAAGCCATTTCTTGTATCCTCATAATTTTTCTATAGTATAGTCTTTTGACTTATCTATCTTTTATTTTATTTTTCTTATTCAAATTCTCCTCTAACTAATCATTCGTGTTCCTAATAAGGTTTCTTAATTCTCATTGAAGTGTTATAGTATAATTTTCGGTGAGAGATGCTAATTGTGACATTTGCATATTTTTCGAGAATGATAGAAAATTTAATTGATATTGTTAGGGATTCTTCTAATGTTTTTTTATTCTTCTTTTTCTAATTCCTAAAAGCTATATTTATTGTCACCAAATTAATTTATAATATTAAACTAATTATTATTAATTTTTTATATGAAAATTTATTGCTTTAAATGTATCTATAGTCCTAATTATTTTAGCTTAATTTATTTATATTATGTATATGAAGTCACATATTACATTAGGTAGTTTATATCAGGTAATTATATTTATCAAATAAAATATTCTTACCCCAATATATACTAATAAATTTAAGAATATATTATATTTATATGAGTATATGGGTTCAATAAGAAACACCTTTATCAAAATTTTAAAAAACATCACTTAAAATTTGAGAAAATCTATTTTTGATAAAGTCTATACAATTAATAAATTTATGCATTAGTTCAAATAAAAATTACAAGACATATATTAAGTTTAAAAAGATCAATATATTTAAATAGGTTAAATAACTGAAGCTCATACTTAAAATATGTGAGAATTTAACTAAAAAGTAAACAAAAATAATATTCCACAAACCCTATGAAAAATATAATTGCTGTTTTATTTTTAATTGCCCAGAAAAAAGTGAATGCAACACTGAAATTAATTATAAATGCCATGGAAATAAATAGTTTTATATAAAAAAATAATACAAAATTGCAATGATTCATAAAAATAAAATGACAAAATAATTCCTTTTATTTTTTTAATATAGATATTTAAAATACATATTTTTTTTTTATATTTTGTATATTTAAATAATTTATCTTTAGTATGGGATTGAGTTTAATCAATTCTATGTTTAGCTTTATAAAAATATAAGTTTGAAATTAAATTTCAATGCTATTATATTAATAATTCTATTATTAGAGTATATTATATGAGGTAATAAAATATAATATATGATTTCTTTAGTTAACTGACTTTATGGGTATAGCGTTTCTATTCACTAATTGATGTAACTAAATATAATAATATATTTAATTATTGGCTGTAGATCTAACTTAACTAATTTTTGTATTTATTAATACTACAAAAGGAATTTATATTTTTTAAAGAAAAATTCTAATTTTTAATTCGTTTATAAACCTTTGTTTTGTTATTATTTTAGTAAATAGAAATATTCATTGTATTGGTATTAAATTTTAAATATAATTAAATCAAACAATTATAGAAGAGAATTATTATCATAAGCTCCGATGACTTTTTTTAATTAGTTTTATTTATAGAAACTCTATTTTTAGCCTTTGTAAATTATTTAATTAGTTATGCATTAATATTACGCTAATTATACTAATTTATAAAGTATATAACAATTCTAGAAAGAATCATAGCTATAAATTAATTAAAAATTAAAAAATTTAAAAATATTAAAAATAAATAAAAAACCGATGAAAACTATAATTGCTGCCACTCTATTAGTGATATTGACATCTTAAGAACAATTAACATTTGGAAACATCAATAAATGTACAGACAAGCTCCAACTAAATTGCCCAGAAAAAAGTGAATGCTACACTGAAATTAATTCTAAATGCTATGGAAATAAATAGTTTTAAGAAAAAGAATAATGCAAAACTGCTAATGATTATTATTCCAAAATAAAATCAGAATTAAAAAAGTACGAAGATTAATAAACTTTTCCCACTCCTGATGAATTGAAAGCTCACTTCGACAAATATGAAAAAGTAACTCTAAATTAAATACATTTATATTTTAAACAAGGAAATTAACATTATAATATGAAATAGACTACTCAAACGACTACAGCTGTGAACACCTTCATATCTGAATATACTATCAATTATAATGCTTATAATGCTGATAAAACCCAACAGAACAAAATTGTTTTATAATAGAAATATGAAGACCTAAACAAAGTTAGAAGGCTTGTGTTTGATGACTAAAAAATCTCTGATGAAATTCAATCTAAATATATAATATGTAATCGATTATGTTATGATTCCCTTTCTTAAACTTCCTAAACAAAATACAAAGATACTTAGGAGTGCTTTCACTCAAATATAACTAAATAATAAGTTGATACCATTTATAAATAAGCTAAAATTAATATTGATGGTAGTTAAACCAGCAGTTCTATTTTAATGAATGCTTGTATAGTTGTTTTATCTATTATTTTTGTATCAATTTTGTGAAATTTTATCATAATATATATATATTACAGCATATATACAATTAAAGATATTAAATATGTAAAGATTATTGCAAAAACTGACAGAATAACTATTTTTTTATTAAATAAATTTTGGATAAATAGATCAAAGTAACTTATATATCAACTATCAATTAATTTTAAAAAGTCATAAGGTTTCTAATATATATATTATTACACATTTCTAGTATTTTTTTAAGAATTATTATTTTTTCATCCTTGTATAATTTTTAAGAAATATTCACAAATATGGAATAGCTCAACTATTTCAAACTATATGTTGGATTCCAAAAAAGTGTAATTATTGTATTATGAAATATTAGAATAATTACCATATTTTCTCATTGGTTAGCTTTTAAATAATAAATGATTCGTTTTAATACCAATAAAATTGACATTCTGGTCAAATTAAGGAGTAATTATGTTAGAATTTAAAATAAAATATCGAATAAACGGCTTATAAGGCATTTTTATAAAGAATGTAGCAGAAAGTGTAAATTCCTAAAAATTAGAAATAGGGTGAAATCACTATAAATAAAAGTAATAAAAATTTGACCAGGGTAAAGATTTGGCGCGTATATGATTTTCGATGGGTATTTAATTGTATCCTTGGTATATATTAACTATAGATATTCCTCTAAAAATAATTTTGATTTATACTATTATTTTGAAAAATGCTGTAATATAACAAATATGCTAAAATTACAATAATTTATGTTGATATATTTTAGTGATTATTAAGTAAATATACTGAGGTTATTTTATCATAAAAAATAAATATCCAACTTTATGCATTAAAGTATTTTTATTTGAACACAATAATTATTAATAAATAATGAAAGGATTAAATTCAAACAATACTATATTTAGCATATATGGTGGTATTAAATTACTATTTCTAAAATTAGAATACAATATATAGTTTAATTATAATTTATGAAATATGATTATAATATTTAATTTTATAGAGTTTATATTTTTAGCTATTATTCGATGAAATTAAATATTAATTAATAGAAATGCATGAAATATCAGTAAGTTTTAAATTTTGAAATTAATTAAATTCTTAAGTTAACCAATTTTCTACTTAATTCTCTAATTATTTTTATATTTATTCATACTATATTTAGAATAATACTTAGGAAAAAATCCAATATAAGATTTTATAACTTAGATTTTATAATTATTTCTATTTATTGAGATATCATTTGGCCTGAAATTAGTCAACTAATTATTTGGGACAATAATTTTCATACACACATATAAACTTATTGTAATTATTAATATTTTTAGAAACTCTATTTTTAGTCATGTATATTATTAATATAAAAATAATAAATTATTATGATAATGATGTAAATTTAAGAAACTGTATAACAACATTAGAAATAATTAAAGTTGTATAATTAATTAATAAATTAAAAAAACTAAAGCCATTAAAAAAATAAACTAAAAACCCAATGAAAACTATAATTGCTGCTACCCTATTAGTAATATTGTCATCTTAAGAATAATTAACATTCGGAAACATTAATAAATGTGCAGAAAAGCTCTAACAAAATTGCCCAGAAAAAAGTGAATGCTACACTGAAATTAATTCTAAATGTTATGGAAATAAATAGTTTTAAGAAAAAGAATAATGCAAAACTGCTAATGATTATTATTCCAAATAAAATCAGAATTAAAAAAGTACGAAGATTAATAAACTTTTCCCACTCCTGATGAATTGAAAACTCACTTCGACAAATATGAAAAAGTAACTCTAAATTAAATACATTTATAGTTTAAACAAGGAAATTAACATTATAATATGAAATAGACTACTCAAACGACTACAGCTGTGAACACCTTCATATCTGAATATACTATCAATTATAATGCCTACAACGCTGATAAAACTCAACAGAATAAAATTGTTTTATAATAGAAATATGAAGACCAATACAAAGTTAGAAGGCTTGTGTTTGATGACTAAAAAATCCCTGAAGAAATTCAATCTAAGTATATAATATGTAATCGATTGTGTTACGATTCCCTTTCTTAAACTTCCTAAACAAAATACAAAGATACTTAGGAATGCTTTCACTCAAATATATCTAAATAATAAGTTGAAACCATTTATAAATAAGCTAAAATTAGTATTGATGGTAGTTAAACCAACAGTTCTAGTTTAATGAAAGCTTTTTTAGTTATTTTATCTCTTATTTTATGATATACCTATGAATTTACATTTTATTTGAAAAAAACTCCTTTATTTTTTGTGATTATTGATATATATATATATTAAGTTGTAAAAAAAAAAATATTATTTATTTTTCTAAGTTCAAATTAGGCGTATTTTATTTATTTAAATGATAGGATATATAAAAATGACCAGTTTCTATCTAATAAGGTTTAGCATATTTTGATTTCTAATTTTAGACTTTATTAAATCTTTGTATTTTAACTTTTTTATATTTTATATTTCCATAGTTGGTTTTTATTTTATATTTATTGTATTTTTATTTATATTATTGTTAATAATATATAAACGCTTATATAAAAATGAAATCTGATAATTGCTAATAATTAAATCTCATATTATTATATATGTCTAAAAAATATAAATTTAGTTTTTTCTAAATACTTTTATTAGTACTATTAATATTTTTTAAACATATCACTTAATTTTTAATTAATTAATAAAAAAATATTGAATTCATAAATATACTAGTAATATATATATATTGGAAGCTGTTATTAGAAAATAAATATATAAATTAGTGTATAAAAAATTTAATCTAAAAATTAATTTTGTTATAGCCAAATTATAATTTTCAAAAGATTAAGAATATTTTAAATACAATAATTTATAATTTTAAATATATAACAACTATTAAAACAAAAATGTTTAAAAATATATTTTACAATAATTGTATAATAAATATTATTATAAAAATTATCGTATAAAAGTATGACTATTTTTTACTTATCATATATTTTTCACGAATAATTAACTCTTAAAATACAAAAAATAATACTTTAATTATGAAAAAAAGCAAAAATTTATCAATATATATTGACATTAATACAATATGCTATTTATTAATAAATTAAAAAATAAAAACAAAAACAAAAACAAAAACAAAAACAAAAACGAAAAGTATATATAAAAAAATATAATAAATATAAATTCTGACATGAAATATACTATATTTATAGCTTTATTGCTGGTAGCCCTTTCTAATTAATCAAATATTACTATTGGAGACACTTTTGATTGTATGGAGAACTTATAAAAAACATGCCCTGAAGGAAGCGAATGCTACAATGAAATAGATACAAGATGCTTTTCTAACGAAATCTTTGAAAAATCTATATCATGCAAGGCTGCAGATGAATATTAAATGAATCTATACTTTTCATTGGATATTCTTTCTGGATAGGATTCATTCCCTTCACCAAAGATCTTAAACGATCACTTCGCTAAATTCTATAAAATAAATTTCATAAATACTTCTCATTTTATAAATAATAAACTAAAATAATCTGAATAATTGTTACTAGAGTTCTCCAACTGAATTGATAGTTAAATCTTTCATTGATTAATATACTTAACTCTATGATTAATATTCTAAAGAATAAAGCCAAGATGCCAAAACTTAACTAATAATGATATATTAAGGTTATGATGATGTAGCTTAACTAATTCTAGGAGATTAGTAAATTCCAGCTGAAATTTAAGCATTGTTCATAAAATGTAGTATTTTATGTTATGATGTATTGTCTGTAAAGATTAAGGAGAAATATATAGAAAATAAAAAGTGTATGGCTCAAAATATAAGCTCTTAAAAGTTAGAAGAAATCACAAAAGAATCTAAAGAAGAAGTTGATGTTTACTCTAAACAAATCAGAGAAGCATTAAATATTACGGATTCTGGAAAAGAAAGATCTTCGGGTGCTGTACATATTACTGTTTCACTAATTATGTTTTCTTTGTATGTAATAGCTTTACTGTGAATAAAAATATATTGAATTTTTTTTATATTTAATATATCATTCATTTATTTATATCTTGTATATATTAAAATATAAATTATATCATATTTATATGTTGAAATAAGTTATAGTAGACTATTTTTGTATTTAATGTTGTAAATTATACCTTAACTTTTAACGATGTACTTTATGATAGTTTTAAAAATAGTCTATTACTATATCAATTAAATTTAATTTCAGTAATTATAAATTTTTTGATTTAAAGCATAAATTAAATTTTTAAATGTAGTTATTTTTATATTAATTATTATGTTTAATTAAAATTTTTATATATTTTAAAAATTATTTTAATTATTATAAAAGTAAAATAAATAAAATAATTTATAAAATTGTCAATAAAAAAAAAAAAAAAAATATATAATTTTAAATATCAAATAAATAATATAAAAAATTAAAAATTTATATTTATTCTTAGTTTTCTTAAAATTTGTTAATTTTTTTTTGTTTTTTACAAAATTAAAAAATTAAGTTTGGATATAAATTTATTCTAAATAAATTTCTTGTTAAATATATATTTAAAATAACTTTATAAAAAAAATAGATTATATTTATTGTAGTCATATCTACAATCTGATCTAATAAATAACTCACAAAAATTGTAAACTACATCCTTAATATTTTATATTAGAATTAGTTATTTTCAATAAGAATAAGGTATTAATCGAGAATAATATTGTTATTTAAGTTAATTGTTAATAAATTAACAAATAATTTAATTATTATTAACATTCTGAAGCAATTTTTATATAAAATAACTATTTCTAATTAATTTAAATATATTTAGAAATCATATAGAGTTTTCAAAGCAATTAAATTATTGATTTTGTTTTTGTTTCTACAAATTAGAAAAAAATAGAATGTTATATATACATATGAGATAAAATAACAATATTTTAACTTTTTAAATCAAATTATTTTAGCCATAATATTATATGAAGTAACATATTACATCAGGTAGTTTATATCAGGTAATTATATTTCTAATAAAATATTTTTACCCCAATAAATACTAATAAATTAAAGAATATATTATATTTATATGAGTATATGAGTTCATTAAGAAACACCCTTATCAAAATTTTAAAAAACATCATTTACAGTTTGAGAAAATTTATTTTTGATAAAGTCTATACAATTAATAAATTTATGCATTAGTTCAAATAAAAAATTACAAGACATATATTAATTTTAAAAAAATCAATATATTTAAGTAGGTTAAATAAATGAAGCTCATACTTAAAATATGTGAGAATATAACTAAAAAGTAAACAAAAATAATATTCCACAAATCCTATGAAAAATATAATTGTGTTTTATTTTTAATTGCCCAGAAAAAGTGAATGCAACACTGAAATTAATTATAAATGCCATGGAAATAAATAGTTTTATAAAAAAAATAATACAAAATTGCAATGATTCATAAAAATAAAATGACAAAATAATTCCTTTTATTTTTTTATATAGATATTTAAAATACATATTTTTTTTTTATATTTTGTAGTTAGAAATTAAATTTCAATGCTATTATATTAATACTTCTATTATTAGAGTATATTATATGAGGTAAATAAAATATAATATATGATTTCATTAATTAACTTTATGGGTATAGCGTTTCTATTCACTAATTGATGTAACTAAATATAATAATATATTTAATTATTGGCTGTAGATCTAACTTAACTAATTTTTGTATTTATTAATACTACAAAAGGAATTTATATTTTTTAAAGAAAAATTCTAATTTTTAATTTGTTTAAAACCTCTATCTTGTTATTATATTAGTAAATAGAAATATTCATTGTATTGGTATTAAATTTTACACATAGTTAAATCAAACAATTATTGAAGAGAATTATTATCATAAATTCCGATGACTTTTTGTAATTAGTTTTATTTATAGAATATTTTTAGACTTTGTAAATTATATAATTAGCTAACTATTAATATTACGCTAATTATACTAATTTATAAAGTATATAACAATTCTAGAAAGAATCATAGCTATAAATTAATTAAAATTAAAAAATTTAAAAATATTAAAAATAAATAAAAACCCGATGAAAACTATAATTGCTGTCACTCTATTAGTGATATTGACATCTTAAGAATAATTAACATTTGGAAACATCAATAAATGTACAGACAAGCTCCAACTAAATTGCCCAGAAAAAAGTGAATGCTACACTGAAATTAATTCTAAATGCTATGGAAATAAATAGTTTTAAGAAAAAGAATAATGCAAAACTGCTAATGATTATTATTCCAAAATAAAATCAGAACTAGAAAAGTACGAAGATTAATAAACTTTTCCCACTCCTGATGAATTGAAAACTCACTTCGACAAATATGAAAAAGTAACTCTAAATTAAATACATTTATAGTTTAAACAACGAAATTAACATTATAATATGAAATAGACTACTCAAACCACCACAGCTGTGAACACCTTCATATCTGAATATACTACCAATTATAATGCATATAACGCTGATAAAACTCAACAGAATAAAATTGTTTTATAATAGAAATATGAAGACCTAAACAAAGTTAGAAGGCTTGTGTTTGATGACTAAAAAATCCCTGATGAAATTCAATCTAAATATATAATATGTAATCGATTATGTTATGATTCCCTTTCTTAAACTTCCTAAACAAAATACAAAGATACTTAGGAGTGCTTTCACTCAAATATAACTAAATAATAAGTTGATACTATTTATAAATAAGCTAAAATTAATATTGATGGTAGTTAAACCAGCAGTTCTATTTTACTGAATGCTTGTTTAGTTATTTTATCTCTTATTTTTATGATATACCTATGAATTTACATTTTATTTGAAAAAAACTCTTTTATATTTTGTGAGTTTTAATATATATATATTAAGATTGTAAAAAAAAAAATATTTTTATTTTTCTAAGTTCATAATAAAGCTTATTTTATTTTATTTTATTTTTTTTAATAATATGATATATAAAATAGCCAACTCTATAGTAATAGAGATATTAATATAATTATAAAAAATCTATTGAGTTAGATGCACTTTTTAGTTTTAAATATATACAAAATGTTAATTTTTTTATATTTCTAAAATAAAAATTATATTATTAATGAAATAAATTCTATTAAATTTTAGTTCATTAAAAAAAATTATTATTAAAGGTCTATAATAGTCAAGTGATTATAATTATTCATTCCAGATCCTTGACTACTTAAGGGTATATTTAATTGTTTTGATTATTGTTGAAAAGAACATTATTTAAAATATTTATATTAAATTATAGTATTGTCATTTCAACAACAAAATTTTGAAACTATGCTCTATTAATAATTAATAAATTATATTAAATTATTAGAGTTACCTAATTATTTTCAACAATTGAGTCTATTTTTCAAAATCGATTCAATTATTTAATTTTTAATTTAATGATAATCCTCTTATATAATAAACTAATTAAATAGTATATGATCAATTAAAAAATTTGCTTAAATTCTTTAAAATAATAATAAGATATGTAATTTCACAAAATTTTAAATTTTCATATAAAAAAAGAGAAATAAAATAATTTGAAAAAATTTTTCCTTAATTGCCTATATAAAAATAAAAATAATGTTTTAGCATAATTATTTAAAATTATATGCTATTTAATAAATATTATAAAAGTAAAACTAAATATAAATAATATATTTAAATAAATTAAAAAGTCTATCTCTAAAATGGAACACATCAGGGTTCAAAATTAAGTCCTGCACTTTTTAATTTTTACAAGGTAGAATAATCAAAAGCTATCAATCATTTCTAATATTAAATAATAATAGGCTATTTAATTTAAGTTATTATTAACTATATTCTTTTTAAAATTTATATTTTAATTTGTTTGTTCATTTATTAAAAGAGAATTTTAGTATAAATTATATGCTGCGATATGGAAGTATTATCAGACATAGATACCTAAAATAATTTACCATAGTGACGGCTTATCTCCAAAAAAGTGTTGATGTTTGTATAAAAAATCATCTTAAATATTGAAGATATATACTTAATATCACTTATTTAAATTATAAATTATTATGCTACTTATAATATTTAGTAATAATAAAATAGTTATTATATTATATTTTATTAAATTTATTAAAAATATATATAAAAACTAATAATAAAAATATAAGAATTATAATATATAAAATAACTCATTAAATATTTTCATTCTCTAACTATTAAATTTAATTTTTATGAGCCTTTTAGAAAAATTTTTCGCTATAACAATCAACTATATCATGTTAATTTTATGAAAATATTAAATATATATAGAAAATTTATTTATTAATTTAAAAATTTATTTATTAATTTAAAACAATATATTATTTATAATTCTGCTTACTTTAGGAGGAATTTGTATGGGTAATTAATTTTTCAATGTATTTTTTCTGTATTTTTTGGATTTATTTCGTTATGAATGAGAATTTATTGTATGTTAGTCTTTATTTGGAACACTTGCAAAAATAGTATGTATACTAATATAATTTGATTATTTGGTATAATTAATAACCTTATCATTTGTGTTTTTTCTATAAATATAAAATCTATTAATTATTAAACAATTTAGTTTATTTTCTTGGTTTGTCCAAATCAGTGAATTTTACAAATATTCTTTATATTTTTAGAAACCCATATATTTTATGTAATGCCCCCCTTCATGCTCTCATATGATTTACTTCTATTGATGTAAATTGAATGTGAATGATTGGTGCTACATATATATTTATATATTTTATATTAGATATTTATGTTATTGAAATTATATATTTTTGGAAAAATAAATGATTATACAGATATCATTGTCTCTATTTATATATTTTTAAGATATTGAATTATTATTTTAGAAGTGATTTAATTGTTCAGTTTTTTTAATTTAGTGATAATCCTCTTATAAAAATCCTATATTTTTTATATTAGCTTAAATTATCTATAATGAATGTAAACATTAAAATATTCTATAAGAATTTAAATTAATTTAAAAACTGTTCTAAATTTGAAATGAAGTATTTTTGAAATTTTTTTCTGGATTCCTATTAATTAATAGTTTATTATATAATAAGATTTATATAAATAACTTACAAAATTTTATATTTGAATTCACTCATATCTACCATCTGATCTAATAAATAACTCACAAAAATTGTAAACTACATCCTTTATTTATTAGAATTAGTTATTTTCAATATGAATAAAGTGCTATTCGAGAATAAAATTGATATTAAGTTATTGTTAATAAATTAACAAATAATTTAATTATTATTAAAATCAATATTCTGAAGCAATTTTTATATTAAATAAGTATTTCTAATTAATTAAAATATATTTAGAAATTATAGAGAGTTTTAAAAGCAATTAAATTATTGATTTTGTTTTTGTTTCTACAAATTAGAAAAAAATAGAACATTATATATATATATGATAAAATAACAATATTTTAACTTTTTAAATCAAATTATTTTAGCCATAATAATATTCTAAATACTATATTTTTATATTTATTTTGTTAAATAAATTAATTTATAATATTAAACTAATTACTATATATTCTTTATATGAAAATATATTGCTCTAGATTTATCTAAAGTTCTAATTATTTTAGCTTAATTTATTTATATTATGCATATGAAATAACTTATTACACCAGGTAGCTTATATCAGGTATTTTATTTATCTAATAACAATTTTTATCCCAATAAATACTAATAAATTTAAGAATATATTATATTAATATGATTATATGAGCACATTAAGAAAAACTCTTATCAAAATTTTAACAAATATCATTTAAAATTTGAAAAATCTAGTTTTGATAAAGTTTATAAGATAACTAAACTTACGCATTAATTGAAATAAAAAATTGCAAGATATATATACATATATATAAAGTTTAAAAAGATCAATATATTTAAATAGGTTTACCTTTCTTTAATATAATATATATTTTTTTAAGTATTTAAAAAATTTAAGTAAAAGACAGTATAACTTATTATATATCAGTAAAATTAAATCTATATAATGAATTTGTCATTTAAACACCATAGTACACGAATCATTTTAAAATATAATTAAACTAATTTAATTATTTTATATACTATAAAGATTGATTGGATATAAAATACATTAGTATATTTAGAAATAATTATTGTAAACTCATATAAAAATTCATGGATTAATCACTAATAATTTTATATTTTAAATACCTGATATTTATTTTTGAGTGATAATATTAATATTAGCGTGCTAATATATGAAATATTAATTACTTATAATATTAATTAATGCAAATTTTAAATATTAGTTTCTTAATATATATATTAGCTCCTAAAAATAAAAATTTGGAGCTAATATAAAACAAGAAATAAAAGCATTATTATAAATTTTTTATATGAGTTTACAATATATTATGAGAATTTACAAATTTTTTTTTAATTTAACACTATTTTATTATGCTTTTAATTATAATATTTAGAAATAATAAAATAGTTATTTTATTATATTAAAGTTATTAAAAATATATAAAAACTATATGAAAACTAATAATACTAATATAGAATTATAATATATATAATTTTAATTTTTTTAAACTCATTAAATATTTTCATTCTCCAACTATTAAATTTAATTTTAAAGGTTTTATATAGATTTATAAGCTTTTTAGAATTTTTTTAAGCAATCACAATTATAATTAAAATGATTTTAAGACTATCTAAAATATCTATATCTTCGCTTTTTATTTTCTTTAGTATTTAGTTATGTATTAAAAAATGACTCCCATTATTATTTGTCTCTCAAATTAATATAATAAGAATAATTGAAATTAGATTTGGGTTTTATTTAATCTACCCAGAATATAGTTCCATGGTCATAGTTAGCTTTTTCTAATGTATCATCTATAACCCGATCAAGTTTGTATTATAATTTTGATATTTTTGTCTAAGATAACATAGAATCTTCTTACATATAATGTTTAGCATATTTTGATTTATAATTTTAGACTTTAATAAATCTTTGCATATCAACTTTTTCTATGTTTTATATCTGAATCATGGGTTTTTAATTTATTTTTATTGTATTTTTATTTATATTGTAATTATTATTATATTAATGTTTATAAAAAATAAATCTGATAAACTCTATTAATTAAATACTTATATTAATATAATATTATAAAAGAATTTACAATTTAACAAAATATATATAATGAGACAATAATTTTAATTTATAATTCTGGCTTAATGAACATTATTAAAATTTACTATAAACAAGAAGAAGAAGAAAATTCTTTAATTGGAGCATCTTGATTATATCTAAATATAAAAACGTATTTATACTTTAAATAATACGAAAAATTAACATAATATTATAGATAATAATCAACTGTTATATTCTTTATATAAGAAAAATTTTATAAGAAAAATCTGAAATTATATTTCGATGCTTAATTATCTTTTTATTCGTTTTTAACTAGTTATTTTTATAATTTTTAATTATTAAATTTTAATATATTAATACTATAATTTAATAACCATTTGTTATTTTGGGTAAGATAAAATTTGTATTTTTTAAAAAATAAAAAAAATTTGTTTTTATAACAACATTGAAGTAAATTAGCATTTATTATTATTCTACTGTATTTTTACCAAATGGTTAATTAATATTATGAAATTGTAATTAAATTTATTTTTTCTGAATAAGATAGTTAAATAGAGTTATAAAAGATTATATTAAACTAAAACTATATATATATATTACATAATATGTACCATTTCAATAAAAATATACCACTTTATTATTATGATATTATATAAATAAGTAGTCAATGTCATAAGTGATTATATAGTTAATATAATAATAAGAATACAACTATACTTTATACGGTGTAAAAAATTTTATTTGCGATTTTAAAAGATTATCTTATAATATAATTTAGCTAAAAGAAACTTTTCTATTTAAAAACTATAAGAAAAATCCGATAAATTAAAAATTTATACTAATTTATTCTAAAAAAATTATAACGAAAAATACAATTATTCCAATATAAATTATAACACTCTTTTTATATCTACGATAAATTTTATGAAAACAGTAAAAGTTAATAAATATAAAAAAAAATTAATTTGTATAAAATATAATCTATGGTGTTTTAAGTTTAAAATTAAATAATTTTTATAGATATTTATTATTATATTAAAATTATTTTTAATTTTAATTTAATTGATTATTTTGTTTAATAATAAAATTATACTATTTCAAATTATTAAGAAAATGAAACCAAGTTGAAATAGATATATTTAATATTTTTTTTTAATGTTTGTTATACATAAACTAATATGAATTTTATGGGGAGTTAATCCATTTTAATAAAAATTAAGTTATACACAAACCTTTGTTTTTTATTTAATAGATTCATATTCTTATAATAACCAGATCTAATTTAACATATATTATAATACTTGTAATTTATATTATTTCAAAAAATTAATTAAAAATTATTATATTAAAGTTAAAATGTATATAATTTTAAATAAATAATATATATATATATTTATATTAATTATAAAATAAAATAGTTTGAAATTCTTAAAAATTTTTCTTTACAAATCATTAAATCATTAAATATTTTCATTTTCATACTATTAAATTTAATTTTAAAGTGTTTGAATAGATTTATAAGCTTTTTTAAATTATGTTTAACAGTCACAATTATATCTATAATGGCTATAAAACTAATAGTAAAAGTGCCATCTAAATTATTTTTTTAATTTAATATTTTTAGTTTTAAAAAAGGACTCCCATTATTATCTATCCCTCAAGTTAATTAAATGGAGATATTTAGATTCAGACCTATGCTTAATTTTATCGGCCCAGAATATATTTTTATGCTCATAGTTAGCTTATTCCTTCAAGTTAACTCTATGAACATAGTTAGATTTAGATATATGCTTAACTTATTCAATCCAAAGTATATTTTTATGCTCATAGTTAGCTTTTTCTAATGTATCATCTATAATTTGATCGATTTTGTCTTATAACTTTGATAATTTAGTCTAAGAAATCATTGAATTTTCTTTCTAATAAGGTTTAGCATATTTTGATTTCTAATTTTAGACTTTAGTAAATCTTTGTAATTCAACTTTTTTTATATTTTATATTTCCATAGTTGGTTTTTATTTTAAATTTATTGTATTTTTATTTATATTATTGTTAATAATATATAAACGCTTATATAAAAATGAAATCTGATAAATGCTAATAATTAAATATTTTATTATTATATATGTCTAAAAAAATATCAGTTTATTTTTTTCTAAATACTTATATTAATAATATTAGTATTTATAAACATATGACATATTTTATAATATATTAATAATGAAAATATAGTTTATAATTATAATTGCAATCATTTATAGTTTTAAATATAATTTTATTCTCAAAGCATAAATATTTATGCTTAGATAATAAATATGTATATAAGAACCATTAAAACAAGAATATTTAAAAATATATTTACAATGATTTTTAAATAAATATTATTATTTAAAATTATGATATAAAAGAAAGACTATTTTTTACTTGTCTAAAATTTTTCACGAATAATTAAATTTTAAATTACAAAATAATACTTTAATTATGAAAAAAATAAAAAATTATAAATATATATTGACATTAATACAATATGCCATTTATTAATAAATTAAAAAATAAAAACAAAAACAAAAAGTATAAATAAAAAAATAAAATAAAAATAAATAAATATAAATTTTGATATGAAATATACTATATTTATGGCTTTATTGCTGGTAGCCCTTTCTACTTAATCAAATATTACTATTAGAGACACTTTTGAATGTATGGAGAACTTAAAAAAACATGCCCTGAGGGAAGCGAATGCTACAATGAAATAGATACAAGATGCTTTTCTAACGAAATCTTTGAAAAATCTATATCATGCAAGGCTGCAGATGAATATTAAATGAATCTATACTTTTCATTGGATATTCTTTCTGGATAGGATTCATTCCCTTCACCAAAGATCTTAAACGATCACTTCGCTAAATTCCATAAAGTAAATTTCATTAAATACTTCTCATTTTATAAATAATAAACTAAAATAATCTGAATAATTGTTACTAGAGTTCTCCAACTGAATTGATAGTTAAATCTTTCATTGATTAATATACTTAACTCTATGATTAATATTCTAAAGAATAAAGCCAAGATGCTAAAACTTAACTAATGATGATATATTAAAGTTATGATGATATAGCTTAACTAATTTTAGGAGATTAGTAAATTCCAGCTGAAATTTAAACATCATTCATAAAATGTAGTATTTTGTGTTATGATGTATTGTCTGTAAAGATTAAGGAGAAATTTATAGAAAATAAAAAGTGTATGGCTCAAAATATAAGCACTTAAAAGTTAGAAGAAATCACAAAAGAATCAAAAGAAGAGGTTGATGCTTATTCTAAACAAATCAGATAGGCATTAAATATTACAGATTCAGGAAAAGAAAGATCTTCGGGTGCTGACTATATCTCTGTTTCTGTAATTATTTTTTCCTATATGTATTAGCTTTACTGTGAAAAAAATATATTGAATTTTCTATATATTTAATATATCATTTATATATAGCCTATATATCGTAAAATATATGTTATATCATATTTATACGTTCAAAAGAGTTATATTAAATTATGTTTGTATTTAATGTTCTACCTTTACTTTGAATGATTTACTTTACAATAGTTTTTAAAATAGTTTATACTTTATCAACTAAATTTAATACCAATAAATAATAATTTTAGATTTAAAACAAACAAAAAATATTTTAAAGTAGTTATTTTTTTATTAATTATTATATATTTTTATATAATTTAACAATATTTTAATTTATTTTACATTATAAAAAAGTTAAATATAATATAAAATTGTCCAATAAATAATAAAAATAGTTTTATTTAATAGTATTTATTTTAAAAGTATCACTTCTTTTGATAAAATTGTTAATACAGATATTTAAAATTATATTTATATATTTTTTAGGTTCTCTAATATTTATAATATTTTTATATGTTTTTACAAAATTGAACAAATTAGTTTCGGTATTAATTTATTTCAAATAAATTTCTTGTTAGAATTATATTTAAAATTACTATGTGTTTGTAAATAAATAAATGTTGTACTGTATTATCAACATATTAATAATTATTATATTTTAAATAATGACTTTAACTTTGTATTATTTATAATTTTACTATATTTTACATAATATTCTTTTGGGAGTATATTTAAAATAAGTCTAAAAAGACAAATAATATTAATTTTTATATTTAAATACTAATATGCGCTAAATATTAATTGGGAATTATTTATTTACGTTTAGTATAATTAATTGCTATTTAAATTATTAACAAATTTATGATATAAAAGTATATTATACTTATATCTTTATTAATATATTTTCACGAATAAAACATCTTTAATATACAATACGATACTTATTATTATTAATAGGCTGTGATAATAACAAGTCGTATCAATAAATATTTTAATATTATAAAGCAAAAACAAACAAAAAACAAAAATAAAATAAAGAGTCATTTAATTTATAACATATAATTTAAAATGAAATAAGTTATAATAATTTTATTATTGAATTTTACCCTTTCCATATAGTAAAATATTACATTTAAAGATACTAAAATATGTGCAGATAATTTATAAAACTAATGCCCTTAAGGAAGCGAGTGCTCTAATGAAATAGAGAACAGATGCTATTAAAATTTGATGTTTACTGAGTCTAAATCTTGTAAAGCATTTGATGATTATAAGTAACAAATATATTTTTCCTTAGAACTTCTTTCTAATTAGTATGATTTCCCTAATCCTTAACATTTAACTGATCATTTTTCTATGTTCTAAAAAGTAATTATCCAAAAATAATTATTGAATTTTATTTTAAATATATAAACTTTATATGTTTAAATAGAGCTCTTCTACTTTAGTTATGATTAAGTCATTCCTTGATGAATATACTTAACTATATGATTTATATAAGTAAAACTAATCAGATAGTATTACTTAAACCAAATTATAATAGAAATATAAAAATAAAATGGATGAAATTATATAAGAAATGTTTGGAGATTAGTAAATTCCTTATGACTTTTAGAGTTTTTTTTTAAGATGCAATTTACTTTGTTATGATGTATTATCTATTAAAACTAAAGAAATTTTTAAGGAAAACAAAGAATGTATGGCTCAAAACCTAACTTAATAACAGATAGATGAAATCAGTAATGATTCTAAAGAAGAAATAGCTTACTATTCTTAATATATAAAATAAGTATTAAATATTAGAGAATCTTAAAAAGTAAGATCTTCTAGGTCATTATAATTGTTTACCTCTGTAGTCCTTATCTTTGTATACTTATCAATAATTTGATCATATTTATTACTATATGCTTTATATAATCTGTTTTAACATTTAAATATATTTTATATAAATATATTATAAGAATTGTTGTATTATAACATTATTCAGTCTGATTCATATTTTATTTATTTATTTATTTATAAAATATAAACTAATTATTCTATTTTTTGTGTATAGTTTATTTAAAACTATTTAAATAAATTAAACATAAATTATATAAAATATCAATATTATTTTATAATAAATTTATAAATATATTTTACTCATTATAATTATTCTTAAAAAAAAAAAATTTAGTTGTAAAGAAATTTTATTATTTTATTTTTTATAAATATTATTTTATTTAACGTATATTATTAAATTTTGTTTATTTACAGATAAATAAGCTGATTATATTTAATTGCTAAATATTAATTAAAGTATAGAATTAGATAAATTGGAATATTATCCAATTTAATAATGTTATAGCAAAATTTTAATTTCAAAATAATTTAACATATTATAATTATAATTTATTATAATTTTAAAATTCTATTTTATTTTTAAACTACAAATAAGTATAGTTGATTATATTAATATATATGTATGTATAAAAAAGATTAATTAAAAATTTTAAAAGTTTGTTAAATACACAATATGTCTACTCTAAATATTAAAATAAGAAATTATGGTATAAAAGTAAGACTATTTTTTACTTGTCTAAAATTTTTGACGAATAATTAACTCTAATTTATCAAATAATACTTTAATTATGAAAAAAATAAAAAATTTATCAATATATATTGAAAATAATACAATATACTATTATTAAATAAATTAAAAACTAAAAATAAAAACAATAATAAAAATAAACAAATAATAAATTTTAACATGAAATATACTTTACTAATAGCTTTAATGCTGGTGGCTCTTTCTATTTAATCAAATATTACTATAGGAGACACTTTTGAATGCGGGGAGAATCTATAAAAAACATGTCCAGAGGAAAGCGAATGCTACAAGGAAATAGATACAAGATGCTTTTCTAACGAAATCTTTGCAAAATCTATATCATGCAAATTAGCAGATGAATATTAAATGAATATATAGTTTTCATTGGAATTGCTTTCTTAATAGGAACTATTCCCCCTACCTAAGGCTATTTAAGATCACTTAGCTAAATTCTATAAAGTAATTTTTATAAATGCTTCTCATTTTATAAATAATAAACTAAAATAATCTGAATAATTATTACTAGAGTTCTCCAACTGAAGTGATTGTTAAATCTTTCATTGATTAATATACTTAACTCTATGATTCGTATTCAAAAGTTTAAAACGAAGATGCTAAATATAAACTAATGATGTAATATTAAGAGTATGATGATATTGCTAAACTAATTCTAGGAGATTAGTAAATTCCAGCTGAAATCTAAAAATTATATATAAAATGTATTATTTTGTGTTATGATGTGTTGTCTGTAAAGACTAAAGAGAAATTTATAGAAAATAAATAGTGTATAGCTCAAAATATAAGTACTTAAAAGTTAGATGAAATCACTAAAGAATCAAAAGAAGAGGTTGATGCTTATTCTAAACAAATCAGATAGGCATTAAATATTACAGATTCAGGAAAAGAAAGATCTTCGGGTGCTGACTATATCTCTGTTTCTGTAATTATTTTTTCCCTATATGTATTAGCTTTACTGTGAAAAAAATATATTGAATTTTCTATATATTTAATATATCATTTATATATAGCCTATATATCGTAAAATATATGTTATATCATATTTATACGTTCAAAAGAGTTATTAGATTATTTTTTTATTCAATGTTCTACCTTAACTTTTAATGATTTACTTTACACTAGTTTTTAAAAATAGCTTATACTTTATCAAATAAATTTAATATCAATAAATACAAATTTTTAGATTAAAAACATAAAATGACGCTTTTATATGTACTTGTTCTACATTGCTTATTATATAATACACGTTTAATTTAAATTTGTATACATTTTAACTGCATTAAATATTACTAATTCTGGAAAAGAAAGATCTTCAATTGTTATATATATCTCTGCTACACAAATTCTTTATTTTTGTATCTAATATTTTTACAGTGAATAAATTTATGTTTATATTTAGTTATTTAAGTATTCACTAATACAATATATATTATGTTGTTTAATTAAAGGATTAAAAAATTGCTGAAAATTATATAAGGATATTTTAATTAATTAATATATAGATATTAGATAAAAATTAATATATAGATATTAGATTAAAAATTTATTATAGATTCATTATCTTATCTTATATTTAATTTATTTCATATTTTTTATAAAATAAACAAAAAATAGTTTTAGAGTATTTTACATAATAAATTATGATATTAAGTTTATAAAAGCTCAATTTAATAATCATATAAAATGAATAAGTAATATTCTAATAAAAATGAAACAATTCATAAATGCTGAAATGGTTTGCTAATTTACTTATCTATTATAGTAAGGATTTTAATTATATTATTGCTATATTTATATTAATATTGTTAATCGCATAAATTAACATAGCAAATATTAAATTATAAATATAATCAAGTTAAATAATTATAATTATTAGTTCTAATTTATTTTTAATCTAAAAATAATAGCATCAATGATTAATCTGTAAAAAAATTTTATAATTTTAAATACTTCTAAGGATTGTATAAATTTTTGAAATTTAAGTATTAATATTGATATATTTTAATCTATTTTTCACGAATAAATTATTATATTTTTATGGGACTATTTAATATATAAATATAATTTGAGAAAAATTAGATAAATAAATAAATATAAAAATAATAAAAAGAAAATAAAAATAAGACAAAATAAAAGACTTAATAAAAAAGAAATTTCATTTAAATATATGAAAATCTCATTTTCTTTCGTTTTATTATCGTTAATAGTTGCTACTACATACTAATAAAATATATATATTAAAGATGTATATTAATGTGAAGACAATTTATAAACTATTTGTCCAGAAGGAAGTTAATGCTATTCAGAAGTTTTTTAAAGATGTACTGGAAACAACTTATTTACATCAAGCAAATCATGCAAAGCAGCTAATGATTATATATAAGAGTTTATATCTTAGTTTGATTACTTTGTAAATGTAGAATACTCAATATAATATACCCCAAAAGAATTATAAGACTTACTTTATAAATATTAATATGTAAATTTCTTTATTTTATTTTTTTATAAATTAAATAATAAATATAAATAATACCAATAGAATCAAAAGATGGTAGACATAATAAGACCATTTTTTAATAAATATGAATAAGCTTATGCATAAAGAGATACGCCCAATGGCCCAACGGAATTGCTCAACTTATTAATGAATGATTTAAGATATACTATTTATGAGGTTGTTAATAATCAATATATTCCTAATAAAATTTAAGAAGCCTATATAAGATGCAATTTGCTATGTCATAATTTATTATCTACTGAAACTAAAGAATTATTAAAACATGAATATAGATGCTATGCGAAAAATCTAGAAAAATATGAATTAAATAAAATACAAAACGAATCTAAAGATGAAATAAATAAATATTCTAATTATATTCGAAAATAATTAAATTTAAACAATTCTGAGTGAAGTATAATATCAAAATAAAGAAAAAGCAGCTTTTCATAAAAAAAACATGTTTAATCTTCATCAATGCAGTTTATTTTCCTATTTTTCTGAATCTTACTTGATTACACATGGATTATTAAAATATACTTTATTAATTAATTAAAAAGATTGTTTTTATACATTTATATTCATTTATAAGTTATAGCTTATATATTTAAAATGTTTTAATTTATCTAATAATACTCCTTGCTTTTTTAATATTTGAATTATCATTTTAATATTGTAAACTCATATAAAAAAATTATAATAATTTTATTATTTCTTGTTTTATATTAGCTCCAAATTTTTATTTTTAGGATCTAATATATATATTAAGAAGCTAATATTTAAAATTTGCATTAATTAATTTTATAAGTAATTAATATTTCATATATTAGCACGCTAATACTAATATTATCACTCAAAAATAAATATCAGGTATTAGAAATATAAAATTATTAGTGAATAATCCATAAATTTTTTATATGAGTTTACAATAATATAATCTATTAATTAAAATAGTAATATTATATTTATTTAAATTCTTTGATTGTCCAGCTTACCGTGCTCTTCTTATCAAAAAAAAAAAACGAAAACAATCTACATTTAAATTTCTATGATATATTTATTAGCAATAACCGAATATTTTTAAAAATAAGTATTAAAGTAAATATTAAAATTCCATAAAATATATTTACCCATTATTTAATATACTAAAAACACACTATGCAATATTTTTGTAATATAATTAGTAATTATTATAAAAAACAAACTGCTAAGTATAATTATTTTAGATAGTGATTTTATATATTTATAATAATAAATTATTTAAATATATTTGCAATTTTAATTTTATATCATTTAGTAATTTATTTAGTATAATTTAATCATATTTTCTTTAATTAAATTATTAGTATAATTTCATAAACATATTATTTAAATAAATTTATATCTAATAAAAAGTTAAAATTGTATAAAATATTAAAGATGATTTTTAAATTTATATCTAATTCCACTTTTATATTTACTTTAAATTTTGAAATTAAAGTTAAATCATTGGGATAATTAATTAAAAATTTCACGGAAAAATTATGACTTTGAAATTAATTACTATATTAAATTCAATCTATATATACTAAAAAACAAATGGTTAATATTAATTTAATAAATAAATATAAAAATAAACTAAAAGAAAAATTAAAAAAATGACAAAATTTTATTTTATGCTAATATTTACTCTTATTTAAGTTTTAACTTATTAATAAAATTTAAATATTGGAGATGTAAATATTTGTAAATAAAATTTTGAATAAAGATGTCCAAAAGGAAGTGATTGCTTTTCAGAAATTTCTAAAAGATGCTATGAAAATAGCATATTCTCATAATCTGATGCATGCAAATAAGGAGCTGATTTTATAAAAAGTGCTACTTCTAAATTTTAATATTATTTAGATGGAGAATAAAAATATATATCCCAAATCAATTATAAGAATTACTTAGGGGTATAAAACAGTAAATAAATAAATATTTTGTATATATATATAAATTAAATAACTAAGTTATAATTGTGATTATAGAATTATTTTTGGAAAGATAAAATAGAAAAATTTTTAGAAAATTATTACGACCTTTATCTTTAGAGAGAAACCAAAGAAGGAGAGATAAAGATATTAGTTTTCATATAAAATAATTTACTTCAATTAATAAAAGAGATTATTGATAGTGAATATATTCCCAACAAATTATCAATATCTTTTATGAAGTGTAGTTTAACCTGCTACAATGTACTATCAATAAAATCAAAAGAAAAATTCATAAAAGATCATTTATGTTATGCCAAAAATTTATTTGAATATGAGCGAGAAATATTAATAAAAAGATATAAAGATGAAGTAAATGAAGTATCTAAATAAATAAAGATATAATTAAATATAACTGATTCTGAATATATGTAAAATGAGCAAGAAAAAGAACTGGAAGATTAAAACGATTAGGAAAAAATTAAAATAATAAAAAAAAGGCTTCAGCTTCTTATCTGATTTAAATGTCTTTACTTTTTATCTTTTTAAATATTTTTATCATAATTTGAATGATACGAGAATTATAAAATTGATATAAATTAATTTTCATAGTAAACAATTTAAAATATTATAGTAAATAAAATTTATATTAAATAGTATATGTGTATTTGATTAGTAATATTAAAATTATTATATCATAATTAGAATCATGGATAATTTGATGCTTAATTTAAATTATCATAATTTTTATCTGTATGTTGATTTTATTAATATAAAACAATTTAGTTTATTGATTATAAAAATAATGATTATTATATTAAATATAGTCATATATGATTATTAAATTTTTACAATACTTGAATATTTTAGCTTCAATTTAATAATTAGAGGCAATTTATGATTTATGATATAGCCTATTATTAATTCCTATATATTTAAACATATATATATACAATTTAAATTACATTTATTACTTAAATAAAATATTATGATAAATCTTTATAATAGTCAGATATCTTATTTCTTATATTATTATTACTGACTATTTCTCCCATTTATATGCCTTACTATCGTAAGTCAAGAACCTTTGCATGCAAAATAACGATTCTAAATTCTAAAATTATATTTATATCATAAATAGGATATTGAAATTCTAATTATACATTTATTCCAATGTGATTTTAGCTTCATAAAAATACTGGTAAGCAAAGGAAAGTATAAAAAACTATTTTTTCTTTAAAATTTTAAATATTTAGATTAAAAAAATAAAGAAAACTATTATTTTGAATAAATTTTTAATTTTTTATATGAGAAATATTTATCTAATGTATTTTTACATAAATATTTTTTATTTATTTATAATTTCATATTAAACTAATTAAGCCAGTAATAATACAAACTATATTTTTAATACTTATGTTTTATTATATATAAAAGTAAACTTTTCAAGTATTTATGTTCAAGAATTTTCACTATTTATTTATAATAATTAAAAAAAAACAAAAAAATTAAAATATAAAAAGAAAAAGAAAAAATAATTATTAATGAAATAATACTTAATAATTGGTTTACTACCCATTGCACTTTCCTCTTAACTATTTTTTAGCTTAAGTGATGCGATAAAATGTACTGAAGATATGGATAATATTTGTCCAATGGGAACTGAATGTTAAAAGGAGCTTGATGAAAGATGTTTTAAGAACTAAATTTTTACTGAATCTAAATCATGTAAACAAAGTGTCGACTACATAGAATAGCTCTAGCAGGAGTTTGATTAGTATTAAAATTCCAAATAATTTCCTAATCCTTAAGTTTTCGTAGATAACTTTTCCAAATATTTAATGGTAAACATAAAAATTATTTGTAAAATATTTCATTTAATTTATTCTTAAACTTAGAGTTCTGATGTTTAATAATAATATGATTAATTTCTTCAACAATATACTCCCTAATATGAAGCTTATAATAAAAGTAAATCGTAGTATGACCTGTTAAAATTATCAAACATATACCCCTTGCAACTACATAAATTAATAAACACTATCTTAGATGATTAGAAAGTCCCATTTGAAATTTAGAGTTCTTTTATAAATTGTAGCTAATTGTGTTATGAAGTCTTGTCTGACAAATCTAAAGATAAATTAATTCCCAATAAAATATGTTATTCTAAATATTTAACCTAATCGTAATTAGACGATATAAACAAAGACTCATAATAGGAGTTATCTTTGTATTCTAAACAAATAAAAGAGTAGTTAAATATAGACCAATCCGAAATAAAAATGATGTGAAAGAATAATCAAATAACTCTCACTTAATTTCCTTTATTTTCTATTTGATATCTATTTTTATTTTTATTATGATATGAAAGCAATATAGATTTTAAATTTAAATACATATATAGAATATTAATAATTATTTATGGAAAGGATTTTAATTCATATTTTTGAGAAAATATATATTTAGTAGAATTTTTAATTTATAATTAAATAATCATAATAAAAACTATTGATTTAAAAAGACTTTTTGTATAATGAATAATTTAAATTTTTTCTATAATGAAATATTTGTAAAATAATAAAAATCTTAAAGTATTTATTTTAAAAATATTGCGTTCAAAAAAAACTTAATAAATATAAAATATTATAATTCTATTATTAGATATATAATATATTAATATTATTATATTTAATAAAACAAAAAACAAAATTAATGTATTAATGGGTTTTAATATTATTTGATAAATTAATAAAATTTAAGAAGAAACTAGTAATAAGTTATGCAATTAAAATTTTATATTTTACTTGTCCTTCTTCTTATATTTATTGTTATTAAAATTTATTAATTGATGAATGAAATTAAAAGAAAATTATTCAGGTGTTTTTAAGGAATTAAATAAAAAAAATAAATTAATAATAATCACATATTATTATTATATAATATTCTCTAAAAGAAAAATTTTAAAGACATTAAACAGTATATATAAAATTATGTCATATAATAACTAGATAAATACAACATTTCCTTTGAATCAGTAATTTACACAAGGAAGAAATATATACAATTAAGAAACTATTAGTATAAGGGGGCAGGAAACTGATCAATTGAATAGATTAGATGATAATTTATTGTAATAAATATCCAAATTAGGGTCATCTATAAAGAGAAATTCAAATTAAACATAAGACCTAAATATGTTTTAGTTAAATGTATGATTATTAAATATAAAATTATTTTGTTTATAAATTTTATTATTTAAAGAATTTTGAATAACAAGTCAATAGAAATAGCAATAGCAACAATAACTATCTTGAATAAAATTATTAAAATTAATTTGAAAGAAATTTCGAAGAAAGAGCAAATAATCAATTTTAAAATAATAATAATAATTATAAATAATAGATGAACAATGAAAATATTAATAGTTGGCAGAATAAAAAGGAGGGAAGAGTAAATGAGTAATTTGCTGGAGAAAATAATAACAAAAACAATTAATAATAGTTTTAGTAATAAAATTATGGAAGGTAAAATATGATGGAAGATAAGAATGTTTAAAATGGATAAAGATAGTAGAAGTTGTAGTATGGAGAATAACTAAGATAATAGGTATGTATTTATATATATATAAAGTTTATTTAATTTACAAATAAAATATTTCCTAAATAAACAAAGATGAATGAGAAAAATAATAACAATTAATATAAAAATGAAGTTTTTGTTGATAAAAAGCTGGCACTGCAATAAAAATTCGAAAATGAAATAAACAGAGGATTCGCCAATGAAAATATGTAAAATAAGTATAACTTTTTTATATAATTTTAAAAATATTTTATTATTATAAAACTAGTCATACAAAGAGACCTACTGTTTAACCATAATATAAACAATAAGAAGTGGAATCCAACTATTAGTAATAATATTAATAGACTAAAAATACTTTGCAATAACAGCAACAGTAATAATAATACACATAAGAGAGGAATTATTAAGTAATAATATCAATTATATCATAAATTATTAAAAAAATTAAATAAATTATAAAAAAATATTAAATAAATTAGATAGGATCTGAATAAAAGTAAGAATTTAATGGAAAAATTGGAAGAAATTTGCTTAAACATGAAAATGATAACTAAGAGCAAAATTAGAGAGAGGCACAGAAAGTAAAAATTGTATTAAATAAAAAGTTTAAATTATAACTATTAAATTTCCAATTTTTTAATAGAAATATGAAATGTAAAAGGCATTATCGGAACAAATAAAGCAAAAAGAGGAAATAAAACGGTAAGAAAAAGAAAAATTAAAAAAAGAAGAATAAGAATATGAGTAAAAAATGTTAGAAGAATAAAGGAAAATTAAGCAAATATATGAATAAGAAGAAAAAATTAAAAAAGATAAAATGAAATAAATTTTTGAAGAAAATTCGCATTAAAAAGACACTCTCAAAAATAAAGTGAATCATAAATAATAAATGAAACATTCCAATCTATATGAAAAAAATAATGGAAAATAATAATAATATGAAGAATAAGATTTAAAAGCGAATAGTAATAACAATAATAATAATGAGTAAAATGTGAATAAAGCTGTTTCTTAAGACTATTTGCTAAAAGAGAAAAGGGAAATTGGCATTTTACCTAATGAATCTATAGCGGATTTTTAAAGGAAAACGAACAATGAATTCATTAAATAACAATAAACAACCTATTAAAATTAATATCCAAACTAATAAATGTTTTAACAATAGTAGTAATATCAGCAGATATAACCGTAAGAATAAACCTATTATTATATTAATTTTATAATTTTAATATTTTTTAAAAGATCTATATAGTAGAGATAACTTGAGGAGTTAAGAGTTATGTTAGAAGATTAACAAAAAAGTCTTTATCACCAACTTTAAAAAGTAAAAATTGACACTTAAACGGCTATTGAGGATAGAAATTATGCTTAAATTGAACTATAACGACTAAGAATGCAGATGTAAATGTAATAGGAATATGCCCAGTATAATGATGTGAACAGTGTTTATAATTATTACTAAAGAAATTATAATAATAATAGCAACTATATGCAGGAATTCCATGATTTGCCAAGTGGTACCATTGAGCTATAAAATGAGTGCATTTTTCAGGAAATAAAAGATGGTGATAATAAATAATAAAATCAAAGATAAAACCAACAAGATTTATAAAATTAAAATTACAATCCAAATAATAACAATAGGGGTATCTAAAAAAATCCTTAAAAAGTCCTTAATTTTGGCCAGGATGAGGAGGGGCTGAAATCTTTAGTTTCCGAAACGAAGTTAGTTCCATTTATGCAGTAAGAAAACACTGAGTAGTAAAAATAATAATATTAATAAAACCCAAAATAATAATCAGAAAACTAATAATTTAATCACAAATAAATAAATAATTTGGAAGATACTTTTTCTGCGTCAGTAATTACAGGTGAAATAGATAAGTTATTAGAAAAAGCTAGGCAAAAAGTAGTTTTGGAGAGGACATAAATTAAATAGTTATATAATTAATCCTAGTAAAGTTAATAACCTCCTTCTTTTAAGCCTCCATTAGCAACTTAATAAAGGCCTACCTCAAGGGCTCGATAAAGTGAAGGAAAAACTCTAAATATGGCGGGCAGAGCTGTACTGAACAGTGCTCAGAGTAATAGAGATAAAGAGTATTCTAATATAATTAGTGATAAAGAAAATAATGATAAATAGATAGATAATTTAAAAAGTGTATAAAATTAGTATAAAGAGGGTGATGAAGGAAATATGGAAAAACTTGATTATTTATTAGAGAATTTTCTTTCTAATCCATAGAATAATAATAGTTCCAAATAAACTATAGTTAAGTAATGATTTATTATATTTTAATTTAACATACTTAATTGCATTTATCATTATTATAAATTAAATAACTAATTTAATTGTCTAAAATATGTATGCAATTTTCTTTTAATATTTTATATTTAATTATAGTTATGAAATAGAATAAATATAATTACTAATTAAATATATTTAAATAAATCGTGATATATTTTATTAATTATTTTGGATTAAATTACAGATTATTAATAAAATACATTCTACGAACATTTTATATTCTATATTTCTGATATTTAAGTCAATAATATTAATTGATTTTATATTAATATTAATTTACATTTATTCTACAATATCAAAATAATTTCCATTATTCTAATAAATATAAATTATAATATGGATTTAAATAAATAATATTACTAAAATAATTGATTTACTTTTGCCTTAATTATTATTTTATTTTATGTATTGTTATTTAAAAAATGTAAAATAACTTTTATTATTAGTTTAAAGTCTTTGTGTTTATGTGGAAATTATTATTTTAAAAAAAATATGATTGTGTAATTATTCTTTTTATTATTTTTTTTTTTTTTGATTTTCAGTACTTATTATATGTATTTTTCTAATTCAACCTATATAATATCAAACAAAATAATTATTTTTAATTTACTAATAAAGCAGAATTAAAGAAAATATTAGAAAACAAAAATAAATCTATAGATTGAATTTAGTTCTTATTAAATAAAAGTATAAACATTTTAAAAAGAAAATACATTTAAATATAAGAGATTTAGATAGATGAAATATTATTTTACATTTCTTGTCTTTTTGAGTTTACTTTTAATGAATACAAATGGATTGAATGCAGGAACATCCCTTCCTCATTCAATGAAATATACAGATAAAAATGAGGATTACTTTTGTGATAGTTTTTAACACCTTAGTACAAATTATTGGAATAATGTAAATTATAATTTTGAATTAACATTAAAAATCGATTTCTTATTTATGAGACTAATTAATTTTGTTTTAAATATGACATGAATAAGACTATTCACTTTTTATAATTAAGAGAGTAATATTTCCTTAATAATTAATAAAATATATGAAATCATAAGTTTAATTAGAATTAATTTCTAAAAAATGAAAATAATTCTTCATATATACTTATTAAGATGACATAATCTAACTAATATAAATAAATATATAATTTAATAAATCTACTTTATATATAAATTTATACTTTATTTTTTTATATTAATAAAATAAACTTAATTTTAAGTATTTTATATGTGAATTTATTATTTTAATAATTTTTTTTATTAGGGTGGAGCTAATAAAGATTATCTTATCATTGGATGTACATTGGGTAAATTATTAAATTGTATAAAATTTAACTTTAAAAATAAAATTAATATTACTAAAAGGAAGGGGAACATACAGTAATGATTAAAATAGAGAATTTAAATCAAATTAATAAAATTAATATCTTTATTTTTAGTTGTAGAGTTAGAAACAGAAAAAGTCGTAAAATAATGGTAATTATAAAAATATATACAAAATAAAATAATATAATAAAGCAAAATTTTTATATTAGGAGAGATAGTAATTATAATACAAAAACTGATGATGTAGATAAATATAAATCTTTTCATAAAAGTGCAATAGAGATTGTGGGAGTATCAAATTAAATTTTATATGGTTACGGCATTCAAATTTTATTAATTATTAATTTGTAAAAAGACCAAATTAATTTGCATGGAGGATTTTGATGGTATTGAAATTTTGGATTATACACAAGGAGGCCCTAATCAATTAACTATAACAGATAATGTTGATAGATTTAAGTGCCCTTCCTGTGGCAGAAATGTTAAAGTATCTCATAGATAAATGATCTAATTATATGTACATAATATATTGTTTATTATATTGTTAATATACAATATTAGAACTAAATAGATTAAAATAATAATAAATAAAAAAGGAAGTAGGGACCAATCAATAATTGGGTATAGTAGTTTTAGGATATTTAGAAGGATACGTTAGAGGTTGAAAATATAAACTTATATAACATGTATAAAGTTAATGTATTATTTTTATTAATTTAGTAATTGATGTAAATTCTAATAATCCGAGTGAAGTAATTCCTCCTTTTAGACTCGGAACAACCGATATTAGAGGAATATCATAACTTACCGGTACAAGTTTAGTTATTATTTGTAATGGAGTATAATTTTAAATCTATGAATCTAAAAATAATGCTTGGTAGATGATTTAAACTATATTTAATGAGTCACAAGACGCTCTTTATGCATAGCATTTGAGAGGAACCAGACTTTTAGTAACAGTTGAAAAAATTAGATCCAATAATTATTAGTTAAATGGTATTTATAATATTTTTACTTTTGATTATTTATATTTTATTATTTTTATATATAGTGCTTGAATTCACTCCACCTAATATAACTCCTATTTAGTTTTTCAAAGTTAAGTAACATAGAATATATGACGATTTAGATATAATTTACTCAATGTACCATATAAGTGTAAGAATTAATTTATATTATTATTTTTATATTTAACGAAAATATAAAATTAGGGGAGATAATTTATGATAGGTTCATCCAGATTTTATAAATGTAAATATGATAAAATGCATTTTAAATATAATTAATTAACTATTGAAAACAATATTATTTTAGTCTATGATATTAGAATAATTGATAACTCAAATTTACAGCCATCAATAGATGTGTAGGAATTGAAATCATTAGAGATAAAAAACTAGTCAGCTGGATTCTACTAAATTCCCGTACTATATTTTTGGCTATTTTTAAATACTGAAAGCTAATATTTAATGATTATTTTTAATTTGTAAGAACACTAATTATATAGTATACAATGATGATAACTATAATGTCTACATTGATAAATTTTGCCATTACTCATGTGAAAGTTGTAATTAGGGGGATAGTTTTGGGAAATGCAGTAAATTTAGTTTAAATATATGAAGATTTAAATAAAAAAATTATAACATATTAAATTTAAAAATAAAAATAAATAAAAGCCTTGTGTCCCACTTCAACTACAACAGAAAGAGAAGGAGATGGGAAATTAATATCGATAGGACGTTAAATTAATTCTGAAAATAAGTGCGAATGTGTCGATACCAATAACCCCTGTGTTTACATTGATATAGGTAGTAAGTTATGCTACCATCAGTAAATTTTTACAACAGCACCCACCAAATGTTGCGGAACAGATTCTTGTATAAATGATTATTATGCACAGTAATGTCTTCAAAGAACTTCTAATTGTCCAGTCGCAGTTTAGCTGTGTATATAAAATTTCCTTTTTATATTTTATCTTTTAATAAAAATGTATTAAATTAGAATAATCTTATGATGAAAAGCTTGGAGCCTGGTATTGCGAAGCCTATAACTATTTTGGGTATACTATAGGGCAAATAAAGCCATTGTGTCTTCCCTGCCACTATACATGTTATAAATGCTCCGATAAGCTGGAAAACTAATGTTTGGATTGTAATAGTTCAATTACCAACAGAGAATTATAATCAGGAAAATGTGTTTGTAAGGCAGGACACTTTGAAGACCCAGCAAACAAATAAAATTGCAAAAAATGTATATACAAATGTTAAAGTTGTATCAATACAGAAGGTAATAAAAATAAAATTCTAATAAACAATCTATAATACTTCATATTAAATCGTTTAATAAAGAAAATTGCACGTCTTGTAGTTCTAGCACTAGATAGAATTTTCCAACATGTGATTGCAGACCAGGTTATCAAAACCAAGTTGGCGTCAGCGATTGCTATACCTGCCACCCTAGATGTAAAAAATGCAATGAAAAAACAGCGAACGACTGTACGGAGTGTTATGACACATAATTCCGAGAACCAGCTTCGAATGTAGATCCGTAATTCAAATGTGATTGCAAGCCAGGATATTATGAAAACCCGAATACCAATATTCATGAATGTCTGCCTTGTCCATATTTTTGTTCTAAATGTATTAACTAAAATACATGTTTGTAATGCTTTGCTGAACCGAATACTTATCATCGAGTCAATGACATTGTAAATTAATGTCCCTGCTAAAATGGATATGTAGATACTAATGTATTACAGTGTTAATAATGTCACCATACGTAAATAAATTAGATAGTACTTTATATTAAAAATAAACTCAAACAAGTGATTTCATTTAATAGATGTGATAGTTGTGGAAAAATAGGATAAGATGGATGTTTAAATTGTAAATTAAACGCCTATGGAAATCTTTACAGTACAAGTATTTAAAACGGGAAAACAATAGGAAAAGTAATTATTTTATAGTAGATTTTTAATAATTAAAAAAATAAATTATTTTTTAAAAAATCACAGTGTCCTTGCTCAAAAGGGAAATTTGATAATGGATCAAGCTGTGAACAATGCCACTACTCTTGTTTACATTGTTTGCAGGGAAATTAAAAAAACTAATGTACAGAGTGCGATACTGATCCAAATAATCACAGAAAAGCACTATTGAATGGGGTCTGTGCATGTTAGGATCACTATTTCGATAATGGAACAGATTAAAAATGTGATTAATGTGAAATTTAATGTGGAACTTGTGAAACTTCGAGTGCCAATTGCCTCTGTATTTCAATTATTATTAAAATTATTGGTTTAAGGTATTAATATTATAATTTTATAATATACTCAAATAGCATGCTAAGGGTAAAATAGAGAAAATTATGTGGATTTTAATGACTGTAGATGTAAAACTGGTTTTTATTCAGATGGAAGTTTGAACTGTTTGGAATGCCACTATAGGTAGGGGTTTATTTATTTTATTTTAACTTTAAAGAATTTATTTCCATATTTTAGTTGCCAGAATTGTTTAAATGGAAACCAAAGTAATTAGTGTTCAAGTTGCGATTCATCAAAATATAGAGAAAAAAATGCAAATAATGAATGTGTTTGCAAATAAGGGTATTTTGATGATGGAAGTAATGAAGAGTGCAAAAAATGCGATTATTTTTGTTAGGTAATTATAGACTTAATTTTTAACTAAATAATTAAAAAAAATATGTTAAAGAGCTGCATAACTACTAGCGATAACTGCCAGAGTTGCAATTTACTCGATAATAGATAAGACGATGCAGTCAATAAATGTCCTTGTGAAAATGAATTCTTTGATGATGGAGTTAATTCGAAATGCCTGGTTTGCTATCCTACGTATTTACTATTAAATAATTATTTATAATAAAAAGTAAATAAAAAATATTTCAGATGCGCCACCTGTGCTAAACAAGGAACGGATTCTTATTGTCAAACGTGCAAGTAAGGGGCTTTATATGATAATTTTATCGAAGCTGGGAAATAATTTGGAAAAGTAAACAATAATATGATTCTCAAAAATAATATATTAATTTATTAACAAAAAAGTGTCCATGCACTGAGGGAAATTTCGACAATAATAGAACGTGCGAACTTTGCCACTATAGTTGCAAACATTGCTTAGTTGGAAATGGAGAAAATGAATGTGTTTCATGCAATACAGGAGATCCAAACCACAGAAAAAGTTTGGATGGAGGGTAATGTTTATGTGAAGATGAATATTTTGATAACGGAGTTGATAAAAAGTGCTAGGAGTGTGAAATATAGTGTAAGAAATGTTAAGGAGGAGCCAATTAATGTTTGGGTATTTAAATTGATATTTAAAGAAATTAATGTTTATCTCTTTAAAATAAAATATAAATTTTTCTTTTTAAAGAATGCAAAGGTAATAATAGAGTCCCTTGGAATAGCACACCAGCAGAGGCTAGACTCTGTAAATGTTTAGAAAAGTAACAAAATATACGTATTTATTTTATAATTATTCAATATAATTATTAAAAATTATATGATAGATTTTACTCCTTGCCAGGAGAATAAAATTGTTCAAACTGTCATTTAACTTGCAAAAACTGTACTAATCAGTTCGAAAACTCATGTTCTGAATGTGATAGTGCAGCTAAAAGAGAAATTAGTTCAGGGAAGTGCGTATGTGTATCACATTTTTATAATAAAACAGGAGAATATAATTGCCAAGAATGCAGTTATAAATGTGTGGTAAAAAAAGAATATTTTTGGCATAAGAAAAAGTTTTAAAATGATAATTTTTTACAAGGAATGTGAAGAAAAGGGGTCAGAATCTCAATGCACAATATGTCATTCCCCTTAATCAGTTTACTTTAGAATTAACGATCCTGTGAGTAATTGCCCTTGCTAATAAAACTATTATGATGATGGTGTTTCTCCGGTTTGTAAACCTTGTCATCACACGTAAAATTTAGATAATACCCTAAGACAGTTTATATAATAAAAATTAATTTTAAAGGTGCAAATCCTGTGTGGGACCTTCTGAAACTGAGTGTATTACTTGTTAGGATAATGTGTATGGATCTATTTATGATACCAAAACCCATACAGATGGATCAACTATTATAGGAAAGTGTCCTTGTAATAAAGGAAATTTTGATAATTTATTAGCTATAAATGCACCCACATGTGAGACTTGTCATTACACTTGCAATCACTGTCTTTAAGGAAATCAATCTAATCAATGTTCTGAATGTCCTTCTGACTCAGCTCCTACTTTCAGACAAAATTTAAATGCTCAGGGGTAATGTTTGTGTAAAAATCACTATTTTGATGCAGGTAATAGTACGGTAAATTGTTTAGAATGTGAGATATAATGTGGAACCTGCAAAGAAAATGCTTCTAAATGTGAATGTATGTTATATATTGTTATTATAAATATAAGAGATAATTATTGAATATAAATATATGTTAGCTTGCTAAGGAGCAAATAGAAAAACATGGAGTGCAGTAGATTTTTAATGCAAATGTTAAGATAAATTCTATCATAAAAATGATACTGTAGACTGTCTAGGTTGTGATTATAGGTAATAGTTAATGTAGAATAAAATATTAAATAAACTAATTAATTAATCTACCAAACAAATAACTAGTTGTATGACTTGTGAAAACACAGCATCCTATTGCTTAACTTGCGACATAGCAAAACATAGAATATTAAATAATAACTAATGTTTATGTGAAGAATCGTATTATGACGACGGTTTGGGAGAAGAGTGTTAAAAATGCTATTGGCTGTAATTAACTATTAATTACTATATATATAAATTAATAAATAAATAAATAAATAAATAAATAAATAAATAAATAAATAAATAAATAAATAAATAAATAAATAAATAAATAAATAAATAAATAAAAAAGATGTAAAAATTGTTCTAAAAATGGACTTAACGATGCCTGTACAGAATGTAACGGGACATCTTATAATGGGTTATACAATTTTTCCAACAAGTATGGAGTTGTGACTGGAAAGGTAAACATATAAAAATAGGAAATTATATTAAAGTCATTTTTTAATTTCTTCTTAGTGTAATTGTTAGCTTCACTAATGGGATAATGGAACAAGTTGTGAAGATTGCCATTATTCTTGCTATCACTGCCAATAAGGAAATTCTAGAAACTAGTGTGTGGAGTGTAATCCCAAATAAAGCATTTTTCATCGAGTTTTGAAAAATGGAGAGTGCGCATGTGAGAATCATTATTTCGATGATGGAGTAAATGAACAATGCAAAGAATGTTAAATTCAGTGCAATACCTGTTAAAATTAAAACGATGAATGTTTAAGTAAAATATTATAAAAAAAGAATCAATTAGAACAACAACGAAATTAAAATTATTTATATAAAGGTTGTTAAGGAGCCAATAGGGAATTATGGGCCACTGATAATAAGTGTGGGTGTTTAAAACAGTTCTATTCCGATGGCTCTATGGATTGCAAGCCATGCCACTATTCTTGCCTAACCTGTATTGAGATTCAAACACCTTTTGTTGCTGGAAACAGCTTCAATGCCTGTCAGAGTTGCGACACAAACTTATTTAGAGTGTACGATCGTTTCGCCAATACCTGTAAGTGTAAAGAAGGATACTATGATGATGGAACAGATAATATGGAATGTAAAAAATGTCCTTATTTTTGTTAAGAATGCAGTTCAGCCACGCAGTGCACAAAATGCCATTAAGATTCCGTTTTTTAAAGATAAATTGGAAATCATGTCAACAACTGTCCGTGCAACTAGGGCTATTTTGATGATGGAACAAATTCTACATGTTAGGTTTGCTATTTCACGTAAATTGTCATAAATACTGTATTTTTATTTTTGGAATAAACTATTGAATAATTAAGGTGTAAAAACTGCGCCGGAGCAGCGAATAATGAATGTTTGGAATGCAAAGACGGAATTGCATTGACAGACCCTTACAATTTGAATATGCAAACCCTGGGAAGATGCCCATGCCCTAATAAAGGTTGGCTTTTAACTTTCTGGAATAAAAAATTTAATATGTTTATATTTTTTAACTTTAGGTTCTTGGGACAGTCCAACAGGGTGTGAGAAATGCCATTATTCTTGTTTAGATTGTTTGAATGGCGATGCTGTAGATTAATGTACTGAATGCCACAGTCCTTTCACACAAATGCCCTTCAGAACTGCGTTGGACATTGTGGGAGGAGGGAGTGAAGGAAAGTGTAATTGCGGGAATGGTAAGATATGAAAAATATTCTTTCAATTCTAAAATTAAATAAATAAAATATAAAGGATATTTTGACGATTCAACCAACTTAGAATGTTCTAGATGCGAAATTCAGTGTTTTTCCTGCAATAATAGCAAAAATAATTGCCTTAAGTGTCAGGGAAGTAACAGGCTAGCAGAGTCTGATTGTCTGTACAGATTTAGTATTATATAAACCTATTAATTTATTGAAATTAACTTTGTAATTTCAGATGCGAACCAGGGTATTATTATCCAGACACCTTAAATATACTAGATAGAAATTCCAATCCTGATTGTTTAAATTGCAGTTATGTTTGTTTGACTTGCGAAAACAGGGAGGTAAAAATGATATTATTGCACTCTTTTTTTATACATTTTCATTTTTTTTAATAGGATCATTGCACCAGTTGTAAAGTAGCAGATACCACAAGAAAAAATGAGCCCCAGAACAAGTGTCCATGCATAAATAAGTATTATGACAATGGGTTCGCAGATTTAAATGCCGAGTGTTTGCCTTGTCATTATTCCTGCTGGAGTTGTTCCGGTTCTAATAATGATAACTGCACTCACTGTAGAGACATAATGCAAAGAGAATTGACAATCTCAAAGGAATGCAAGTGTAAAACAGGATACTATGATGACGGGTTAGGAAACGAAGCCTGTTTATTGTGTCCTTAAAAGTGTCCAGTTTGCGAAAAATTAGACAAATGCACCTAGTGTACCACTAATCCTGAACATTATCGTTTGAATGATCCGCTCAAAGGGTGTCCTTGTTTGACTGAGTATTTCGAAATGAACAATGAAGTTGTTTGCAGAAAATGTTACTTTACGTAAGTTTATTTTTGAAAGTTTTTTCTTATTGAATAAATAATAAATAATGAAACGTTATTAGATGCTAAACCTGCCAATTTTCGGACTCTTAAGATTTCTGCACCTCATGCAAGTACGGAAATTTGTATAATACGAAAATCCATGATGGAATTGTAATAGGATAGTGTCCTTGTCCCGAATCAGGTAAATATCTAGATAATGGGATTTGTAAACCATGCCACCCCTCTTGTTAGGACTGTTTATACGGACCCAATGCCAATCAATGTATTTCCTGTTCGTAAAACCCTGATTTCCATCGAAAAAACTCTACTGTTAATGGAATTTGCCTATGCAACGATGGGTACTTTGATAATGGAATTCACAATGAATGCTAGCCTTGCTTTGAAACGTGCGAAACATGTGTGTCAAGCAACCTAGCTACTCACTGCAAAACATGCAAAAAGGGGCAATTATACGACTATTAGGGAGTGCAAGGCAACTTGACGGGGTAAAAAATTATTACTTTAAATAAATTAAATTTTTAACCATCTCAATCTAACAATCAAAATAAGGAAATGCGAATGCCTTGAAGAAGGGAAATATGTCAATGAATTTACAAATTAATGTGAAAGTTGCCATTTTACTTGCAAAACTTGTAGAGACGGGCCAAATGATAATTAATGCTTGACTTGTGAAGGAGAAACGAGAGAATAAGGACTTAATAACAATTGTGTGTGCAGGGTGGGGTATTACGAAAATAATGAATAAAAATGTGCCAAGTGCCCTGCCAAATGCGTTTCTTGCAAATCTAAAGATGTTTGCTTTACCTGCAATAATCCCGTACAAAATTTTAGAGACGTTTAAAATAATTGCGACTGTTTAGAAGGTTACTTTGAAAATGAGAATGCAGACGAAGCACAGTGTAAAAAATGCCATGATTTATGCAAGTTGTGCAGGGAAAGCGACGAAAAGACATCATGCTAGTCTTGTTAATAAAACATGGTGCTTGTGAATAAGAAAATTAATGGACTCGGGGAATGCGTTTGTCAAGACAAATTCTACTTAAATTAAAAATCCGGAGTTTGCGAACAGTGCGTGGTAAATTGCATAAAATGCACAGGAAATCAATATGATTAGTGTAAGTTAATAATTTTTATTATTAATGAAAAAATGGTTTATATTAACCTTTTTTAGGCACTTTATGTGAATAAGGATGGCTATTAGAAAATGGAAAATGTGTAAATAAGCCAAGTTATTTTTACACTGAGAAAAACGAAACTCACAGCATTAGTTGTGAGGAAATGTAGAAGATTTATTATAGCCTGGACAAAAAGTGTCATGATAATTGTCCTACAGGCACATATATGTAGTAAAATCCTCAACTGTTCAGCGAATGCAGAGATTGCCACTTATCTTGCCAGGAATGTTCCGGGCCGAGGTAATATCTATTATTTAAATGTTTTTTATTTAATTAAATTCGGAAAAAAAAAAAAATAGTTCTGATAACTGCATTAGTTGTGATATCGGTAGCCAATTAGAATTATGCGAAAACAGATGCACAAAAGAATGTGAAGATTAAGAGAAAACTTATTCGGATGAAGTTTGTTTGAGTCCTTTCCGAATGAACAAATGTAGAAATGTTACAGGTTATAATATTTGCGGGGCAAACTTTTTCTACGATTAATCCAAAAAGAAATGCCAGCAGTGCTATTACTCTTGCAGTTCCTGTACAGACACGACATATGACTCGTGTCTTTCCTGCATAAATTAAAGAGAATTCGTGGCCACAAAAACTTCAGAAAAATCTGGGTACTGCGACTGCACAAAGTCTAGAGATGAAGATAAAGTAGATATAAATAAATAAATATATGTAAAATTTTATTATTTTAATTTAGGAGGGCAATTGTATTTCCAGTTCAGAAAATGGAAATTTCAAAACTTTGAGCTCGTTTTCTTCAATAACTGAACTTGTCCTTGGAATTACGCTTGGGTTTGTTAATAATAAATGGTTTTTACTACAGAGATTTGTGGATTCAGCATAGCAAATAAATTAATTGTAATACATTAATGTGAATTTCGCTAGCAATAACGATAAGGTGCTGCAAAATCTCAACTTGTTTAACCTGAATAGAATATTTCCTTCCTTTTTCACTGATTCTTAAAACAGAAATGAGGTGGAAAGTACTTCAAAAAGAGCTTTGGAAGCTTATTCTTTGTCGAGCAATACAATTGTAAGCAAAAGCGAAAAAAGACTAATCAATTTGGATGGAATGTCTAAGTTCTAAAAAAATGGAATTCTGACCTCTTTGTTCCTCGCCAACGGGTTCGGAGTCGTTATTTGTTTACTCATTGGATACATGGTGCTACTTGCAGTCAGAATACTGAAGAAAAAATTTCCGGAAAATGAAAAGATTTCCATGCTTTCGTCAGCGGTGGACGAAAATCTTTTCTTGCAAATCTTTTACGCAACAAGTGCCGAAGGTGCTTTGTTTTGCATTCTGCAATTTGTTGGAGCCCCAATCAATTCGGACTCTGTCAGCATTTTTAGCATCGTATGCTGTGCTTTTTACTTTTTGTGGGCGATTGCTTATGTATACTATATTGTGAAGGCCTTGAAAAACAATTCCGTGCAAATACTCGAAATCAAGAAGAAAACGACGCAAAATTATCTGAACGAAAGCCGGCAAAGAGCCAAATACTGGTTCGTATTTTATCTTGCTAAGAAAATCGCTCTCACAGCTGTTATTACTCTCTTTTATTTGGTTTCTCCCTATGCACAAGTGGCGGGACTCATTCTTGTTTAATGCATTTTCACTTATTTCATTATTAAACACAATCCCTATGTGCGTAGGTATATAGCTATTCTGAGTAAAGGAAATGAAATCATTTAACTGGTGACTCTTTTTTGCTTTTCGGTGTTGTTATTGAAACTTAAAAAGATTTCACAAAATCTGCGCTTTTAAGCACATTTTTGTTCATTCTTGCCACTCAATTATAACTGTTGTGGAATTTAACCTTTCTAATTGGAAATTTCATTTTCGAATTTCCTGTTTTTAGGACCAATGTTTCTCGGATTTTAGGTCTAAATCAAAATCACGAATTTTAAATTTTAAGCCAAACTGAAGACATGAAGAAGGGCAAAAATATTTTGAAAATCAAGAAATTCATTTTAAAATGGCTTACTTTCAGAGAATATCAAGAATTTTAAAATGAAAAAAGAGAAAAATAATAATAATAACAAGAAGAAGAGGAGTAAGAAGAAGAATAATAGCAATAATAATAACATTAAAAAAGTAAAAATTAAATGCAATCTTTTGTTAACATTTCTGGGTCTAATCACTCGATACCTGACAACATCGATCAGTCCTATCAATTGCAAAGCAGAATGTAGAGTAAAAGAAATAGAAAATACAAATAAAGCAGAATTTAAAGCGGCAATTTACAGTTTGACAATGCTTATAATGTGCAATAAGAAGATCTAGGAAATCAGCATAAAAAGAAGTTTGTTTTGAAAAAAAGAAATAGCCATAGCTAATTTGAGCTAGATAGTTAAAAATCTTCTAATTCGTTTTATTCGAATACTATAGACAAAACAGATTGCAATTCATCTTTTGCCAGCAGAAAAATACCTGATAATAATAACTTATAAAAAAACAAATTAGAATAGTATGATGTTATAGAAATTGGAAATAATTCTCAAAATAATATGAATAATTCTGCTTCTTCGAAATCAAAAGGAAGAAAATATAAAATGTGATCACTATCGAATAATAAAAATGGATTAAAAAATGTAATAGAAAATTTGCTAAAAAATTTATTGATTCCTATAGTTTTATGAATTTCTTTATTTAATATTATTTTTATAATTGATAAAAATTTAATATAAATGTTCGTTTTTAATCAATTTTTTCATTAAAACTGTAAAAATGAGAACTAAATTATATTTAAATAATAATGTTGGTTTAGCTTTGATGATTTATATATAAAATTTTATAAATCTCATATTTACCAGGACCTTTGATTATAAATACTATTATTCTATTACTTTTATTCTCCCTAAAATAATTCAAGACCTTCTTTAATTAAATTTTTTTACCTCATACATATTTTTATGACATCTTCTTGAATTTACATTAATTAATATTTAATTTATTCTTCAAGTGCATTAAAAGTTACATAAATAATTAATTTATTATATAAAACTCTTCCCTTTTTTAATATTCATGAATAAAAAATATTTTGCTAACAATGGTATTATTATATTATTCATTTTAAATAATATGATTTACAAATTGCTAATTTATTGTGTTATTTTATATTATAAGTCGGACACACTTTATTTAAATTTAATATTACTATTAATATATCATTAGGTTTATACTTATAGATTTGAAATTAAATTATAATATTATTTTTATTATTCATTATAATAAGAGTTTTTATAATATAAAAAATAATATTTATTATTAATATTTAAGAAAGAAAAAGTAATAGTGAAAAAAAAAAATTAAAAGTATTTATTATATATTGAAATGGATTTTATTGTTTGTTTGTTTATTTGCTTGTTAGTTAGTTAGTTTACTATACCAATCAACTATTTTATTACTTTAATTTGCTTTTTTCTCTGTATTATAAGCAAAATTAATTTATAATTTTTTAATTTGAAAACAACTACTTATTAAATTAAAAAAGCAAAATATAAAGCTTCTTTATTATTTATTCTAAAAAATAATCAAATAAGCAATCAAACAATAAAGAGGAAAAAAAAAAAAAAAAAGAAGAAAAATTCAAATAGAATAGCATTTTCTACCTCATAAATAAAAACATTTTAAAATTAAAAAATTCGGATTATATATATAAAAAAAATGGAAGAAGAATAATAAAATCAATAAAATTAAATTTTCGAACAAAACTCTCAAATGGCATTGAAAATACCCGAATTCGAAGATCTTTTGCCGCCGAATTAAACTGAATAAGAATAAGATGTCGGGGCTCTCATTGACTTTTTAAAAGAAAAATTTAAGCTAGAAAATGTGTGGACCGATCATTTCGACGCCATTAACATTCTGCGAAGCTGGAACAAGTTCAAATCAATGGAATTCCGCACATTAATGGCAGAATCTCTTCAAAATGAAATCCTAAATGCGAGTGAGAATCTCCGTTCTTCTGTGCAAAGGACTTGTTTGAAATTGGTAAGGGAAATGTTCCAAGTTAATAGGACTTTGGACCTAAATTAAGAATGTGTGTCAAAAATGACAGTAAAAATTTTTGAAAAGGCCAATTTTGATAAGAATTTCATCCGTTAAGAGGCAATAAATGCCATAAAATGTAAATTTGAGCAAATAAATTATTTTCGATTTTCAATTTATTGAGCAAATTTAATATTTAAAAAGGTTTGGAAGGCAATAAAACAGCCATTTGTCCGGCAGTTCTTGGCAGTCTTTGCACTTTGAATTTCGATAAAAACTTTTAAATTTGCGAAATGGCCTGCTCGTCTTTAAGCAAGATTTTAATGCGAAAATCTGCTAATGAATTGCTAAATTCCGAAATGGTTCCGAAAGAAATTGTGTTGGAGATTTTCAAGACCATTGCCAAAAATCTAGAAGGCAAACGAGCCAAAATGAAAAAATCCAGCATTGAATTGTGTCAGTTTTTAAAAAAATAACTAGGAAGCGAAGCATTTGAAACCTGCGTTGAAGGACTGCAAGAAGGAGAAATCAAAATCATTCAACTTAATTCAATGGAAAAGAAGATGGGAGACAGCTCTGCAAAGGCTAGAAACTTTAAAGATTTCAAAAAAATAGAAATTTGCTTTTTAATAGTTAAAATTTGGAATCTGAGCATAAAAGTAATTTGCAATTGGAACATTCTCACTCTAACGGAGATGTTTTGAGTGAAGATTTTGATAATAACAATGGGTTTTGCTCATAAAATCAATAGACTTCGGTAGACACATGTAATGTACTTTAAGAATAATCGCAGTAGTAGTCTGGCTCTATGTTTAAAAAACATCAACAGCAGTAATAGTAATAAGGCCTATGCTCAAGCTAAAGTGTGGAAAATGGAGAAAATATTTATTATATGAACAATAATAATGGAAATAATTGCAAAGTTAATAGTAATAATTATAATGACTTTAAGTAGTAAAAACTATAAGAAGCTTAAGATAACGAAATCGATATAATATGACAGTTTAACACTCACTTTTAAAAAAAGAATTAAAATTTTTTGTAGCTTGGACATAAAATAAAAATGTTTGTTTGTTGCTCACTTAAATTTGTGATAATTAAAATATATTTATAAATTTCATTATATTATTAGTATCATACATTTTAAATAAATCTAATTAAGATAATAAAATTATCGCTCTAATTAATGATTAATTTATAAATAAAAATTGAATTTTTATAATTTTATGTTTTAACTTAATTAATAAATAAAGATAATTTTATTAATAGTAAATAATTGTTCTTTAAAGTAGATTTCATTCCAATATTTAATTTTCATTAATATAAATTTATGATATGCAATAAAATATAACCATCTATCTTATTTTTTATAGATTCGCTCTATAATTTTTTAATATATTTTTGAATTTATTTTATCTAATTTATAGTAAATACATAATATATGTTTACTCTCATATCTATAATTTATAAGGGAAATCTAAAAGGAGCTGAATTTATTCAATTTTCTGGCTTAGATAATAAACAAACATAAATATTTTAATAATCATATTTTAATTATAAAGTTTATATTAATAGTTTTTAACACATCAACAATGACTCTATTTGAATAATAAAATTAAAAATAATTTATATTATTAAAATTATTACAATAAACTTGTTTTAAATTTTATAAATATAGCTCTATTTATGGATTTAATATTTATATTATATGCAATAGTCAATTAAAAATTATATAAAGTCTAAATTCTAATAAATATTCATAGTGTAATTTTGATACAATTGCTGAGAACATTGCATATATGGTATAATAATTTATTAAGGATATAATAAATATAATCAATGAGTTTTATTAATTACTCTTTAAATTATATTGTATTGTAATAATCATAATATTAATATTATATGAATTCATTTAATAACATAAAACTGAATATAAATAAAAATAAATATAAAAAAATATTTTTTTTTAATAAAAATACTTTTATAATTATGAATCTTCTATAGAATATATACACAACTTAAAGAATTAGTTTTTTAATAATAAAGCTTTTCCTTTGTTAATTAGTTCATAGTTATATATTTGATTTTCTTTCTACAGGAACTGGATCAGGGATTATTACTCATCCAAACGGGCATTTCGCATATGCTGTGGCGAATTTTGAAGTAGTTTTTATAATAAATAAATTTAAGATTTAACAAATGACTCAGCATATTAATTTGATAATATATAGCCTGCAACAATGAACTAGTTAATTACCTGCACAGCCAAAGGATCAGTTCATAGTAATCAAATAAACTTAATATTTAGAATTATTTGGTCACATAAAAAATAAAAAAACTATATTGTTTAATAAATCAAATTATTAATTAATTTCTAGTTTGGAACTATTTAACTTAAGTCGAGTAAAGAGTATACTATTAAAGAACCAATGAAATTTGTAGATGTGTTATTTAAATAGAAGTAATTTTTAGCATTTATGTTAGAATAATTATTATATAATAAACTAATTACTGTTCTATATATTCCTCATTTTATTTTATGACTTTTTTATAATAATAAATACAGAGTTTTTATAATATATAAACTATTATAGTCAAGCAATCGGATATTTTCTTGCGGAGACGCCCGAATCTATGGTAATTTACTATATTTATTATAGGTAAAATTGAAATCTAAATTTTAAAGAATGGGACCATACATAAAATACTCCACAAGGCACTTACAATGAATATAATGACACTTCAATCACAGGAACTGTAGTTGGTTTGACTCACATGCCTGTAAATTTTTATATTAAAAATAAAAAATCGATAAAAAAATATTTACTATTAGGGAACCAACTTACTATTTTATGGAACTTAAGATGGAAAAATTAAATGGTTTGATTATATGACTAAAACTAATGTTGGGTAATATCAGCATCATATTGGAGCTGTGACGGAAATAAAACTCGCAAGAGGTACGACCAAACTAATATCTGGAGGTATTGATGGAAAGATTATAGTTACCGACTACACTTCACCTACTATACCTGCACAAAACATTAATAATGGAGCATAAGTTAATTCAATATGTTAGATCGTAATTATAGTATACTCTAAAATCTTATTGTTTTATTAATAGTTAATTTAATCAAGAAACCCAACAATATCATTGTAATAACTGATACTAATGGTGTTGTTAAAACTTATGTAAATTATAATAATTTTTTTTTATATATTTCTTATTTCAAATATATATTATATTAAATATGTCTAGGATTGGAACTCAGGATTATAAGACTAAATTATAAATTCGGCATTTTCTTATTCGGCAAGATGTTGTGCTTGGGTGACTGATACAACAATGTTTTTAGTATCTGCTATTTAGGTTCAATGTATAATTAATATTCAATAAATATAAAAATTATTTGCTAATAATAATTTTAAAAATACCACAATTAAAAATAGTATGGGATTATGAAAACTTAGCATAGGGTTTCTTTGGGTCGTATTAAGGTTACAATATTTTTACAAGATAGGTTGTACACTACGTGAGTTAATCAAACTTAATATTTTTTTCTGGAGATTCAGCGCATATTAATATAAAAGGTGAATTAATATTCTAGTTAAATTATATTCAAATCCTAAAAATTAAACGTTTAATAGGAGCTAAACTTTGTGAATCTGGAAAATATTTGGATCGATTAAATGGGGGACAGACTCCATCAGGCTACTGTGTGGCAACTTGTACTTCAACTCCTTGGCTTAAACACCCAGAATCAGAAAATTTATATTGTCTCAACTGCCCAGTAGCCACTCAATATTACGATAGACCGAGTTACATGTGTAAAGCATGCTATTACAGATGTTAAGATTGCGATATAACAGGTTTAAATTGCCATTCAGCATGCTCACATGCTTCCAGAGTGTTTAACACTGCGTGTCAGTGCTAAGTAGGCAAATTTGACGATGGAGTTAATGCAGCTTGTATAGGTAATAGTTTATTTTTGGTTTTTCAAATAAATAATCTAAAATATTACTTTTTTTTCAGAGTGTAATACCAATTGTAATACTTGTACTACTGTAAATTCGTGTTTAACTTGCAAGAATATTCTTACAGTACAGGAACTAAATGTGTGTAAATGCCCTGCGGGATTGTATGCTCCAGATTCTAATTACGACAGTTGTGTTTCTTGTGATTCTACATGTTTGAAATGTGATTCCTTAACTGGGTATTGCAACTCATGTTATGAAAGTAGGTCTCTTGTTGCAAATAGCTAGCAATGTGACTGCACTGGAGGGTACACTCATTCCTGGACTAAATACTGCTTGAGTACATTATAAATTGAAGTGTTTTTAATTAAAATATAATTATTTGCATTTATAGATTGTAAATACGGAACTTTCAAAGCTACTTTTTCTAATGATTTAGCTTAACTGGTTCTATTTTTTAAAGCCTCTATTAAATCCTCTCCTGGTTTCACAGGAGATACTTCAGTTCCCAGTACGGCCTATTGCTAGTTTTTATTTTAAGATGTATCTTTATATGGAATCAATCCCACCTGTAAGTTAGGATTTACCTCTTAATCAAACGATTCAATATTTGTTTATTTAATTAAATATCCCAAAATAAATATAAATGAAGATGTTTAATTAAAATCAGGAATTTTGACGTTTTCTTCCTCAGTATGCAGTTCACGTAAAATATAATATTTTGAATAAATAATAATTTGAGAAGTTTCAATAGTTTTTTATTTATTTATTTATTTAGCTGACGAATATTTCTCTATTTATCCAGAAAGTAAAGTGTAGATTACAGGCTCAGAAAATATACCATCTTTAATATTATAAGGTCCTTAAAATTCCGTTTCTCTGTGTGAAGGAGTCACAGTTTAGATGTCAGATATATAAAATAGCGGGTAGCGAGACTTGATTGATATATAGTGGTCTTTAGATTCAATAAGTCCTTAAAACTAATCTCATTTAGACGAAATCAACAATTTTATACAAACATCATCCTCTAATTCCGATAATTTTATTAACATTCCGTAGCTGAAATTATTGCAACATACCTCTTATACTATCAAAGCCACTTTTAAGAATTTTGTCAACAAATAAGGTAGCGCGTTGTTTTAATTCAGCACCAAAACATCGACTGGAATAACGACTAACATTGAATAATCAGCTCCTTTTAATTTGTTTACATGGAAATTAAATACCTTTATAGGAGATTTATAATTTTTGGATTGTTCGTAAACATAAAAAAATAATAGATTTTCTCGATTTTTATTTAAAAATAATCTAAATTTCGTTTTTAATAGAAGTGGGACCACATAAAATGTGATATCAAAAATTTTAAAAGTTTACTGGGAAGAGGTAGATATCAATGGAAATTTTATAAAAGAATTGAAGCAGGAAGAAACCACTTCAAAATAAGTAATATATCAACCAAATTTGTACTAATTTGCTGCGCCTTCAGTCCATTATTTATAATTGAGAGCCGTAGATGCACATGATTCTTTGGTGTTTTAAAAAATGTTTACCAAATTTTCCATTCTTTAGAGTGAACTTCTTACTTATATTGTAGGGGGCGATAGAATGAGCGGATTTGCTTAAGAATTGGAGGTGGAAATCGAGGCCAAAGATATTGATCTTCCAGTGATTTAATAGGAAAATGGAATGACCCTCACCTGGTCTTGTGAAGATTTAAACAATTCAAATGCCCCCTGCAAAGATTTGTAGCAAAATTTAATTTCAATGACAAATAATCAAAAAAAATAAACCTTCCCGAAGAAAAAATTCACTCCTTATGTCAGCTATCTCTTCAAAGTAACAACTGATAATGGATCGAAAAATAAAATGACTGATGCAACTATTATTATAATTGAACTCGAGATTCCTCCGTTAGCGGTGTCCCTTCCCGATAATGTGATCAATAATAAAATCAACATGAACGATGATTTTTAAGTTGATATAAAATATGCCAAAGAAATTGACAAGGCGTTTTTCAATTTAATAATTATTTATAATTACGATATTGTTGGAAGCAAAGCATTTCAGTATTCAAGTTTTAGGTAAAAATCATTGGTTAAATAATTATTTTAACTTTTACTAATATTAATTTTTCAAAAAAAAAAAGTTTAAAAATCTGGGATATTTTCTCTAACTTTTAAGAATCGGTTTCTGATAAATTTGTTTTAAGAGTTACACTATATGGTAATTTTTATATTAATATGAATTTAATTAACATGATTATTAATATATTAGATCCTGATTTTTTTATGACAGCTTAAACTTCATATTAACTATAAATTAATTTTCCTCCTAATGTAATTTTAAAGTTAAATATATATAAATAAAAAATGCAATATTTAACAATAATTTAATTTCCATAGCTAGAAAATATAAATTCAGGAATTAAGGTAACCCCTGTTTAAGGTACACCAATTGGTACAGAATTTATTATTTCTTGTTTGGGAATAAGAGATGAAAATTCTCCGCTTTCTTATAGATTTGTATTTTACTCTAATACAGATTAGTATAATTAAGATAAGGTAGCTGGGTCTTCTCCTACTAGTAAAATAAGAAACTACTTAACTGACTTTAGTAATTAAAATTCCATTACAACGATACTTCCCTCCCAAAATAGCAATGACCCTTTACTGATAATGGTGAGTATCAGTGACTCTTTAGGAGCTATAACAAATGTGACAAGTGCCTTTACAGTCAAATACGCTGACGGATATTTGGAATCTTAGAAATTAAATGATGTAGAATAAATAATAAAAAATATGAAAAAAGTGAAATAAACGCTAAAATGAGAATGTTTAACGTTATAGCTTATGAAGTTTCTAATTTTTTGATAAATGAAAATTCTGAATAATATGATAAATATATTAAATTAAAATAATAAGTGTATTAAACTTTAATTAATGATTAGCCTCTTGTAAATGAATTAGCTATTAAGGAATAAGTTATAAAGAGCATCAATATGCTTATGAAAGATAACTCAATAAACATTGATAAAGAAACTCTTAGTTCCAATTTTTTGGAAATAGATAAAGTTATTGAAGAATAGAAAAACAATATAAATATAATTTTTTCCTAAATTAATTCTGGCGATAGCTAAATAACAAAAATTTCTAATAGAGCTAGTGATATTCTGGGAAAATCTATTGATTTTTTAGATAAATAACTACTAGCCATATAGAGCACAAATAATAACAAAAAAAATAGAAGGAGATTGTTATTGACGAATGAAGAAATTAATGAAAATATTGATAAAATGTTGCATAGTTAAAATAATATACAGCAAGTATTTAATTCTTATGTTCTTCCGAATTCTGATCCGATTTCTTATACGGGCAGTAGTAGCTAGCTTACTATATAAAAATCCACAAAAAAAAGGTAGAAGAAGCCATTGGATTTGAAAAATAAAGTGTAAATGCAGCCTTTTAAGATTTTACAAAGCAAAAAGAAACTCATTTTACGAACATGACTTTAGAAACAAACTAGGTATTTGATGTGAAAAAATCAGCTTATAAAAACAACATATTTTAAACTTAAGAAGACTTTCCTTACCCTGATTAAAGTTAATATTTACAAGATATTCAAATTCAATATTAAAATTAGCAAAGTAAAATATAATACAATTATCTAAAAAAATCATTTAATTTTAATATTAAATTAATTATTTTTTAAAAGCTAAATAAAATACGGTTATATCTTAAATAACAGATAAAATAGAAATGAAATTTCAAGGCTTTGTTGATAATTCTTTTGCTGCATGTATTTAAAAAAGCTCAAAGGGTTGGACAAATGAATTTTGTGAATAAGTAGAAACAAAAGATGAAAACAATAACAGTTTTATGAAATGTCTTTGTCATAGCCTTGCTCCAACAAGTGTAGTAAATGACTTAAAAAATGTTTTCTTGAAATCCAATGCAAAAACTGCCTTTTCTGATAAAGGGTTTGAGTAAAAAATAAACATATGTAATATTATAATTCTATTAATTGGAATTTAATTATAGAGCTTTTGTCAAATTTTAATTTTGGAAATCAATCATATTCTACATGTTTTTTTTATAAACCATGACCTTTTGTGCTGGAGTGTATGGGGGGCATAAATTGGATTAAAAATAAATCAAAATAAAACCAATTAAAAATGTAAAAATTAATATTGAAGATGAAGATATTAATTCAAATTTTGAGTACGAAACTGAATTTAAAGGGATAAACTCTCCAATAAGAAATAATATGTTAAGTGGTGTTTCTACTAACTACAAAGTATCCCCTGAACATTAAAATCTAAATAACTTTAATTTAGGATAAGAAAATTTCGAAGGTAAAGATTCAGAACGATGTTTTAGAAAATATTCACGCGATCAGTTAAGAAATAAAAATAAAGAAAACCCAGACAGAACTAAAAAATCAAGCTTTTATAATTAGGACTAATAGAATGGAGATTAAAAATAAGATAAAGATGGAGACGAATAAAATTTACATACTGAGCTTGATAAGGAAGATAATTTAAGCCAGGACATAGAATACATAAATAAAAATAATGATTCAAATGAACATTCTGAAGTTGAAAAAGAAGAGACTATTTAAAAAAGTTTAGATATAGAAAATGATAACGTAAATGGTTAAGAAGAAAACTAATCAATAGATAACAATTTCAAAAAATAGAATAAAATTAATTTAGATATTGAAGAAGATGAAGTATAATAATAAACCTAATAATAGTTATAAAAATCAAATGAAATAGGCTAATAATCCCCCACTCAAAGTATTAGAAAACGTAAAAGGATATGGAGAAAATCATCTGATCCCATCGAGAAAATGAATAAACTAAGTGATAGTATTGTGATTTTTGATGAATAATTATAAAAAAATAGTGAGTTTGTAAAGAGAAATTAAAACGATCAAAAAGCTAAAGAAATATTTACTTAAGACTCTTTAAATACAAAAACCTTAAATAACATAAATGAGAAAATAGAAAAAAAAAAGCTAAGTTTTTAGGATTTGAAGAAATAATAAATGTTTGAAGGAATAGGAGTAACAAATTTTATTTTTAATTAATATGTAATAGTAATTAATTTTTTAACTTAATTTTAAGAAATTACATGAGATCAGCAGTATATATTTTTTTTATGATCCTGATTTATCTAGATCTGTGAGATGTTTAATTTACTATTCAAAAATTACCTTAGTATTGGGTATTACAGCCTTATTTTCAAGGGTAATTATGCTTTAAATAGTTATTTTTATAATTTAAACAATTTTTAATAGAGTGTGAGTTTGTTTTAAAATATCTTAATTGGAGTTGTAACTGGGATTTTGTCTGCAATTCCTATGTTTATTTTAGAACTTCTTCTCAAATCAAAAAAATTCCATTAAAAATAATTGGAGTATTATTTTCAATTGGAGTCATGGGAACCTGCTTTTTCTTAGCAATAACAGGGGCCAGTTTATTAGGATTAAATAAAGCAAATATTTGGGCAGGATAGTACATTATTAGTTTTTTATTAGATATAGCTATATCCTAACCAATTTAATTGGCTATGAAAATTAAATTAATAAATTCAATGATTGATGGAAAGTATTAAAATATACAAAATAAATTGATTAAAATTATATCCAAAGATAATAATATAATGTCATTTTTCTAAAAATGAATATTTTTAATTTTTATTTAAAATTTGATATATATAATATACATATTTATAAAATTTTATAATTATAGAAGTAATAATGTTATAGAAGTATAAAGAAATATGTGCATATTTTTCATTTATTTATTTATTTATTAAAGATCAAGAAAACATTTATTCTCATTCAACTGTAATTATATTGCTTGTATGTGCAAGAATACATTTATTCTCATTCAACTAAAATGAGAAATTAAATATTAATTGAGTTTTTAAATTTATTAAACTTACTCCCTCCTAAAAAATTTAATTAAAAAATATAATAAATTACATAAATATTTTAAAGTGACCAATAGTTATGGAATAAGAAAACTAAAAAATAAAAGTTTATTTCAACGAAAAATGCTTTAAGTGCAGAACTTCTAGAACTCTTTTCGAGCAACTTATAAACGAAAACAATTTATAAAAAGCTCAAGTTGAATATGTATCTTATTTAGAACAAGGATAATTAGATTATGATTAGGTAGAATAACTATATAAATTATTGGGACTTACCAATATAAGAGAAATGGTTAGAGACAATGAAGAGCCATATGAATAATTGAAATTAGACAATTAAGAATTAAGTGATAAAGATATAATTACTGCCATTGTATAAAACCCTATTTTGCTTTAAAGACCTATTGTAGTTTATAAGGGAAAAGCTGTAATCGCTCGGCCACCTGAATTATTATTAGATTTGGTCAGAAACTGAAAAAATTTAATCTGATAGTTGATTATTTTAGTATAATTTTTAATGATATAGTTTGAATTTATTTTATTAACAAATAGATTTTTTGTAGTATTATAATATTTTTTCTTTAAAAAAGCACTTTATTCTTTTTCATTTAATAATTGGTATATAAATTATAATCTCATAAATAAGTAAAATAATTATTTGTTTTATACTTAAAAATAATAAAGGTACATAATATATAATATAATATATAGAATTCTAAGTAAAAAATATCTAATTTAAGATAATAAATACTTCCTTTTTAAATGAATAACGAATTTAAATAAACTATGCAAATTATGTATTCTTATTATTATATAGAATTAAGGTCTTTATTGTAAAAAATTAGTTTAGTATTTAAAATTATTGTTTCCCATTTAACATAATGAAAACATATAACTTAAGGAATACTTTTCACATAATTCTTTTTCTATATCAGATTTATATATTCGTTTTGAATCTACTTAAGTGGTATACATATTTTAATAATAAATTGAATATTTTATATCATTTTTTCTCCACATGAATAATAATAATAAATTGAATATATTTTATTATTTTTTCTCCATTTTAATAATAATAATAATTTTAATAGACAGAACTTTATTTAAATAATTAATTATAGATATATAAACTCTACAAAAAAATATGTTAATAATAAATATAAAAAACTAGAATATAAAAATTTAAAATCTTTTATTAAACCTGATGGGGTAAAATATAACCTGCTTTAAAAAAACAAATTATAAAAATAATAAAAAAATTAGTTGCCAACATCTGATAAAAAAAATATACATGATAATTTACAATTCTAAAAATATTGTGTTTTCAGGAAATTAACTTAAGACCATGTGAGATATAATCATATAATCTAAATCATTCATGAAAAATTTTTGCCTAAGCATTAATTAATCAACCATTTGGTATTTGAAGATATTTAGTATGTTCAAACAAAAGAAAGCGAAAAAGAAATTTAAATAAAATAAAATAATTTAAATTTAATATTGGGAGACTAAATTACTATAAAATTTACATATCGTAATCATAATAAATTAGTATTTAAAGATTTAACAGTTTTAAAATTTTGCTCAAGCAAATACAGCTTGCCTTAACAGATATTCTTGGATTTTTCTAGTTTAGGGTCTATGTGTGAGGCTCCAGATATTCAATAGTTTTTTTATTAATAAAACATTGAAATTTATAATTTTTTATAATAACATAACCCTTAGAATTCCAATATAAATAGTGATAAATAATTTCCCTTTCTATTTGTCAAACTACCTTAAAAATACTGCAAAATGTTTACTAGCGCAATGTGTAAGTTGATAGATGAATTTCCCAATATGCATGCTTATTATTCTTCCCTAGTAATTATAAGCAGAGAAGATATAACAATGTATTCTTTTTATTATAATTTTGTATGTATCTAAATAATTTTAATTAATAAATATTTATTTTTATTAACAGATATAGAGATAAATCAGTTAAATATTTTTTAAATCTTTCTTACAAATAAATAGTAAAAAAATTTACATTGCTAGAACACTGTATAAATGTAGGAAATCGTTTGCTTTTTTTCTTAGATTATAATAAATAAATTGATTACGAAACGATAGATCTTATATATTAAATGAATTATATTAAATTAATAATCTTTTAATAGTGTTTTATTAATTTAGAGTTTAAAAAACTATACGAAAAATCCTAAAAAAGAATTATACCTACTTTACAATTAGTATCCTTTTACTAATAATTTATTTTGCTTTCTAAAAGATATAACATATATGACAGAAAAATTGTTTTTTAATAAAGTTTGGTGATGTTTAAGTTAAAAGAATATGAGAAAGTTTTATAAATTAAATCTATTGACATAGAAAATAATTAATAGTAGCGAATTAAATAAGATATTAATATTGAAGTATAATTATTGAATTTAAAAGCATTAGCTTTGGCCAAACTACATAGTTTTGAATAAAGTTTAGTAGTAGCTCAATAAGCCTATAATAAGTTAACAAATTTAGATTCATTAGTTATATAAAAATAATTGTACAATAAATTAAAAATTTAGAAATCTTCATAAAATTCTAGATAATCAGTGCTATAAAATATTTAATAATAAATAAATTAATTAGAAATATAAATAGCCAAACTAACAAATAATTAATCATAAAATGAAGGAAGAAAAAATGATGATTAATATAACCTATAGCTTTACGAATAAAATTCTTTTACCAATATTAAAATACCTTCATATAAATGCTTATCCTAACAAAATGATAAAAAATAAATTAACCCTTATCATTTTAGACAAATGGATTCTGAATCATTAAATTTGCTTTAAAAATTTAATTCTGCATTTATTGATAACTTCATTAATATTATATTATAATGATGGGATTACATATTTAATAAGATGATGTATATATATAATTTAATTAATAAAATTTAAAACATAACATATACCACATAAATGAATATAAACCATTACTATAATTATATAATAACTAATTATTTATTTATAATATAATATTTATATAATATAAATTATTACTACCATTAATTATGTTTTAAAATCATTTTTTTTTTTTCAATTTATGAAATTACTTCTATCCCTAAAGTAATGTCTTTTATTTTATCTAACTTTTAGAATTTATATTTAATATATAACAATATAAGTTGATCTCAGTAATTTATTATGCAGAATAATAGATTAATTTTATCATGAACTGTCTAAATTATAATTTATTATTTTTCATAAAAGTTTTTTAATCCCACAATTAATTTTATAAATTAAAAACAAATTCCATTAAATCAAATAATTTATTTTATTTATTAAATAGCAATATTATTTTTATATTAAAATTAGTACTGAATACTCATATTAAATAATTCACATAATTCTATAAATTATATTATTTACCTTAAATTTTTATTATTTTTATTAATATTTTCTCATTAAAATAAAAAATAATAAAATAAATATTATTTAAAATATTTTTAGATGCTAAAATACTTAAACATTAAAGCAAGAGTAAATTTTTAATAAAAATATTTTTAAATAAATTACCCAAAATTATATTAATTAGAAATAGATAATCCTAAATAATTTAAAGTTATTAAAATCTATGTAGAATATAATTTTATCATTAAACAATTCTTTTGATATTTCTTATTCTTTGTAGCCAAAAGAATATTTATTACTATAGATATAATTACTAGAAATAGGTTATGATAGGCTCACTTACATAGTGAAATGATACATTAATTTATTTATTTTTTAATTCAATTTATTAGAATTTTTTCGTAATATTTTTAAATTAGATTAACTATTAGTCTTTTAAATAACCTTAAATTAATTTTACTAACTTTATTTAGTTAGTATAATTATTTCATCATATATTTTTATAGTTTTTTTTATTACCAATTCTATCAAGTAATTAAGAGGGAATTAGATGATATATAAAAATTAAATTAATTATGTATATTCTATAATTGACGATTAAATAAACATAATCAAAGTATTTTTTTATATTATTTTTACTTTCTTTTATATTTTTTATTGATTTATAGATAAAATAAAGCATTTTTATATGAAGAAAGTATTATGGTTATAATAAAATTTAATAAAAAAATGTAGTATATATTATATACAATCATAAGATAATTATGATATTATTATTTCAATATAAATTTTTTTCACAAAAAATTTAAATATTAATCCATTTAATTGATATATAGATTATTTTATTTATGTCTAATTCAAAATAAATAGACAGATAATCATTTAGATTGATAGGTTTAAGGGATTATAATTATACAAACACCTATGTATATTGTATAAATATTTCAATTAAAATTTAAAGTAAAAATAGTAATAAAATATAAGTAAAATGGGTCATAACTGCAGTTGTATAAAAATTATAACACCTTAATCCAAAAAATAAAATAGTTAATTTAAAATAACCCAATTAATAAAATAAATTTTTTAAAATATTGCATATTTAGACATATTACAAAGGAAACACTGAAAAATAAAGAAATTATTAAAGAAATTTATGATAGATTTGCTTCAGATCATTAGTAAATAACATATTTAGTTGAAGATAAATTAAATGAAAATTTATTCAATTAATATGAAACAGAATTTGGGAAATAATAAAATAAGATTACAATCACTTCTGACAGAGTTTTTATATAATTTAAATATAAAGATATCAATTAAAAAGAATTTAGACCAGCTAAATTTTAATAATATAGAAAATGTATACCTCATACCATTTATTTAGATTTTTCTCTATTTAGACAAGTTAATATTACTAGAGATCTTAAACCATTTTTTAACAACAAATTATTGAATTTTATAACTATTTAAGAGAGTATTAAGTTGAAAATTATACCTAATAATAATAATTTCCCTTTATTTATGTCAAATTGCCTATAATATTTAGATAGTAATTTAATGATTCCATTGAATTATTATATAATATATATCCTACTATGCATGATTTTTTAAGTTCTTTGATATATGTTTGCAGATAAAATATAATAATGTAAAATTATTTAATTATAAATATAATTTCTTTAGAAGAATAAAATAAATCAATTAATATTTTATTTTTAGAAAACAAAATGAAGATATAATATCATTTATAAATCTCCCTTATACAGATATAATTTAATAATTTCTAAAGCTTGAACACATTCTTGAAGTTGTAAAAAATCTTGTGGAATTTTTAAATTTGCAAAATTTCGCTGATAAAGAGCTGGTAGATTTGATATTCTATGTATTTAAAACAAAATTAATGTTATACTAAAACTATTTTACAGATGAAAATACAAAGGCGAGTTTTATTCAATTATAATAAAAATAATTGACATTAAATGATTTAATAAACTATTTTGAATAATTTTATAAATTTTCCTAAAGGGTAAATATACATGATAATTAAATATTATTTTAATAATCAATGGTTATGTTTAATTTAAAATAATATCAACATTCCTTATACTATTTAGATTAAATAAAATAAAATTATTAAGTAAAAGATGGTCTATATATTCAAAATGACTTTTTATAAGATTAATAAGAATACGTTTAGGGGTTAAATTTGAAAGCTGTTGTGTATGCTTAATTAAGAAACTATTAAAAAAGTATAGAATTAGGAAAATTTGCCTATAAAACTTAATAAAATATATCTTCCTTAAGAATGTTATAATATTTTTACAAAATTCAAAAGACATAAGAATAATATAATAATGAGATCCCCAAATAAAAAAAATAGAAAAATTCTATTAAAATAAAATAAAAATATAGAAAGAAAAATATTAAAGTATGATTCAATAAAAGAGAATAAAAATTTAATAGTATAATTAAATCAAAATAATTTATAATTAGAAATAAAATGCCAGCTCAATGGAAATGGGAAATAAATTACAAAATATGATTTTGACCAATCACATTACATATAAAGTATATAAAATTTTAAAAGACTAGTATAGAAATGGAATATTGAAATGAAAGGATTACTAATAAATAATTTAGAAATATGAATTTTCTTATTTCAGTTTAAATATGGTTTCTATCATATTTATATTATATTTTTAAATTTATATATATTTAATATCATATCTATTTTATATTATTTTTATGTAAAAAGTAAATTTCAAAATTAACATAGAATATATAATCATCATTTTAATAAACTGTCTTATTAATAATTAATATATAGACACAAAACCTAAAACTCCATAATAGGAATACATATCTATATAAAGAAATTCTTGATTTTAATTATTTAAATAAATATAATCTTAATTTTATAGTATATAATTGTATTATTATTTAATTATATATGATAATCTGATCTATATTTTATTATTTGTTTGAATTGGTAGAATATGTTGCAAAAAGTAAAGTATAGTGCAACACAAACTCATAATAAAAATTCATAGAAAAAATAGCTCATCAAAAATACACAATAAACATATCAGGCATAAAATGGTCTCTTTCTCACAAAGGCACTAATTTAAAATAAGTAATTATGGTAATATAGTGTGGTTAAGAGAAGCTGTATACATGTTTAGGAATATTATTGTTATCGCAGTAAGTTACCACTATAATTTTTGTATATTTCTCATTTTATATATGTATAAAGAAATAAATCAATTTAAATTTAAAATGAAAAAAATATAAAATTCTTATTTTTTCATTATGATTATATCTATAGCATATAATATAATTTATAACCTTTATAATATTTTGCATAAATATAATTAAATAGCTTGATTCAATCCTTATTCTAAATTGAATTGAATGCAACCATCTTACTTTATGACATTACAGAAATAGTAAATAAAATGAATTAATTTAATAAGATTATAATATTATTTATATCCTTTTTAACATTCAAAATATCAATTTTCAATTTTTATTTAAAAACTAAAATAATAACTAGATATATTTTCATTATCGGTTAGCTATCTAATAGAGGAATTTTAAATTTTGTTATTGATAAAAATTAGCTATATAAATTATAGGTAAACAATTTATATATATAGAATTGTTATTAAAAAATTAAATATTTGTAAAATACATTATAATATATATAAGGTCACTTTATTTATTACTATTAGATATTAGTTTTTTATTAATATGAGATGTTATTTAATATTATATTTTCATAATTAAAAAATATTTGGTTTTATAGATTGGTATATTAATTTCAGGAAAGATAAATATTCTTTAATAAAATATATATTACTTTTGTTTATAATGTCATAATAATTTAAAATTGAGATTGTAATATAAAAAAGTTAGAATTATTTTTAATAACTATATAATATTATATAAATTTATTATTATTTTTTATTTTTTTGATTATATTATAGTACATATACACATACATAATATATTTAAAAATTTAATATAATTAATAAAATTATATTCTAAATATATCAATTTTGTTTTAAATTTATTATTATTAATTTTAAATAGAAATATAAAGCAAGTATATTACTTTTAAATATCGACATTAATAATATATTATAGAATTTTGAAAAAATCAAACATTTTTACAAAGGGTTAATATTATTTTGAGGATTATAGAAATATTTTTATCTCTAAAATTATTACTATTTCTATATTTACAAAAAATAGCTATCCTTGAAAATTGAAAAGTTAATATAATTCAAATAATTATACTACTAATATATATATGAAGATTGCTATTTAAAATTTATTAATTATAATAAAAATAATTTACCTAAAAATAATATTTAATAAAAGGAGAAAACTTAATTATGAAAAAAATACTTGTATTAATTTTCTTATTAGCATGTATATAATGCAATGGTAAAATCGATGGCTGTATAGACTAATACGTAAATTGGTGTTTTAGATGCGAAAAAGGATATATGAAACTATTTGAATATGTTACTGAATAAGATTTTAATATAATATGTGTAAAGCAATGTGGAATTTCATACTATTAGGTTAATAATATATGCTTGCACTGCAATGTAATAATTTTAATTTAATTTATATATAGAATAATATTTATAAATTCTTAGAAAGATAATAATTGTTTGACCTGTTCTAATTCTGATTCGTGTGACACTTGCTTTGATGGGTATTATCTTGATAAATAATTAAAAAAGTGTATTAAATGTCCTTAAAACTGTTTAAGTTGCGAAAATCTAAATTATTGTACCATGTGTTCAAACAATTTACAATCTCTAAAAAATGACGACGGAAGCTTAAATTGTGTCTGAATTTACTAATGGGCAACATGGACTTTACATAAAAATTTGAATATAGATTTAAATTATAAATACTAAATATATAAATATGGATTTTTAATTTATATTTATTTTTTGAATAAGTGAAATATCATATTTGTTTAGAAAATTATTTTTGTTATATTATTATGTAGTTAAACATTGGGTATTAATATTTAATTATACATATAAAATAAAATAAAATATTACTTTCTTCAAAAAAAATTACAAATCATAATATTTATGCTAGGTTTTTTAAGAAATAATTATGTATCTATAGTATATGAATTAATTATATGGTATTTATTTTGTATATTTTATACACTAATTATGATTATTGGATTAAAAAAACAATTTTGGTTTTAAAAAAACAGATTTAAAAACATAAGTATAATGTGTATATTTACAAATTAATCATTTTTTTTGTGAAAAAATTATTAAATTGATTTAAAAATTTAGTATAGTGTTCAAAAAATAATAAAAGCACTAATCAAAATATATAAAAAAAATCTGAAAAAAACTAAATAAAACAAAATTAAACTATTAGATAATTCTTTGATTTGTAATTATTATTCAAGGAAAGTAATAAAATAAAATAAATATATGTGAACTTTTTAATCTATAGTATATTTCATTATGATAAAAAAAATAAATAAAATTTAATTCTAATTGGTTATTTGTTATAAAATGTTGTTATATAATAATGAAGCTAATATAACCTTTTATTATAAATAATCCTTTAGTAAATTTCATAAACTTAAATTAGTTTGAAAAATATGCTAACCCATTTTGAACTTGAAAAATATTGGATTGAGGATAAATTTGTATATAAATTTTATAATACAATGATGGATATAATAGAAAGAATATAATAAAATAGTTGTTGCTTATTAATAAGTTATTAGACTCCACTTATAAATTATATTAAAAGAAAGAGAGAGTATCTAATAGGGATTATTATTAGATATATAATATAATTTTGTCGTTGTTTATATTATATATTATCACATGAATAATTATAATTTAAAAGTTTTTCTTAAAGTTAAGAGGCATTAGAAAGTGAATGATCCTTAATTATAGCAAACCTTAAAAAATCTAAAAATGTATATAGCCTCTATACATTTTATGAGTTTGTATACCTTTTTATTATTATGTTTTTCTTCCCTACTTAATTTTTCCGATTACTAAATACTCGATTTATTTCAGTCAATCAATAAAAAAAATTTTAAGTTTATTATATATTTATTATAATATGTATCTAATAAAGTAGAAAATATATATATAATTTTGTTTCACTAATATATTTAAATTACTCGATTTATACAATATAAATTGTCAATATGTTGATTTATATAATTTTAAAATGTTAGTTTTTGATTAATTATTTATTTTTTTATTTAAAATATTATGTACTTAAAGAAAATTTCAACTTTATAATTATTAAATTCTTATTATTATCGATTTTAAATTTATTAGTTGGTTAGTTAGCATTATCCACTTCTTTATTAGAAATAATAACTCTAATTATTATTACTGGTCATACGATAATATAAATTCTTCTATAACCTAATGATGTATGTTATTTAATCGATAAAATTTATTTTTTCAATATTAAAAATAGAATAAAAATTTTGTAACTAAAAAGTTATTTTGATTTTTTAGTTTCCATATTTATGATGAAATATTTTAATTTAAAAATTTATAGAATTTTAATTTTAAATTTATTGAGTGAAGTTTTGTATTTTATTCTATATTTTATGTTCTAATTTTAAAAATAGATTTTAGTCTAATGATATTAAAATAATAAAGATTAATAAATTTTAGAATTTATCTAATTAATCATATTATACTACTAGATTCCACTGGATTTTGTATAATAACACATATTTTAGAGGGGTCAATTAAATTGGTCAATATAAATTCTTGACCATTGATTTATTTCAAAATATACATAATTTATATGATTTAAAAATTTTATAGTTGTCAAGAAAATTGTTTTTGACCATTATTCTCTTTTTAAATATTAATTAATATTACATTTTCAGATATTATTGAAAGAATAAAATCTTTTTGACAGAAGCACAAAATTAAATAATAATAATACGAGCCCTTAAACTAGATAAAATAATACCATTTAAAAGTTAATAAAGTATTTAAAAATTTTATTCTTTTAATATTTCTATTTTTTTATAATTTATGCTTTGAGAACTTCATTATACTATTTTAATATTTAAAAATCATTTTAATTTTCAAAATAGAAAAATCCTTTTTTTTTTTGACCGGTTTAACGTAAAATATATAAATTCATTCATAACGTATACACTCAATTAATATATATTTTAAATGTGTATCTATATTAAATAAAAAATTTATGTGGTACATTTACTAGGTTTTAATTTTTTAAATGTTGTTTAAATCTATCTATGCGTCTGTTCAAGTTTTCTTTATTTACATATAGTTATATTCATTGTTTGTTTGTTTGTTTGTTTTTATTAGTTAAGCTGTTGATATATTGATAGAAAAATAATTCCAAAAATATAATAAAAATTTCAAAAATATAAAAATTAAAATACATATACATTTCAATGTAAATGATTATTATTAACTAAAAAACACAAAGCAAAATGAAAATTAAAGTATTTTTTTGATTAATAGTAAAAATTATTATATCATAAAATAAAAATAAAATAGCAAAACTTAAATAAATTATTAAATATAAAATATATAAATAATTTTATATAATAATATTGAACCAAAAAAATTTTCATTCTTGAAATAATTAGTGAAAATATATATATATAATATAAATATTAAGAACAATGGTCAGGAAATTTCTGTTGACCATTATTCTTATTTATAATATTTTAATATAAATTTATTGATATATAAAAGTTGTTTTACCAGTGCCAATTTTTGCGTTATATTGGCAGTAAATATGAAATCTACATAATAATAAAAAAAAATATTTTACTCGTTTTGAATCATTATTATAAATAACTAGTTCGTTATCAATTAGTATTAATTTTTATTCGCTCTTAATTTTTTATATTCATTAAAAATATTTATATATCCTAAATTTATATTTATAGGCATTCTATATAGCTTCATTCAATTTTATTCTTATTTTGTTTAAGCTCATTAACTAACACAAATTTAGTTTCCATCATCAATTTTTTAAATTTAGCTATCCTTAGAACATTTATTGCACTTAGTTGAACTTTCACAGGATTCACAATTTTAAGGACATTTTATACATTTTGTTTGCTTTGTATCAAGATAATATCCATCATAACAAGATTCACATGTAAACATTTTGGAGCATGTCTTACAATTTCTTACAAAAAACTATCAAAGAAAAATTTTTAATTATTATTAATAAAAAATAAAATTATAGTAATTACATCACATGATATACAATATTGATGATTGTTAAAAAAATGACCTTCACTACATTCCTTAACACAACTCGTTTCTAATATTGATATATTCTTATTGAAAGTAGCCTACATTTTTAGATGAGGTCCACAATCAATGCAATCACCTTTATGATAAGAAATACACTCTGGAATATAATTCTAGTAACATATAAAAATTATGAATAATAATGATATTTACTTTGTTTTCTGATAAAATGTTTATTTTTTTTTGTAATATTATGGATATAAAGAAAATTTAAATTATAAAATAATAAAATATTTGTTAATGTGAATTTTATTTAATCGATTTTATTTCTTTTTCAATGTAAAAAAATTATATAAAAATTCCATAATTAAAAAATTATTTTGATTTTTTATTTGCCAAATACATGATGATATATTTTTATTTAGTAAATTTATAGAATTTTAGTTAAAATAATTAAATAAAGTACACAAATTTGTCTTCCATCACCATATTTCCGCATTTAGCCATCCATTGAACATTTATTGCACTTAGTTGCACTTTCACAGGTTTCACAATTTTAAGAGCATTTTTTACATGTTTTTGTGTTTGTATCAAGATAGTATCCATCAAAACAAGATTCGCATTTATTATTAAAGGAGCACTTCTTACAATTTCTTAAATTAAGCTATTAAAGAAAATTATTTAATCATTATTAATGAGTAAAATAAAAATAACGTTACCACATCACATACTACACAATTATTTTTAGAGATCTAAAAATATCCTTCACTACATTCCTTAACACAAGAAGACTCAAATTTATTTGTATTCTTATTGAGAGAAACCTATTTATTTAGATGAGGTTAACAAGAAATACAATCTCCCTATTGATCATATTGAATACACCCTGGAGTTTATCCCTAACACGATATAAAAACTGTGAGTAATACTAATATCAAAGCTTTTTTCATTTCTTTTTAAATTTTTTTTTTTTTTTTAAATTAATTAATTAATTATTAATATTATAAATAAATTAGAGCTTAGTTGTATTAAATAATAGAGGTTAATGAAATAATTAACATTTAGTTTATTATAAATATATATCTAATAAAGTAGACAATATCGATATAATTTTGTTTCCCTAATATGTTTAAATTAATCGATTCATACAATATAAATTGTCGATATGTTGATTTATAATTTTAATATGTTTGATTCTGATCTATTGTTTATATTTTTTTTTGGTAATATTATGTACATAAAGAAAATATCAACTTTATAATAATTTTATCTTATTATTATCGATTTGAAATTTATTAATTGGTTAGTTAGCATTATTCGCTTCTTTATTAGAAATAATAACTCTAATTATTATTACTGGCCATACGATAATATAAATTCTTCTATAACCTAATGATGTATGTTATTTAATCGATAAATTTTATTTTTTCTATAAAAAAAAAAAAATAAAAAATTAATTTGATTTTTTAATTTTATATTTATGATAAAATATTTAAATTTAGAAAATCTATAGATTAAAATATAGAATAGTTAACTTTAGAATTTATCTAATTAATCGGAGTTAGTTTTGAATTCAAGCACATTCAAAAGATTAATTTATATTATTTTATCCTATTACAACTTGATTGCACTGGATTTTATATAATAACATATATATCTATATTATTGTATATTGGTTTGAATTTATTGGATACTATACGACCAGATTGATCTCTTTCTTTAAATTGTTTGAAACATTCATAAAATATGTAAATAAGCTAAATAATATAAATCATCTTGAGTCATTCACGGAAGTTTTCAATATCAAAAATAGTTTTATATAAAAAAAATAAAATTAATATTTTTTAGGATTTATATCATATATCTAGATTTTTATTATTCTGGAAATGAGAAACGATTTTTTAAATGGTTATTCTTATTTAATTTCCTGATTTTGACTTCTTTTATAATTCATCCAAGTATAAATGTCAAAGCATAATAATTACATAAAATTTTGATCTAAAAAGAAATTATTATATATTAGATAAGAAAGTTCAATTTTTAAACATAAAAATTGGAAATTCTTTATAAAGATAACAAAATAATAGTAATACAATAATATATATATTTCATAATATTATATTATTAATGAGTATAAGTAATTCATTCAAAACAATAAATATTTTAATTTAAATATATTTAATTAAAAATATAATAATGATATATCATAAAAAAAAATGTATGAAATATATAGTTTTTAGAAATAATATATGTAATAACAACTAATAATTTTGAAGCAAGCCGCACGAAGAAATATATTAATAATTCAATAATTCTAGATTAAGAAATCCAATTACGATGAAATTGTCTAATATTATTAAATTACTAACTGCATAATCTTATTCATAAATAAATATGTTTTTTTAAAATAAAATATTAAGATTATAGTATAATACAATAAAAATAATTAATATTCATGAGCAAAGTCCATTATGCACTATCAGAAATAGGGAAAGCCCTATAATTTTATCATTATATTGATTATAATATAATATTGTCTTGATATATAAAAGTTTTTCCATTGCTAATTTTGCATTATGTTGGTTCTATATATGAAACTATATAATAAAAAAATCAGAGGAATAATTATGGATGAGGTGGTAAAATACCTAATTTCATATTAAATCACTTCGGTTCGAAACCTAGTGATGACAATTGTTTATTTTGTCAAAAAAAAATTTCCTCGCTCTCTTGATTCCAGTAAGCAGGATAACAATATATGATATCTTAGGTGTATAGAGGGGGGGATCCTACTGTACGGTTTCTTGGAGAAATAAAAATTTGAAGTAGGATCAGGTAGTGTAGTGGCAGGTGACCCTTGCTACCCCCTATGGATCTAATAAAATATCTGGGAGGCTATAGACATCAGGAAACTTGACAGTATAAACACCTATAGATGGAAAAATAAAATGTAGTTCCTGCTATCTCCAAAAAGGAGAGATCTTGCAGAAGCAGCCTTCAGGTGTAACTGGTTTATCTGCAGAAATTAAATATGCAATTCTGAACAAGATTGCATTAAATAACATTAAGCTAATTCAGATATTAGCACAAAGTTAATAAGATTTTAAGTACACCTAAATGTGTACTTGAAGCTTCATTAAACCGGTACATCTATCTATCTATCTCTAATAAAAAAAGAGAAAATATTATATCCGTTTTGAATCAATATTATAAATAATTAATTCGTTATCAATTAGTATTAATTTTTATTCGCTCTTAATTTTTTATAATCATTATAAATATATTTATATATCCTAAATTTATATTTATAGGCATTCTATATAGCTTCATTCAACTTTATTCTTATTTTTGTTTAAGCTCATTAACTAACACAAATTTAGTTTCCATCATCAATTTTTAGAATTTAGCTATCCTTTGAACATTTATTGCACTTAGTTGAACTTTCACAGGATTCACAATTTTAAGGACATTTTATACATTTGGTTTGTTTTGTATCAAGATAATATCCATCATAACAAGATTCACATGTATCCATATAGGAGCATGTCTTACAATTTCTTACAAAAAACTATCAAAGAAAAATTTTTAAATTATTATAAATGAATAAAAGAAAATTATAGTAATTACTTCACATGTTATACAATAATTTTTACGGATAAAAAATGACCTTCACTACATTCCGTAACACAATCCGATTCATAAGTTTATTTATTCTTATTGTAAGTAACCAAAAAATTAGATGTTGTTCACAAATAACGCATTCACCTTTATGATAGTCAATACACCCTGGAGTATATTTCTAATAAGATATAAAAATTATGATTAATAATGATATTTACCTTGTTTTCTGATAAAATGTTTATTTTTTTTTTTTGTAATATTATATTCATAAAGAAAATTTAAATTATAAAATATTAAAATACTTATTATTTTCGATTTTAAATTTATTAAATGGATAATTGACCTTATTTGATTCTTTTTTTAGACATAGTAACTATAATTATTTCTACTGGTCATACGATAATATATATTTATCAATAAAATAATGTGTATTTTATTTAATTGATTATATTTCTTTTTCAATGTAAAAAAATTATATAAAAAATTCTATAATTAAATAATTCTTTTTATTTTTTATTTGCCAAATACATGATGATATATTTTTATTTAGTAAATTTATAGAATTTTAGTTAAAAAAATTAAGTAAAGTACACAAATTCGACTTCCATCCTCATATTTCCGCATTTAGTCATCCATTGAACATTTATTGCACTTAGTTGCACTTTCACAGGATTCACAATTTTAAGAGCATTTTTTACATGTTTTTGTGTTTGTATCAAGATAGTATCCATCAAAACAAGATTCGCATCTATTATTAAAAGAGCACTTCTTACAATTTCTTAAATTAAGCTATTAAAGAAAATTATTTAATCATTATTAATGGGTAAAATAAAAATAACTTTACGACATCACATACTACACAAAAATTGTTAGAGATCTAAAAATATCCTTCACTACATTCCTTAACACAAAAGACTCAAATTTATTTGTATTCTTATTGAGAGAAACCTATTTATTTAGATGAGGTTAACAAGAAATACAATCTCCCTATTGATCATATTGAATACACCCTGGAGTTTAACCCTAACACGATATAAAAACTGTGAGTAATACTAATATCAAAGCTTTTTTCATTTCTTTTTAAATTTATTTATTTTTTTTTTAAATTAATTAATTAATTATTAATATTATAAATAAATTAGAGCTTAGTAGTATTAAATAATAGAGGCTAATGAAATAATTAACGTTTAGTTTATTATAATATATATCTAATAAAGTAGACAATATTTATATAATTTAGTTTCCTTAATATATTTAAATTAATCGATTCATACAATATAAATTGTCGATATGTTGATTAATATAATTTTAATATGTTTGATTCTGATCCATTGTTTATATTTTTTTGGTAATATTATGTAAATAAAGAAAATATCAATTTTATAATAATTTAATCTTATTATTATTAATTGGTTACTTATCATTATTCGCTTCTTTATTAGAAATAATAACTCTAATTATTATTACTGGTCATACGATAATATAAATTATTCAATAACCTAATAATGTATATTATTTAATCGATAAATTTTATTTTTTCTATATAAAAAAAAGAATAAAAAATTATTTTGATTTTGTAGTTTTTATATTTATGACGAAATATTTAAATTTATAAAATCTATAGATTAAAATATGGAATAATTAAATTTAGAATTCATCTAATTAATCGGAGTTAATTTTGAATTCAAACACATTCAAATTAATAATTATTATCCTATTATAACTTGATTGCACTGGATTTTGTATAATAACATATATAACTATATTATTGTATATTAGTTTGAATTTATTGGATACTATACGACCAGATTGATCTCTTTGTTTAAATAGTTTGAAACATTCATAAAATATGTAAATAAGCTAAATAATATAAATCATCTTGAGTCATTCACGGAAGTTTTCAATATATAAAATAGTTTTAATATAAAAAAAATAAAATTAATATTTTTTAGGATTTATTTCATATATCTAGATTTTTAGTATTCTGGAAATGAGATACGATTTTTTAAATGGTTATTCTTATTTAATTTCCTGATTTTGACTTCTTTTATAATACATCCAAGTATAAATGTCAAAGTATAATAATTACAAAAAATTTTGATCTAAAAAGAAACTATTATATATTAGATAAGAAAGTTCAATTTTTAAACATAAAAATTGGAAATTCCTTATAAAGATAACAAAATAATAGTAATACAATAGTATATATATATTTCATAATATTACATTATTAATGAGTATAAGTAATTCATTCTAAACAATAAATATTTTAATTTAAATATAGATAATTAAAAATATAATAATGATATATCATAAAAAAAGATGTATGATGTATATAGTTTTTAGAAATAATATATGTAATAACAACTAATAATTTTGAAGCAAGCCGCACGAAGAAATATATTAAAAACTCGATAATTCTAGAAAAAGAAATTCAATTATGATGAAATTGTCTAATATTATCAAAATACTAACTGCAATACCTTACTCATAAATAAATATGTTTTTTTAAAATAAAATATTAAGATTATAGTATAATACAATAAAAATAATTAATATTCATGAGCTAAATCCATTATGCACTATCAGAAATAGGGAAAGCCCTATAATTTTATCATTATATTGATTATAATATAATATTGTCTTGATATATAAAAGTTTTTCCATTGCTAATTTTGCATTATGTTGGTTCTATATATCAAACTATATAATAAAAAAGAATATTTTACTCGTTTTGAATCATTATTATAAATAACTAATTCGTTATCAATTTATATTTATTTTTATTCGCTCTTAATTTTTTATAATCATTATAAATATATTTATATATCCTAAATTAATATTTATAGGCATTCTATATAGCTTCATTCAACTTTATTCTTATTTTTGTTTAAGCTCATTAACTAACACAAATTTGGTTTCCATCATCAATTTTTAGGATTTAGCTATCCTTTTAACATTTATTGCACTTAGTTGAACTTTCACAGGATTCACAATTTTAAGGACATTTTATACATTTAGTTTGCTTTGTATCAAGATAATATCCATCATAACAAGAGTCACATTAAGTAAAATAGGAGCATGTCTTACAATTTCTTACAATAAACTATCAAAGAAATTTTTAAATTATTATAAATGAGTAAAATATAATAATAGCTATTACATCACATGCTATACAATATTGAAATTTGAGAAATAAATGAGTTTCACTACATTCCTTAACACAAATCGTATCTTTAAACTATCTTAACTCATTGAACTCAATCTATATCTTTAGATGAGGTTCACAATATCTACAATTGCCTCTACGATAGTGAGTGCAACCTGGAGTTGAACCCTAACACGATATAAAAATTATGAATAATAATGATATTTACTTTGTTTTCTGATAAAATATTTATTTTTTTTTGTAATATTATGTACATAAAGAAAATTTAAATTATAAAATACTTATTATTTTAAATTTTAAATTTATTAAATGGATAATTGACCTTATTTGCTTCTTTTTTTAGACATAATAACTCTAATTATTTCTACTGGTCATACGATAATATATATTTATCAATAAAATAATGTGTATTTTATTTAATCGATTATATTTCTTTTTCAATGTAAAAAAATTAGATAAAAAATTCCATAATTAAAAATTCTTTTGATTTTTTATTTGCCAAATACATGATGATATATTTTTATTTAGTAAATTTATAGAATTTTAGTTAAAAAAATTAAGTAAAGTACACAAGTTTGACTTCCATCAGCATATTTCCGCATTTAGCCATCCATTGAACATTTATTGCACTTAGTTGCACTTTCACAGGATTCACAATTAGGAGGGCATTTTATACATTTGGTTTATTTTGTATCAAGATAGTATCCATCATAACAAGATTCACATCTTTAATAATAAGAGCATGTCTTACAATTATATTCACCAGCATACTACTAAAGAAAATTTTTTTATTATTTTTTAAATAATAAAAATAAAAAATTATATTTTCTACATCACACATCACACAATAATTTTTACTGTATAAAAAATGACTATCACTACATTCCTTAACGCAAACCGACTCAATTTACCAATTAGTCTTATTGTATACAAGCTATAAATTTAGATTTGGTTCACAATTGCTACAATAGCCTTTATGATATTCAATACACCCTTGAGTTTAACCTTAACAAGATATAAAAACTATGAATAATAAAAATATTAAAGTTTTCTTCATTTTTTGGTAGTAATTTTTTTTTTTAATTTTTTAATTTATATTATTTAATATAGTTACAGTAAATAAATTATGGCTTATATAGTAGAAATAAATAATGCAAACTATTGGAATATATAGCATTCTATTTATAATAATATATCTCTAATTATGTAGAAATTATTTATATAATTTTTTCCCCTATTATATTTATATTAATCGATTTCTTTCTGATTAATTATTTATTTTTGTAGTATTATGTACATATAGAAAATTAATATTTTAGAATAATTAAATTCTTTTTATTTTCGATTTTAAATGTATTAATTTGTTGATTGACTTTATTTCCTTCTTTTTTAGAAATAATAAATCTAATTATATTTGCTGGTCATATGATAATATATATTCGTCTATTACTTAATCTGTATATTATTTAATCGATTTTTTTTTCAATATAAAAAAAGATAGAGAATGCTAAACTAGAAAATTAATTTAGATTTTTTAGTTGTTAAATACATAATAAATATTATAATATAGTCACATTAGATATTATTTATAATAATTAATTGAATAAAGTTTGTATTTTATTGTATGTTTTATATTATAATTATAATAATAAATTTTTATTTCAATAGATATTAATTATAAAGGATAAGGAAAATATAGAAAAATTAATTTTAGAATTCATTCCATTAATCGCAGTTAATGTTAATTTTGGATTAAGTGTCAATAAATTAATCTATATTAACTACTATACTACACCGTTTGATTCAACTGGATTATGAATAATAACACATATTTCTATATTATTGTATATCTTTTTAAATCTATTGGGTAATTTTGAACGATATTGAACATTTACTTTAAATTATACATAGCTTACTTCTTTTTTTGTGCTTATACATTCTTTGGCATTTATTAACCATTGAAAGCTGCTTAATCTTTACAGCACTTTCTTCAATCTTATTTTTATAATAACATATGTAAAATTTATATGATATATTTATTAGTAAAAATATCTATTTATATTCATCATTAGATCGAAGATCTTTATATTTATTTTATTATAAATTTGCATTATAATTAGGATAGCTGTTTCTTTTTAAATTATTTTATAAGTATTTTTCTTAGCTAAAAGATCATTATTAAAATGAAAGTGCTATAAACATGATCTGTTAAACTAACAAAACTATTTCTTAGAAAATCTAAAATTTAGTGTTGAGAATATATATGAGCTTAAATATGAACCTCTTCATTACTTAAGATAAAATTTCAATTAAGACATTGTGATTTCTCTACTCAAGTCCTAATCGTTTTATAACTATGTGAAGGATAAATTTAATCTGATGTATCTTTAGATTTTATATATGGCATTAAAATGTATTATATATAATTTTATTACAAATTATTTTTAATTTTGTCAAATCTTTCTCAAATGATTATAATTTCATATTTTAAATGTAGAAAAAAAAAGGGTGTTTATATACCCATAACTATGCTGACATAAATATAAAATTGGTTTTTTTTTTTATTTTATTAATGTTTTTCTTTTTATCTTCACTTTCCATTATAAATTATTTAATTTTATTTCTACTAATAAAATTCAATAAAAAGATCAATTTTTTTTTTCAATTACTTCCTTTCAACTCTATTTCAAAAGATTTAAATATAACTACTATAATAATATATCTAGCCTTAATAACTTTTTAAATGAAAATCGTTTGTCAGCCTAATCTTCAGGCATTCTTTTAGATTTAAATTAGAAATTTTCTTCAAAGAAATTTTTAGATTTTATTTTTCGCATCGCACCTTTAGTTGAATGTTATTTTTATTACTTCCATATCTTTTATGATTATGTAATTAATAGTGTTCTTCATAAAAATATTTAATCCATCAATAAACATTTAGTATTTATTTAAGACATTTTTAGCTCATACATAGATCTTACAATTTAAATATTTTATTTAATAAATGCATGATTTATAACAGAAAATGCTGCAATTATATAATATGACAGAGGTAAATTGTGTTTTCTCAATTATCTATAATAATTTACCACTGGATTTCTTATAATAACAATATTTACTTTTTTCTTTAGAATCAGTAAAAAAAATTAAAATAACGAATATAATAATTTTAATTTTAACCAAAAATTATTAAAATTCGAATGTTTATTTATAGTTATTTCAAAAATTTAAAATAAATTTATATTTAAGAAACAGGATATGTATCATTGGAATAGTAATATTTTATAATATTAAAATTCTAACTGTTAAATTTATGTGCTAATAATGTGTTGAAAATGCCTCAAAAGGTTCTAAATTATATTTTTTGGTGTATATTTTTATGTAAAGTATTATTATTGTAAATTGTCCAACGGTGACTCCAACTAATGGTATAAATCTTAAAAATATATGTTTTTATAGTATTATTTGACAATATTGGACAGGGGTTTTGAATGCTAATTATAAAAAATGATTTGGTTTTTTTTTTTAATATAATTACAGAAAATTTTGATCGGATAGAAACTATTATTTTTGAGATTAGAAAGTACAATTTTTAAACATATAAAATTGGAAATTCCTTATAAAGATAACAATAATATTAATTATGAACCTATATTTATAATTATAAATATACTATATTCTTTATTCATATATTTAATTTATTTTAAGAAGATTCTGTATTTTAATTTTATTCACTAGAACTCTTTTCTAAATTTTCAAATTCCTTATTTATTTTTTAATTTTTATTAAGTTTCTTTCTTGTTTGTTATCCCTTAACTGTAGCTTATATTTTTTAAACTTTATCTATTAACTATTAAAATAATAAAAATTAGCTCAAAAATTAATTATAACAAAAATATTTTGCATATTACATCCTTATCCTCAGGGTTATATTATTCTTTAAATTATTATTCTATTTATACTTATGAGTTTGATTTAGATTAGTTATGGTTTTCATTATATATTTCAGATTAACTCGAAACTTTTATTTTTTTTAATTTTTTATTTCTTTTCTGGTTTTGCTTCCTTTATATGTCGCCTATATTTTTGTTACAGATTCTAAAAGCTGTAATTTATTTAAATTTAACATTAATATACAAATATATTTTATAAACTTTCTAACTTTTGCTACTTCTTAGTTTTATGGGTCAAATTATTTTTAAATTGATCGGTCTCTATTTCTTTCTTTTTTTCTTTAACTATTTTTCTTGCATGAGACCCTTTGAAATTAGCTTAGATTTTTGTAACGGAATTAACTAACTATATATTATAATATAAAATATAACATCCATCAGTAATTCTAAAATAATTATATTTATTTTACTTCTTTATCTTCTGGATTAAATTATTCTCTCATTTCTTGATGAAACTTTTCTTTTTTATGTTTTATACTTCCTTTCTTGCCTTTTACCCTTTAAAACCGGCTTATATTTTCATTACTGAGCCTACTAACTAATTTGAATAAAATTAATATACTATAATATAAAATTGAAAAATAGATCATACCTCAATATCATCTTCTTTAAATTATTATTAAAATTATTATTTTTACTAATCTTTTTTTTATTTTAAACTTCTTATCGTGTTTTTTATCCCTTAAACCCAGCCTATATTTTAGTCACAGACTAAATTAACTCTTTATCGTTTTCTTTAAATTGTTCCTAGAACTGCTTAAACTATTCTTATTTTACTTTTTCGACTTTTTTTTGCTTCACTTATTTTCTAGCTTAACCTCCTTTAAAATTTGCTTAAATTTTGATAACACCATTTAACTACAAAATACATAACAAATCCTTTATAAGTGGCAATATATAAACATATTTAGTTATTTTTTATTACTTCTTTATCATTAAAATCTAATTATATTTCATCTCGCCCTGTCGGTTTAGCAGTAGACATATCTCTTTTGGTCTGATTCATTAGTAATGATATAAAATAAATTATAGCATATTTATATTTTTTTATATATTAATATTTTTAACATTACTTCCTCATCTTTTTCTTCTATTATGCTTTTAGGACTTGATTCTAATTTTTGTTTTTTTGATATTTACTATCTTGCCATCTTTCCTTTAAAAGCCGCTTACATTTTTGTAACTGTTCCGACTAACTAATAAAATGGTTATCTTTGGCTATATAAAAATGTCATATAATATTATAGAAATGAATATTTACCTATTAATCCTATGGATCAAACTATTTACTGAAATCTTCTTCTTCTTCTTGATTTTCTTCTTTAACAGGGCTTTAAATAGAATGGTTTGGTTATTGATTATCTTTTTAACTTTGCTTTTAAAAATAAGTTCGTTTATGGTAAATGAAGGCATTATCTCATAATATAGATTTTTTAAAATTGCTTACTTCTTTTTTTTATGCTTAAAAATTCTTTCGCACTTATTAACCTTTGAAGGCTGCTTAAATCTTTATAGCACTTTCTTCAATCTTATTTTTTATAATAACATATGTAAAATTAATATAATTTATTTATTAGAATAAATACCTATTTATCTTCATCAATAGATTAAAGATCTTCCTACTTATTTTATTCTAAATTTGCAGTAGAATTAGGTTAGCTGTTTCTTTATGAAATTATTGTGTCAGTGTTTTTCTTGGCTAAAAGAGCATTTTTAAAATGAAAGTGCTGATTAACATAATCTGTTAGACTTACAAAATTATTTCTTAGTAAATCTTAAATTTCATGTTGAGAACAAGTATAGGTTTAAATGTGAGCTGCTTCATTAAGATAAAATTGCAATTAAGGCATTGTGATTTCCATACTCAAATCCTAACTGTTGGGCACATCGTTATAAATATGTGAAGGGTAAATTTAATCAGATGTATCGTTAGATTTTATGTATGGCATTCTAATGAAGTAGATAAAATTATATTACATATTTATTTATTTATTTTCACAATTTAATTTAGTTTACTTGCCAAATCCTTCCCAATCGATTATAATTTCTTATTTTGCATAACTAAACTAAACGTATTTAGAGAAAAAGGTGTTTATATATTCATAACTATGCTGACATAAATATAAAGCATCACTAAAATTAATTTTTTTTATTATTTTATCAATGTTTTTCTTTTTCTCTTCACTTTCTATTATAAATAATTTAAGTTTTTTCTCCTAATAAAATTCAATAAAAAGATCAATTTTTTTTTTTCATTTACTTCCTTTCAACTCTATTTCAAATGATTTAAATATAACTACTATGGTAATATCTCTAACCTTAACAACTTTTTTAAAGAAAAATCGTTTGTCAGCCTAATCTTCAGACATTCTTTTAGGTTTAAATTGGAGATTTTCTTCAAAGAAATTATGAGATTTAGTTTTTCGCATTGGTTTAAGTTGGACATTATTTTTATTTCTTCCATATCTTTATTGATTGTGCAATTAAGAGTGTTCCCGATTAAAATAACTGTGCACGGATAATATGTATTAGAAAAAATAAGTTCAATATTGCAAAAATAAATTTTTTATTTCATTACTGACTACTAGTTATCCCAAAGTTTCTTGCAGTAAATAGTAGACTCTTGTAGCTATCTATAATTTATAAAAAGCTGAAATTGTAAGGATTTATTATTTCAATTTATTTATACCTGATATTTATTCCTTTGCTTAAAGAGTTTTTTCATTAAAATATTCGCTCATTTATTGATTATTCTACTGCTGTTAATTATGTTTTGGACTCGACTAAGCATTATTTATATTTAAATTAATTTTAGGAGTCCTTTCTTAATTTTGCTATAAATTTGGATGCTGCTTACTTTACGCTGAAAGTCTGGTTTCGTATTCCTTAGCATACTCTAAACTGTTATTTTTTTTCAAATAAATAATTTTTTATAAATAAATAAATAAAATTATAATTAAATTTTCTATTATCCATATAATAATTGAATATATATGTATTTAATTGTGTTTATTTTATTTACATAACTAAATTATGTTAAATTATATTATAATTTATCTGGAATTCATTTCTTACATATTTGAGACACTTTTCATGTGATATTTAAAGTTGTTTGAGGACATTAAATTATGCGGAACTAAAATTTATGGAAGCATTTAGCTTTTAGAGCCCTCTTCTTTTATAAAACTATCCATTTATGAATTATTTAAGCTTTTCAGATTTTATGATTTTTATGGTATTAGTTACACTACTATTATTATAATTTATATAGTTCTTTTTTATAGTTTTATTTGTTTATCTTAGTTTTATTATTATTGGTGTTTTTTATGTAATTATAATTTTCAAGGAACACCTTTATATATATTCCATGTCGCTGTATATTTAATGCAACTCTACTAATTTATTTTATTCAATATAAAAAATTGATAAAAAATTAAATTATTATTCTATTTAAAAATTATATTATTTTTTCAATTTTTTTAAAAAATTATAAATTATAAATTAATGAAAACTTGGAGATATTGAATGATTATATTGTTATTTCATTTTAAAGTATAGAAAAGTAAAAAGTAAATATTAAAATATCTGCATGAACAGTATTTTAAATAATTTTTTCTATATACTATATTAAAAAATAATAAGTATAATAGATATTAAAAATTATATCTACCAAGCTAATTGCTATGTTTTTATAGTTATTATTTTATTTGTTTCCCACAAATAATTCTTAATTTACCTACTCTTTCTGATTGAATTCTTAAATTATGAGTCATCTCACAGATTTATTAATTTAACTCTAATTTTAACTCCAATAAATGAATAAATAAATTTATGAGTAAATTATTATCATATAAATATTCAATCAATAATGCATTCGGTTTTACTGTTTAATAATTTAAATATTATGAATTAATATTAAGAATAACTAAACTTAACCCTAATATATTTGATCATAATAATACGTATTAATATAAAAAAACCCGAATATTTAATTCTTTATATCGTCTTAATAGAAAAGTTAATTTGTAAATATGGTATAAATTACTTTTTAAAGTTATTAATATTAAATATAACTACTTTGCTTTTTACCCTTATCCAAAAAATAAAGGATAAAAAACTCTTAGTTTTTATTATTTATAGTAATATTTTATATTTATTTTTAAGTTTTTATATATTTTATATTTAAAATATATGTTTTTATGTTAAAAATGGTAGGATTTTATTTTTTATTATTTTTTTGATTTCAATTCTTAAGCTGACTTAAATAATAAAAAAATTTATACAACTCTGAAGTTTTATATTAACCAAAAATATATTTCCTTATAATATAAGCGAATTAATAAGCTACACTAAGCTTTAATAATTACTTTTAAAAATGTGTAAAATATTTCAGAATATATTCCGAAAAAAATCTGATTTTGTTCTAAAAACTCATAAAAGAGAATAGGTGTAAATTATCAGTAGAAAAATGAATAGTTTTTTAACCTAGATATTAAAATAGAATTATGAAAATTGATAATACGATAATGAAATGGAGAAGTAGTTTAGTTAATTATTTCTATTGAGTTAAAAAAATATAAATAAATTTATAAACAAGACACTAAATTATTATAAGGATATTTTTATATATAAAGTAAATTACTCCAAATGAAAATTTGGTTTTATAGATAGGTATATATTATGTTAAATTATATTTATGTATGTAAAATAAATTAGAGTTATGAATTAATTTCATTACTATATTATTAAGTATTAGGCAGGCTTTTATAATTACTTTTATAAGTAATTTTTCTGTAATTCGTTATTATTAAATATTTCAATTTTCAATTAAGTACTAAACATTATGACAATGATTAAGGAGGCAAAACATGGATTTAAGGAATAATATTGTGTATTTACATTTATTATGGTTATTATTAAATTTACAGAGCTTCATTGGGGTATTAATTCTATTAATGTCTATTTCTGATATGTTCATTTAAATATTGTTAGCATTTAGTTGAATAAGAACATTATTGGCAGCAGAAAATTCCTTCACTGTGGACATTTAATTTATGTTTGTTAAGAGAAGATTTGGACTTAAACATTCTTTCATCAGGACAAAGATCACATTTATAAGATTTTTCACAGTGGACCTCCTTCATATGTTTTTTAAGAGAGTATTTGTTGAGATTTTGCTTTTAACAGATGGGGCAGTTCAAAACAGTGTCTAAGTGGCAGTAAGAAACGTGTTGGTTTAAATTTCTCTTGTTCATAGACTTGTAGGGGCATTAATCACATTAGAAAACAACTTCAGTTTGGTGGGAGTGTTTTATATGATTATAGTAAGAAGTTCTGTTTTAGGTTTGGAAATCACAACTCTCGTTAGTACAGTTAAATACCTTCCCTTTGAAATTTTTGTACACTCTATTTGGGTTTATCGTGTATTTTCTTTTAGAACCTTTAGAATTGCTTTCTTCGGTGTTTTTTTTTTCAGGAATATCATAAGATCCTTCATTTTTTAAAACGGAGAGATATTAAGTAGAAGAGTGAGAATTTTATTCAATTTTTTGCTAGCTTTTATTTTTTCCATTATTTTCTGATTAAGTTTATAGCCCTTCTTCAGTGTGGTGAGTTGATTCATCTTGGTTGGAGTTAGGATTAAAGGTGTGAGTCTTTTAAATAGCTTGTAAACTTTTGGTTGAATGGGAGCTTACTTCTGAAAAATCAGAGTCTTTTTCCAATTCCTCTTCGATTTCTTCTTATTTTACTACATGTTTGTAGATTTCGGGGTGGATAACCTTCTGTTAAATCTCAACTTGCTGAGGGATATAATCGATTGGATATTGGATGAATGTCACTTTGACCCTCTTAGGATTTACAAGAGGGCATTGACCTTCCTCGTTTCTGATTTATTATTCGTCCAATTCTTGTTTTAAAACTATATTTTTTAACATTTTTGTTTGGATTCGGTATTGATTTTGAGTAAAAGTGTAGGGTTTACTTTTTTTTTTTTTTACAGTAATTTTTTTTTATGTTTTTTTATTGTCGCTTGTTGGTTTTTTTTGTTTCTGAATTTTTCTTTATTATTAATAATTTGTAAGTTGATTTATAATCTCTGTTGGCTTTAAGCTTTAAGCTTTTACCTTTAATAAAGAATTCATATATTCCCCCTGTAAATTAAAAAGTATATATGAAGAATAAAATTAACTAATTGTAAATTTAAAAATAACCTGCCAAGATACCTTAGAGTCAGTAAGAAGAAAATAGCAAATGAAATAAGAAATAAAATTTGAAAATAAAATAGAAAAAATATTAATAAAAATCTACAATTGATAGAATATATTTTATAAAATTAATTTATTTCCATTGCTATTAAAATGCTCAATTGTCGATACCTTTTACTGTTTTTTAAATTTATGACGTCACTTTTTTATGAAAAAATATTTTAGGTATCGATTTTGTTGACAATGGATATACTTAGTTAGATATAAATACTTTTATTTAGCATTCTTAGTAGTGCATACTAATAAATTTTATATGTATTTACTATCCAATGTAAGATAAATTGTAAATTTTATACTAAATCACATATGGAAATTATATTATACCAATTTCTAAACTTTTTTTTGAAGTAAGTTCGGAAATAACCAAGAAAAATCAATAATCAAAATAAAAATTATTAAAAATAAAGTATACATATAATATAAAACCATAAAATATTTTACACATATTTATCATAATTATTTTATCTTCCATTCTTTTTGAATATAGTTTTAAAAGGGGAAAATTAAATTTTCTGGAGAAATAGATCCATTTATTAAATTTTACTAAAAATTTTAGAAGTAAATGAGAATTTGATATATTATGGTAGTAAAAATTTATTCAGATAAAGGAATATATTTATTCTATTTTGATTTTTTTTATAAAAAAGGTAGTCATTTATAGGCCATTTATATTTTTGTGGCTTTAGCATTAAAAGTATTTCTAAACTTAGATTAAATGTCAACTATAATTAATTTATTTTCCAGCGGTATAATATTAAGTGTAATTGTAAGTTTAATTACGTCGCATTAACTTCTTTACTTAATTTAAATAATTTTCCTAATGATTAAATATTTATGTTGCGTATTAATGATTATAATTTAATAAAATGCTAATAAAAATTAGCGAACTATTCATATACTACACTTATCAATAATTTATATAAGTAAATAAACAATCAACGCTCAGTTAATAGTTTTTATTTATTCCCACGATTTAATATATCAAAAAATATGTATAATTAAATTTAGTCGTCTTAAATTTTTATTTTTATGACATTTTATATTTATTGTTCTTACTAAAAATATGATTTTTTAAAATAAAATAATAGTAATGAAGGGATTACTTTTTGTGTTACTTCATGATTTATGAATATATTAGAATTATTAAATACAATGTTTTATAAACCAAAATAATTATACAAACAAATGAGATCATTCTGTATCTAAAGATAAAGTCGTGTTTTAAAGAATAATATAAGTTATTTAGTATCAATTTATATAGTGTATTGAAATATTATTTAAAATTAAAATATTATATATGTTCATTATACTACAATTAAAAGTTTTATTTATGAATATAAGAATAAATATTCAAAAAAGGGAGTAAATCCTTTTCAAAAGACAGAAATAATAATCTATCTCCCAAAGATATTAAATAGTATTAATAAATTTCATTTAAAGCTTATAATACACAACTTTATATGTCTATGAAATTGAAAATGGTTTTAATGGCAAAATATATGAATTTCTTTTAGTAAGAAAAATAAATAAATTATATATTTAGACTAAAACTAACCTTATTTATGATATAATATTATTAAATAAATATATAAAAATCAATTATATAAGTTTAATAAATTTACTTGAATTATTTTAAGAAGATGATATATGTATGAAATATTAATGTAATAAACTGTTCAAATATATAAACAGAAAAGTGATTTATTATATTAAATTTTATTTAATTTATAATAAAAATAGTAATCATAGAATTATAGTGTATTTATTGGTCATAATGCATATTTAATTGATTTATTATAAAAACTATAATGAATGGAAAATATAAAGTATCAAAATTTTAATTAAATTTGTTGAATTATATTAAATTTTTGAAGGATAAGTTACCATCTATAATTAAATTATTTTGATAATTTAAGTTAAATTAATAAAATTAGATTATAAAAGCCTATTAATTTATAGTATTAATTTCAAGATGCATTAATAATAATGTGAATATTATTAATCAATAACAAAAAGAATAAAGAATAATACAGCATTGCCTAATCATCATATTCTATTTATTATCATATTTTATTTAATATATATTTGGCTTTTAAATAAGAATTCCTAAGATAATCTTTTTATATTCCTTATAATGTAATTATTATTATGACATAATTACTTCTTAAATAATAATTAGCAAATAATTTGCCTTAGAACCAGCATAACTGGGAATTATGATTTACTATTAATTTTAATTTTAATAAAGTTTCAATAATAAATTTTTAAGTTATTATTTGAAAATATAAATTAATGAAAATTCTTTAAATATTAGTAATTAATTTTAAAATAAATACCATATTATAAAATAGTTTATTTGCATTCTATTAATAAGTAAAGCAATATAAAAGAAGTAAAATATCATTTAAATAAGGTTAATTTAGATCTAATAATATCATAAATCTATTTAAATAAATATGGAAAATGAAACATATAATAAATTTATTAATTATGAATTTGTCTTTTTTGAAAAATTTATTATTATATAATATATATATTACTCATTTTATATAAATAATTGTTAAATTTGAATAATTATTATATAAAAATTTTTATATTTTGCTTGTGTTTTATATATTACTCATTGATTTTAATAATTGGTGTTTTGCCTTAGTATCTATTTTTCTACATAAGACTCTTTTATTAATCTGAAATTCCTTATTTAATACAATTTAGTATTATTTCCTGTTATATATTATCAAATTAATTTACTAAAAACCTTCGTTTAAAACTAAGAAATTTTTAAAATAACTTTTACTTAATTTTAGAATGCCTGCCATAAATTGTTAAAAACATTAAAGATCTATATTTTTAGCTTTCTCTAATAATCTATATATTTAAGTGAAAAAAAATTCTATTTTTCAAACAAATATATTTTTCAAGTTATATAAATTTTGTGCATATAAAAATTATTTGTTAATTTCTTATTTTTACTATATTTATGATATGAATCTTCTATTGTGATCTGATTCTTTTCCAATTTATGATTAATATAGATACATAGTCTCATGCAATTAGAATTAGGAGAATATATTCTCATTTTTTTTTAATTCTATTTTTTGGTAAAATTATTATACAAATCAAATATATGAAAAATATGATTTGAATAACATTATAATCATTAAAATTGCTATATAGGTTCATTTAAAAAACAGAATAACATACAGGATTTATACAATAAAAGATATAAAGCTCAAACAAAAATAGAAAAATAAAATTCATAATAGATAAAGAAAAATAACTGGATTTTTATCTTTATTTATCTAATTAATCAATATTTTCAATTTTCTTATTCTATTTCATCCCCTGATTCAGGATCTACTGAAAAAGGAATATAACTTTTTAGTTCAAATTTAAAATTATTAAAAATAAAATCATTATTGATTTCATATATATAATCTTTTATTCTCTTACTTACAAACCCTCCTTTTTACATTTAATATCTCATAATATTTATTTACAAAGCAATTGTTTTATATAAAGGGTTTATAACTATTTTATAACCTCTACTTTAATATTTTTTTAATCTTTTATATCTCCTATTATCTAATTTATTAAGATCTTTTAATGTTAAAGTATTATTATTATTGTATTTAATTTTAAAAATTTTAGTTCCCAGTAAATTTTCCAATTCTTCAAAATCAAAATCAAGTGTTGAGTCTCTAGTACATATTATTTATATCTTTTTAGGATTTTCAATAACATCTTTTTGTACAGAGTAGCTAACACGATAGCTTGAAATATCATCATCTTCATGTTATTCATCAAAATAATTTCTTAAATTGCTTTAATGAGTGTAGTTATATCTAAGTATATTAATAAATAATTAATGCATGCTTTTTATATTTATAAAATATTATTTATCTTAAAAGTATTTAAATATTTAATAAATTGTTTCATTCCAATTTATTTATTTTTACCCATTTTTTTAAAGGACATTTCCAAAACCCCTCATTTCTCTTATATCCCATCCTAATACAAAAATATCCAAATCATTAGGAGTCCAGTTTGGATTTTACTCAAGTGCCCATAAAATACTGCTTCCTGAGACAATGACTTCTATTTTAGGATTATAGCTTTAAACAGTATAGTTTTCATAGCATACTTATTCTATAAGTTATAATAACTTCATTAAATCTACATCAAATAATTTAGAAATCTTGTCTATTATATTTTATTTTAATATATTTTGTTTTATGCTCCCTCGATCAATTTTTAAAACTTTTTATTTATCGTTGATTTAGGTATTTTCTTATCTCAAAATAGTTTCATTTTATTATTCTTAACTTATGGTTTTTTAAATTATTTATTCTTTATTTTCTTGATTCATATTTTTTTATTTTATTATATTTGAATTTTATGTCTAGCTTATTTTTTGTAAATTAATCTCATCCATATTCATAATTAATATATTGTGCGCGATTTATTTAAAGTTTAATTGCAATAAATAAGTGGTTTAATATATTATTATTTTCTAATCGTTATTTTATAATATTTTTTTCTTCTGTTTTTACCACTAATTTAGTTTATTTTCTATTTATTCTTTTAACTATAAACCTAATCATTATGACAGAATAATAAATTTATTTATAATAATTTTATTATAATACTCATAAGTGATGTATATAATTGCAGAAATCATAATTTTAAATTGTTTTATTTCATTATATTTCTTATTGAATATATAATAAAAAAATAATTTATTACAAACTAATTATATTTAAAAAGCATGCTTATTACTTAAAATTATATCTAATCCAGATTAAATACAAGTCGTATATAATGATTTATAATATTAATTAAATTTTATTTAACTACATTCGTATATATAGGTGATTAATTAAAATAATACACATAATTTATATATATTAGTGCTATTTAACTAAAATTAATTTTATATTATTATAAATAATGATATAAGATTAGAAAAAATATTTAATATTTTAATCAATATAGATCACTCGTTAGTATGTTTTGATAAAACGTTAATTTTTTATATTTAAAAATATTAGAATCATAGTTATATATTTCAAGTTTATAATATACATTATTTTGTTACTTTAAAAATACTTTTCTAAAATAAAGCAATTCCAAAAAATAAAAAATAATAGAATATAATAGATTGTATGTGATAGCTAATCTTTTGTGATTTATATTTATTTAAAATTTGAATTTATATAGGAAACAGTCTAGACTTATTAGGTATTAATTTTAGAGTGTATATTCAAAAATTAAATTTTCATTGAAATTAAATTAAATTAGTATTGAAATAGCATAAAAATAAAAATCTAATATTACGAAAGTTTTAATATGAATTCATGATATATGTATATATTATAATTTTTATAAAAGATATATATTATATTAATCATTTATTGTGTATATATATGTAATAAATAAAAAATAACTCGTTTACTAAAGACAAGGTATATATTTTAATATTGAACAATTTAATTCTATCTATTAAGTAAATTATATGGCATGCAATACTTTTTTGTTATAAGGGTTATAAAAAGAATTGTTTATTAATAATTATTAAGAACATCCACCAATAAAGAGAGAAAATAATATAAACGTAATAAAAGCAAAAACTAAGAAAAATTTAAATGGAATAACAGAAAAATCTTAAAAATATTTAAGCTAAAAAGTTGGAAAAAGCATTTACTAAATCCCCTGAAGCTGTACATTTATTAGTTAATGAGAATGCAGAGTAAGATGTCCTAGAAAGATAGATAAAGTTGATAAAGAAATTATCTTAAAAATTTGAGCAATAAACAATAATTAAAATAGGTCTTTATGGTATTAAATTGTTCACTGGCTTTACTCATTAGATTACTTTTAATTAAAAGAAAAAACAATTTAAGATTCCAGATGAAATTGAAGAGAGATTAGAAAATAGAATTCCAGATTAAGTAAGTCCAAATTAAGGCTGGTTTGTATTTGAAAAAGTAAATTTTAAATTACTTATTTTTATGCATTTTAAAAATACATAATTATTTTAGCTTGCTGAAGAATTATTTCACAAATAAAGTTAAGTTTAAAATCTCGTATTCATAATATCAAACAATCTAGATAATTTATTCCCACTTTAAGGGGACTAAGAGGATTAAATGTAAGAATATATTAAAAATATTGAATTTGTCAATACAAATTGCTATTTGACTTTTTTATTGGAAAATGATGATAACAAAGCTATTAATTATGAAGACTATGAAATAAAAACAAGTAGAATCGTATAGGCTAAGAGCTATAAATATATCAGTAAATATCTAGAAGAAAAAATAGAAAGAATATCTAATATCTTACCCATTGAAGATTATAAATTTGCTAATAGAATTTTAAAATTAAGTTTTAAGGAAACTGATATGACAACTGATTTTGAAATAATATTAACTAACATAGTAAATCATGAATGGTACAAATATTCCATTGAAAAATATAATATATAACGAAAAACTGAAATATCTATTACTAATCAAAAATACACGGTTCTGTATATAAAAAGCGAAGACTTTGGTAAGTATAGGCTTAAATATAGAACTAAATTAGAAAAATAAACATGGAGTGATTACCATGAATTATAATAAGAGATTAATTTTGAAAGTATTTAACAACATTTGAATATGCAATTAATGAATAAGGACTATTCATAAATAAAAACCCTAGTTAATAATTTATTAAATGAACTAGAAAAGTATACATTACCTTAAGAGTTTATTGATCTTGGAATAACTAAAATTAATTTTGCATTCTTTGGAGAAATGGGAGTTGGAAAAAGTAGTACTATTAATACTCTTATAAACGCAGTTGGTGGATAATGCTAATAAGTTGTTTCCAATGGAGATAAATCTTGTACTCTTAATCTCTAAGAAATTAGTTCCTTTAGTAAATTAAAATCTCTTTGTGCTTATGATACAGCTGGATTCGAATTATCAAATAAACATGATAAAGAAATAAAATTGATTGACATAAAGTAAACATAATACGGAAATCAAACTTTGAAATATCTTCTTTAGGGAAGATTGTAGAAAAACTCTAATTTGACCTCGAAAAATACAGATGCACTTTCCAATTTAAGACCTTCTGAGTTATAAAATAGAGTATAATATATATCTTTTCTTAATTATCTTTAAATTTTATATAGTCGAAAATAATATTAATAATTGATTTTTATAGATTCATACAGTTATTATAATTGTGGATATATCTATGGATTGCAACACACAATTCAACATACAATTATTAAAATCATTCATCTTATAACTAAATAATTCTGATGGAGCAGTTTATACCCCGATAATTCTTTTCACCAAAGTAATTAAATATTATATTTAACTTAATTTAATTTAAATGAAATTAATTAATTTATTTACTAAAAATCAGTGTGATTCTATTCTTAAAGTGTAAATTGGTGATAGACCATATAATATGAAAGATCTTTATGAAACTTATCAAATGGAATTTAAAAATTATTATGACTAATTCACTAAAGAAATTATAAATGAAATTGATAACATTTAAAAGGAATATATGTTTCCGTTTATAAATAAAAAATCATCTATCAAATTTAGTGAAAATAATAATGAAGACTTATACGATAAGTAATTAAAATATAAAATATTTTTATAATTAAAATTTCATTTTTGGAAAAATTAAAAATTTTTTATATCAGATTCTTTATTTTAAACATAATAAAATCTGTTCAAAAGTAAGGAGAGATAAATATTAGGTCTTTCCTCTAAAATTATTGGATTATAAAAGTCTAAAAATGTAATGATAAATCAAATAAATGCATAGGATACATTAAAAAAACTGCAAATACTAGCTCCGACAAAATCGATAAAATTATATATGAAATAAGTAAAAATCTTTTAAAAATTAAATATAAACTATTAATAATGTTATTTTATATAGAAAAACTAGTTTAAGAAAGCAATTTTTTGGAAAATATAAAAACCTGGAGCATTATTGCAAATAACTAAAGTTCATTTAATGGTTAAATTATTAAATAAGATGAAGTAAACATAAATATTTGTGATATTTTGCATGATGACCAATATATAATAATTGATGTTGTGGATAATATATAAATCTTAGATATTTAATAAGATTAAAAAACTTAAAATGACATATCCAGTTTCTCTATTTTAACTAATACACCAATAAGCTCTGGTAATGGCAAAATTATGGCAATATACTATAAATTTGCAGATCTAAAAGATTTTAAAACACAAAAGATAAAAGTCAGTGAAAATGATACTTTGCATACAATAAGAGGAAATATATAAAAATAATGTAAATTTAATTTAGATTAATATGGTTTCCCTAATCTTCCAGCTTAAATTGATGAAGTAAAGTGTAGCGCATCTGAATACTTCAAAAATTATTCTTAAAAAAAAATAATTAAATAGAGTTTTGCTAAAGCAATATCTAAGTATAAGTTCTTTTCGAAGAAGAATACTAAAACATCAATATAAATTAAGAAGCCAAGTATGACTCGATAAAAAAAGCAATAATAAAAAGATATCCTAATTTAAATTACAATGATTTTGGTTTCTTCCAATTTGAAGGAGAAATCGACTCTAGTGAGGAAGCTGATTTATGTAGCATGGATGATTTTATCAGGATAGATAAAAATGTTATTGATGTTAAAAATTATGGAATCTAATAATTAAGTTCCTAAAATAAAAAAGGTGATAAAGGTTTGGTTATATTTGAAATTTGAGCAAGTTTAAATTTTATTTACTATTAAAATCCAGAATATTCTTTATTTCGATAACTAAGTCAAAAATATATAAAATATATTATTTTTAATTGTCTATTTCTTCGTACTAAAAAAAAGTGTATCTATTTTTAAAAAATAAAATTTATAAATTAATTTAAACATTTTATTTCTTATTTTAATAATTACATATATATCTAAAGTGAAAATTAAGTTTTTAGTTACTAATATAGTGCTTTAAGTTTAAAATTCATAGTTTTAATAGTTTTTATCTTATATTTCTTATTATAATATTATTTTTAATTGTAATATTTATTATTAATTTTGATTACTAAATATGAAATCTCAAAAAAATAAAAATATATCCCTTTTTTTGATATTGATTTTTTATTAATAATATATATAATTTCTCTTAAATTAAATTTTATTATTTAGTTTTAACTCCAAATTAGTAAAAACTGGTTTATTTTGGAATATATAATATAGCACTATATTTATAAAATGATATATATATATTATTAAAAAAAAAATTAAAATATTTTAATATATTGATATTAAATTTAACGATATTAATTGATAGTTATATTATTATTTTTTTATTACTCAAATAGAAAAAAAAATTGAAAAACTTATAAATATTAGATAAAAAAATTAATTTATTTATTTATATAATAAAAATTACGACGGTTTTAATATGAGATTTAAAAAAAATTTAAGTACATTTTATTTTCCAACTTTATAATATATCATTAAGATATTTTTTAATTATTTTATATATAAATTTATAAATTATAAAATACAAAAAATATATTTATGTTATTGCATAAATAATTAAAATAAAAATTAATAATTAATAATATTTGAAATTATTCTTAGGTTCTCAGTATTAATGATAAATATAAATATAAATATATTAGTAAATCTTATAAATTCTTAGAGATATTAAATGTTGTATAAATATTAAATAAATTATATGGCATTTAATTTATAAGGAAAATATTGAATATATGTGTACACCTGATAAAGAAATTAAAAAAATAATAAATTAATAATTATTAAATAAAAATAAAACAAATCTAACTGACAGACTAAATTTAAATGGAGTAAATCTACGAAAAATAAGTACTTCCCATGATATAGAAGAGAAAAATTAAAATTTTGTTATCTAAATTTCCAAAAAATCTATATATAATAATGTATAGTAATTCTGATAGTGAAAATAGAGAATAAACTAAATTGATGGTGAAAATAGCATCTAAACTATTATTATAAAATTAAGACATTAATGTATATTTAGGACTCTATGGATCTAAAAATTCAAACTAATTCTTTGATGATAAATTAATTTTAGATTCTATAAAACGAAAGGTTAAAATCCCAACTGAAGTTTTATAATAAATGCATAAAATTGATAATGATTAAGAAACAGTCTAATAAATTGGATCTAAATTATTTTAAGACGTAAATATTAAAATCTATATTTTTATTTTTTACTCATATTTTATTATTCAATAATTTAGATTATGCAGAAAATGGATCTTCATGATCGGAAATAAACACAGATAATAATAATATCTGATTGTATAAAAGATTTATTTGGATTAGAATAATAGTAAGATTAGTAATTTAAATAGAATATACATAAAATAACAAAAGACAATTACTTTTTCATTATAAACGAAAATAAAAATAGTGATTTTGATTTTGTTAATTTTGAGAATTTTGATATATCATTTGAAAATGTAATAAATGCTATATGTTTTAGCTAAGTGAGTAAGTTTTTGGACTAGGAATAAATTGAATACTTTTTGCCCATTTATGATGTTTTATGTGGTATAGGGTGTGCATATATATACTTCCAATATATGGATACTAATAACACATAATTTGAAATCAAACTAATATCTAAAGAATTTACATATTAAAAAGAATTCATATTCTCTTCTTCATAACAAAATATAGAAGTATTTCATAAATATATATCTTAATAAGAAAAAATGACAGTTGTAAAATTGGTAAATGTTGAAAAGTCAATATATGACCTTGAATACAGAATGAAATTAGAAAATTAAAGTTGGAGTGATTTTTAAAATATGAGAACGATATTGATGTACGGAATTTTGAATATGATTCTAATCCGGTTACTGAAGAAGTAATTAATGCTTTATAAAAAAAATTGGAAAATTATAGGCTACCTTAGGAATATATTGATCTTGGAATAACTAAGATTAATTTTGCTTTCTTTGGAGAAATTGGTGCTGGAAAAAGTAGTACTATTAATACTCTAATAAAAGTAATAGGAGGAAAACTCTAATAGCCTGTTTCTAGTGGAGGTTAGCTTCGTACTCTAAATCTCAAAGAAATTCCTACTCTTAATAAAATGAAATCTTTTTGCGCATATGATACAGCTGGGTTTGAAATGTAGGATTAAGAATATAATTTAAATTCTTTACCAATTATGAGATTGAATCATATCGAATAAACGTAGTACAGTAAGTAAACTCTACATATTCTTCTTTAAGGGAAATTACCAAAAAATGCCAATTTAAGCTCAATACAAGGCGAAATATCTGAAATATCTACTCATTCTACTAGTCTTAAAGATGCAGTATATAGAACTTTCACTTCTTTTATTACCAGTTTTATATAATTTTTTAAATTTTTAGATTCATGCAATTGTTATTGTTGCTGATATAAATCATGATGAATAAAATCATATGGATATAATTAAATCCTTTATTAAAAAGCTTGAAGAAAAAGATAGTTTATATAATCCTATCATCATATTAACAAAGGTAATTTTACATTTAAATAATTAAATAAAATTGTTATTTTTCTATTGAATATTATTCATTAGTGTGATACAACTCTTCATTATTAAATAAAACATCTAAAAAATTCGTCTATGAAAGATATTTATGATACTTATTTAGGTTCATTTAGGCCATACTTTAAATTATATGTGTCTGCTCTTTCAGATAAAATGGAAAATATTTAAGATGAAAATATTTTCCCTTTTATTAACAAAAAACTGGGATAATAAATAAAAAGCGATGAATTATACTTGAAGTATTATTTTATGCTAATTTATCTTTATGCTTAAATATTAATCTATTATGTATGTTTAATATATATTATATAAAGGTATATCACTCTGTAGATATTAGATAGAATAAGATATTAGGGAGAAATGCATATAATAAATTAATTAATGAATAGTTGGATGATAAAAGTAAAAAAAATAAAAAATAAAAATAATAAAACTATTGGAATCATATCAAAAGGTGATAAAAGTGTTTCCAATAAAGTATATAGTTTAGTTTAAGATATTAGTAAGTTTATAATAGAGTTTTAAAATTTATATTTTATTTATTTATATATTGATGAATACCAATTTTATAGACAATGCCATTAAGAAATGTGCTTTATTAAATGAGGACCATATGAAAAATTGGGTTTTTGTATCTAATTAATAGAGTATTTTTGATGGAAGTAGTATAAATATTGATAATTAAAATGCAGAAATAAAAGATATAATACATAATGATGATTATTAATAGTATATAGTAATAGATATTTAAGATACTATTAATTATAAAAATTAATCAACATCCTAAATATAAAGTTATTAAATATAATATTCAAATGCTTAATAAATATCTGAAGATTAAATGATAATAAGATTTTTATTTGAAGGAAGAAATGATATATAAACATAATAAATTAGGGTTCCATCTAATAACACTCTAATCTAAACAAAGATAGACATTTAAAATGATTTAAACAATTAGTTTGAAATCAATTTAGACTAGTATTCTTATTCTAATCTGCCTCAAGGCATAGACGAAAGAATTTATGCTATTAAAGATTATTTAAGAGAAAGCAATCAAAATAATAATAATTAAATATATTTTATTAGATAAAAAATCAATATTAATGTATTATTAGAAGATGAAGTTAAATAAATATTTATTGAAAAAAGCTCAAAATATAAAACTATTAAATAAGAAATTATTTAATAATACACCCAATTATAAGAGAGTAATTTTGGTTTTTTTAAATTTCAAGGTTAAATAGATTCTAAAGAAGATGCTGATTTATTTAGTATGGACGATTTTGTTAGGATAGATGTTAGCTTAAGTAATGAATTTGAAAATTATGATATAAATCAATTGTAATCTATAAATAGAAAAGGTGAAATGGGATTGGTTATATTTGAAATTTGAACTATATCTAATAATTTTTATATTTATATTTAGATAATATGTATAAATAAATGAATTTTAGTGTAGTTATAAAATATTTATTTTAACTTATAATTATTTAAAACTATTTCTTTTAGCTTTTTATAAAGTTACTATTAAATTCATTAGCCTTTTTTATTATATTTTATATATAATATGATCAATTAACATTGAATAGTTTCGAAGAATCAACATATATTATTTTATTTAAATATTTTTTGTATATAAATTTAAAAAGCATTAAAGATAAACTATTCAGAATAATACTTTAATAATGAAATGAAATTCTTATTTTTCCTATTGAACAAGGTATATTTAAAGAGAAGAAATGAACAGTTATACCTTTATATTGGAGTTCACCAAGTTTAGACGCTAAACTCTGTACTATTCAATATTTATGTGGAACAAACTATTAGTGAACTGAATATATATTTTAAAACGAATTTTTAAATTTATTTATATGGTGAATATTATTAATTCTAAATAAAATCTAGATAATAATTGTAAAACCTAATCAATAAAGTTCATTATAAAATAAAAACCACTGGCAAATAAGTAAAAATACATAAAATCATAAAAAATAAATAATCTAAAATTTTTAAAATATATTATTTATAAGATGATTACTTATTTCCTGACATAGAGTATATAAGTTTTAAAAATATGCAATTTAAAATTCTGAAAAATTTATATATATTCTTTGATGGTGATTCTCTTAATGAGAATAGAAAATAAACTAATTGCTCAGCAGAGTTTTTCAATAAATTTATTTTTGACAATTTCTTTAGACTTCATTATTCTCTAAAAAAGTTTGTTTTAATTTAAAAATAAAATAAATGAAAAATGATTAAATTAACTCTTTAGATACAATGAAGTCTTAAATTGATTGGCAAACAAGAAGAAAATACTTATTTACAAATATAAAAAGAATGGCTATTCTAAATCCTAATAAAAGGGTAGTAAGAATAATGAATTACTATTTAATTAAAATAATGAGATCCTTATTGGGTAGGACACAATTTTGAAAAGTTACATAGGTCATCCTTCTAAACTATCAGAATCTCTTAGTCCCCTAGCAGATGATAGCTTTAAGTGAAAAAGATTTCAAGATTTTCAGCATTTATCTGACTCTTAAGTTAAGGCAACTTCCATCAATAGATGATATTCTAAGAAAAAACAATCACATTTGATGGTTTCATAAATATTGATAATCAAGAAAATAATTTACAAAATAATTTTATTTCTAATTTAGCGCTATTTTTATAATAATTTAAATTGTTATCGAATTGTATAACGTTTATATTAATTTCATAGAAATTAAGATAAAATCTTAAAATAAAAATGAAAACTTACTAAGAATATTATTACCTAATTAAAAACTGAATAATTAAATTAAATTAAATTTTAAAACTAAGACTCAATATCTTAAAAATATTAGGGATTTAAAAAATAATAATCTCTAACTTTTTTTAAAGATTTATAATTCTTGGTTTAAGCAGAGTATAAAATTTTAGTTATTTAATAAATGTCCTAAAAAAAAACTATGACTTTATTGTTAAACCAAGTATTAACTTAGAAGTTAATTCCCCTGAATAAAGGATAACCAGATATACCCAAGAAAAATCAATTTAGAAAAATTGTAATTCTAAGTTCCGCATAAAAGTGGATGCTATTAAGGTTTTATTATAAGCTTAGAAAATATTTGGAGAATTCTATGAACAATAATCATATTAGTTTTTTTACTTGTTTATATGTAGGCATAGAACTAGCTCTAAAGAAAATAACTAGTCGCAATTTTAAGAAGAATTAGTGTGCGATTTTTATAAACATATCTTCTGTTTATAATACCATTTATAAAATCCAGCTATTTTAAATTTTTAGGAAAGTTAAACTAAAAGAGGGTTATTTTCCCTAATAATCAAATTATATGTTTAAAAGATAGAGTGAACTAGGGACACCCTCGGTTAGTTTAATAGATATATACAAGAAGTAATGAAAACGATGATTGAGAATTTAGGTAATTTCTGGTTCAGATATTATGTTGACGATTTAATTATGATGTGAAAGAGAAAATATTTAAAAAGCTATTAAAAATCAAAATCAAGATGAAAAATTAAATCTTCTTCTTAAAAAAATGCTTGTATCTAATAACTTAAATTTATTATAAATGAGATCTTGTTCAGAATCTCATATATAATTCCTGGTGTCAAATCAGTTACACCTTAAAGCTGCTTCTGTAGGATTTCTCTTTTTAGGAGATAGCATGAATTACATTTTATTTTTCCTTCAATAGGTGATTATACTGTCATGTATTCTAATTTCAATTGTTTATTAGATCCATAGGGGGTAGCAAGGGGCACCTGCTACTACAGTACTCGGTCTTACTTCAAATTTTTATTTCTCCCAGAATCCACATGGGAGGATCCCCACCTTTATGCACCATAGATATAATATATTGTTATACTGTTTTCTGGAATCAAGAGAGTGAAGAAATTTTATATTTTTGACAAAATAAATAATTTTCATCACTATATTTCGAACAGTATCATTTCAATATGAAATTAGGTGATTTACTTAGTAATATTTTGATTAAAAAAATTTTTTTTTAATAAAAACGAACATATAGAATATTTAGATATTCTTAAAATATATTCAAACACAAACCAAGTTTACATCATAATTTCAATATTGAGAGCTATAAATTATTTTGTATATATTATTATTTTATTGTTATATATATGATGTGGTAATAATATCTCATTTAATAAAGATTATATATGATTTAATATTGATGTAAATTATTGTATGGCATACAATCATTGTTCATATTAATGTTTTTCATTAATTACTTACTAGGAATTATTAAGAACATCCAACACAAATAAAAAATAAAAATAAAACAAATTATAGTCAGGTAATGGCAAAATTATTACATTATACTACAAATTTGCAGATCAAAAAGATATTAAAACACCAAAGATAAAAGTCAGTGAAAATGATACTTTGCATACTATAAGAGAAAACATATAAAAATAATGTAAACTTAATTTAGATTAATATGGTTTTCCTAATCTTCCAGCTTAAGTTGATGAAGAAAAGTGCAGCGCATCTGAATACTTTAAAAATTATTCTTAAAAAAAAAATAATTAAATAGAGTTTTGCTAAAGCAATATCTAAGTATAAGTTCTTTTCGAAGAAGAATACTAAAACATCAATATAAATTAAGAAGCCAAGTATGACTCGATAAAAAAAGCAATAATAAAAAGATATCCTAATTTAAATTACAATGATTTTGGTTTCTTCCAATTTGAAGGAGAAATCGACGCTAGTGAGGAAGCTGATTTATGTAGCATGGATGATTTTATTAGGATAGATAAAAATTATATTGATGTTAAAAATTATGGAATCTAATAATTAAGTTCCTAAAATAAAAAAGGTGATGTAGGTTTAGTTATATTTGAAATTTGAGCAATTTTAAAAGTTAATTACTATTAAAATCCATTATATTCTTTATTTATTATAATTAAGGCAAGAATATATAAAATATATTATTTTTAATTGTCTATTTTCTTTGTAGTAAAAAAAGTGTATCTATTTTTAAAATAATAAAATTTATTAATTTATTTAAACATTTTATTTCTAAAATTTTAATAATTTTTTTTTTTTACTGTTTAAAAAACATACACTATAAATGATATATAATATAAGCAACAACAAAATTAATTATATATTTAAAAATAATAAGTAATAAATGTATCAATCAGAGTGACGAATTAGATTCCTTAATGGTTGGTGTCTTTTCTTTTAATAGAATCTTTTGTGTTGATTCTAGTAATCTATGGATTAGTCTAAAGTTTAATCTTTTTTGTACGGAGCTACTTACCATATGAACATTGTTGATGTTAGGAATGAAGAGTTTGTCAAAGAATTTATCCTCACTCAAATATTTCTCATGTTCAAAGTGAATTAACATATTTTTAAGAGTTAATCTGTATTTATGACATTTACAAAAGGATTACTGAAAATAAAAAATTTGATTAAAATTTATTGGTATTATATTTTAATAATTACATATATATCTAAAGTGAAAAATAAGTTTTTAATTACTAATATAGTGATTAAAGTTATTTTTAATTGTAATATTTATTACTAAATATGAAATCTCAAAAAAATAAAAATATATCCCTTTCTTTGATATTGATTTTTATTAATAATATATATAATTTCTCTTAAATTAAATTTTGTAATTTACTTTTAACTCCAAATTAGTAAAACATATTTATTTAAAAAAAAACTTATGTTTATGAATTTATCAACTTAAAACAACATGATTATAAATTCTAATTATAATAATTTTCATAATATATTTAATAAAAACTGGTTTATTTTGGAATATATAATATAGCACCATATTTATAAAATGATATATATAAATATTATTAAAAATAAATTAAAATATTTTAATATATTGATATTAAATTTAATGAATTAATTGATAGTTATATAATTATAATAAGTGTTTTTTATTACTCAAATAGAAAAAAAAATTAAAAAACTTATAAATATTAGATAAAAAATTAATACATCTATATAATAAAAACTACGATGGTTTTAATATGAGGTTTAAAAAAATTTTAAGTACGTTTTATTTTCCAACTTTATAATATATCATTAAGATATAATTTTAATTATTTTATAAATAAATTTATAAATTATAAAATAAAAAATATATATTTATTATTGCATAAATAATTAAAATAAAGAAATCATGTTTTATTTCATAGATTCTCAGTATTAATTATAAATATAAATATAATAGTAAATTCTTAAATATATTAAATGTTGCATAAATTTTATATATTCTTTATTACGACAATAATATTGTATTTTATGAATAACTTTAAATAAATTATATGGCATTTAATTTATAAGGAAAATATTGATTATATGTGTACACCTGATAAAGAAATTAAAAGAATAATAAAATTATAAAATAAAAATAAAAAATACAAATCTAAAAGACAGACTAAATTTAAATGGAGTATATCTACGAAAAATAGGTACTTCCCATGATATAGCAGAGAAAAATTAAAATTTTATTATCTAAATGTCCAAAAAATCTTTATATAATAATGTATAGCAATTCTGATAGTGAAAATAGAGAATAAACTAAATTGATGGTGAAAATAGCATCTAAACTATTATTATAAAATTAAGACATTAATGTATATTTAGGACTCTATGGATCGAAAAATTCAAACTAATTCTTTGATGATAAATTAATTTTAGATTCTATAAAACGAAAGGTTAAAATCCCAACTGAAGTTTTATAATAAATGCATAAAATTGATAATGATTAAGAAACAGTCTAATAAATTGGATCTAAATTATTATAAGACGTACATATAAAAATCTATATTTTTATTTTTTACACATATTTTATTATTCAATAATTTAGATTATGCAGAAAATGGATCTTCATGATAAGTAATAAACACAGATAGTAATAATATCTGATTGTATAAACGATTAATTTGGATTAGAATAATAGTATGATTAATAATTCAAATAGAATATACAATAAATTACAGAAAATAAAATTTTTTCATAATAAATGAAAATAAAGATATTGATTTTGATTTTGTTAATTTTGAGAATTTTGATATATCATTTGAAAATGTAATAAATGCTATAAGTTTTAGATAAGTGTATAAATATTTGGACTGGGAATAAATTGTATAGAATTTATCCATTTATGATGTTTTATGTTATAAAGGGTGTGTATACATATACTTCCAATATATAGATACTAATAACACATAATTTGAAATCAAACTAATATCTAAAGAAATTACATATTAAAAGAATTCATATTCTCTTCATCATAACAAAATATAGAAGTATTTCATTAATATATATCTTAATAAGAAAAAATGACAGTTGTAAAATTGGTAAATGTAGAAAAGTCAATATATGACCTTGAATACAGAATGAAATTAAAAAATGAAGGTTAGAGTGATTATAAAAAATATGAGAATGATATTGATGTACGGAATTTTGAATGTGATTCTAATCCGGTTACTGAAGAAGTAATTAATGCTTTATAAAAAAAATTGGAAAATTATAGGCTACCTTAGGAATATATTGATCTTGGAATAACTAAGATTAATTTTGCTTTCTTTGGAGAAATTGGTGCTGGAAAAAGTAGTACTATTAATACTCTAATAAAAGTAATAGGAGGAAAACTCTAATAGCCTGTTTCTAGTGGAGGTTAGCTTCGTACTCTAAATCTCAAAGAAATTCCTACTCTTAATAAAATGAAATCTTTTTGCGCATATGATACAGCTGGGTTTGAAATGTAGGATTAAGAATATAATAATTTAAATTCTTTACCAATTATGAGATTGAATCATATCGAATAAACGTAGTACAGTAAGTAAACTCTACATAATCTTCTTTAAGGGAAATTACCAAAAAATGCCAATTTAAGCTCAATACAAGGCGAAATATCAGAAGTATCTACTCATTCTACTAGTCTTAAAGATGCAGTATATAGAACTTTCACTTCTTTTATTACCAGTTTTATATAATTTTTTAATTTTTAGATTCATGCAATTGTTATTGTTGCTGATATAAATCATGATGAATAAAATCATATGGATATAATTAAATCCTTTATTAAAAAGCTTGAAGAAAAAGATAGTTTATATAATCCTATTATCATATTAACAAAGGTAATTTTACATTTAAATAATTAAATAAAATTGTTATTTTTCTATTGAATATTATTCATTAGTGTGATACAACTCTTCATTATTAAATAAAACATCTAAAAAATTCGTCTATGAAAGATATTTATGATACTTATTTAGGTTCATTTAGGCCTTACTTTAAATAATATGTGTCTAGACTTGAAGTAGATGTAAATAATATATAAGAAGATAATATTTTCCCATATATCAACAAAAAACCTGGAGAATAAATAAAAACAACGAATTATACTTGAAGTATTATTTTATGCTAATTTATCTTTATGTTTAAATATTAATCTATTATGTATGTTTAATATATATTATATAAAGGTATATCACTCTGTAGATATTAGATAAAATAAGATATTAGGGAGAAATCCATATAATAAATTAACTAAAGGATAGTTGGATGATAAAAGTAAAAAAAATAAAAAATAAAAATAATAAAACTATTGGAATTATATCAAAAGGTGATAAAAGTGATTCCAATAAAGTATATAGTTTAGTTTAAGATATTAGTAAGTTTATAATAGAGTTTCAAAATTTATATTTTATTTATTTATATATTGATGAATACCAATTTTATAGACAATGCCATTAAGAAATGTGCTTTATTAAATGAGGACCATATGAAAAATTGGGTTTTTGTATCTAATTAATAGAGTATTTTTGATGGAAGTAGTATAAATATTGATAATTAAAATGCACAAATAAGTGATATAATACATAATGATGATAATTAATAGTATATAGTAATAGATATTTAAGATACTATTAATTATAAAAATTAATCAACATCCTAAATATAAAGTTATTAAATATAATATTCAAATGCTTAATAAATATCCGAAGAATAAATGATAATAAGATTTTTATTTGAAGGTAGAAATGATATATAAACATAATAAATTATAGTTCCATCTAATAACACTCTAATCTAAACAAAGATAGACATTTAAAATGATTTAAAAAATTAGTTTGAAATCAATTTAGACTAGTATTCTTATCCCTATCTTCCTCAAGGCATAGACGAAAGAATTTATGCTATTAAAGACTATTTAAGAGATAGCAATCAAAAAATAATAATTAAATATATTTTATTAGATAAAAAATTAATATTAATGTATTATTCGAAGATGAAGTTAAATAAATATTTATTGAAAAAAGCTCAAAATATAAAACTATTAAATAAGAAATTATTAAATAATAATATCCCCAATTTTAAGAGATTCATTTTGGTTTTTTTAAATTTGAAGGTTAAATAGATTCTACAGAAGATGCTGATTTATTTAGTATGGACGATTTTGTTAGGATAGATGATAGCTTAAGTAATAAATTTGAAAATTATGATATTAACCAATTGTAATCTGTAAATAGAAAAGGGGAAACGGGATTGGTTATATTTGAAATTTGAACTATATCTAATAATTTTTATATTTATATTTAGATAATATGTATAAATAAATGAATTTTAGTGTAGTTATAAAATATTTATTTTAACTTATAATTATTTAAAACTATTTCTTTTAGCTTTTTATAAAGTTACTAATAAATTCATTAGCCTTTTTTATTATATTTTATATATAATATGATCAATATACATTGAATAGTTTCGAATAATCAACATATATTATATTATATAAATATTTTTTGCATATAAATTTAAAAGCATTATAGTAAAGATAAACTATTCAGAACAATACTTTTAATAATGAAATGAAATTCTTATTTTTCCTATTGAACAAGGTATATTTAAAGAGAAGAAATGAACAGTTATACCTTTATATTGGAGTTCACCAAGTTTAGACGCTAAACTCTGTACTATTCAATATTTATGTGGAACAAACTATTAGTGAACTGAATATATATTTTAAAACGAATTTTTAAATTTATTTATATGGTGAATATTATTAATTCTTAATAAAATCTAGATAATAATTGTATAACTTAATCAATAAAGTATACCAATATAAAATAAAAATCATTGGCAAATAAGTAAAAATGGATAAAATCATTAAGAAATAAAAAATCTAAAATTTTTAAAATATATTATAAAAAGATGATTACTAATTTCCTGACACAGAGTAGATAAATTCTAAAAATATGCTATTTAAAATTCTGAAAAATGTATATCTATTCCTTGATGGTGATTCTCTTAATGAAAATAGAGAATAAACTAATTGCTCAGCAGAGTTTTTCAATAAATTTATTTTTGACAATTTCTTTACACTTCATTACACTCTAAAAAAGTTTTAATTTAAAAATTTAATACGGAGAGAGACTAAATTAAAAAATTAACTCTTTAGATACAATGAAGTCTTAAATTGATTGGCAAACAAGAAGAAAATACTTATTTACAAATATAAAAAGAATGGCTATTCTAAATCCTAATAAAAGGGTAGTAAGAATAATGAATTACTATTTAATGAGAATAATGAGATCCTTATTGGGTAGGACACAATTTTGAAAAGTTACATAGGTCATCCTTCTAAACTATCAGAATATCTTAGTCACCTAGCAGATGATAGCTTTAAGTGAAAAAGATTTCAAGATTTTCAGCATTTATCTGACTCTTAAGTTAAGGCAACCACCATCAATAGATGATATTCTAAGAAAAAACATTCACATTTGATGGTTTCATAAATATTGATAATCTAGTAAATAATTTACATAATAATTTTATTTCTAATTTAGCACTATTTTTATAATAATTTAAATTGTTATCAAATATTTTAAACTTTATATTAATTTCATAGAAATTAAGATAAAATAGATTAGATTAGATGTACCGGTTTAATGAAGCTTCAAGTACACATTTAGGTGTACTTAAAATCTTATTAACTTTGTGCTAATATCTGAATTAGCTTAATGTTATTTAATGCAATCTTGTTCAGAATCGCATATTTAATACCTACAGGTAAACCAGTCACACCTGAGGGCTGCTTCTGCAAGATCTCTCCTTTTAGGAGATAGCAAGGGTCACCTTCCACTACCCACTACACTACCTGGTCCTACTTCAAATTTTTATTTCTCCAAGAAACCGTACGGTAGGATCCCCCCCTCTATACACCTAAGATATCATATATTGTTATCCTGCTTATTGGAATCAAGAGAGCGAGGAAAATTTTTTTGACAAAATAAACAATTGTCATCACTAGGTTTCGAACCGTAGTGATTTAATATGAAATTAGGTATTTTACCACCTCATCCATAATAATTCCTCTTTTTAAGATAAAATATTAAAATAAAAAATGAAAATTTACTAAGAGTATTATTACCTAATTAAAAACTAAATAATTAAATTAAATTTTGAAACCAAGACTCAGTATCTTAAAAATATTAGGAATTTAAAAAATAAAATGTCCGAAAAAAAACTATGACTTTATTGTTAAACCAAGTATTAACTAAGAGGTTAGCTCCCCTGAATAAAGGAAAACCAGATATACCCAAGAAAAATTGTAATTCTAAGTTCAGCATATAAATGGATACTACTAAGGTTTTATTGTAAGCTTAGAAAATACATGAAGAATTCTATGAACAATAATCAAATTAGTTTTTTTAGGCATAGAACTAGCTCTATAGAAAATAACTAGTCGCAATTTTAAGAATAATCTGTGTGCGATTTTTATAAACATATCTTCTTTTTATAATACCATTTATAAAATCCAGCTATTTTAAATTTTTAGGAAAGTTTACATTTTCTATGGTTATGAAGTTAACCTCCTAGAATTCTTTTCCAGAAGAGTGTTATTTTCCTTAATTATCAGATTATATGTTTAAAAGATAGAGCGAACTAGAGACACCCTCGGTTAGTTTAATAGCTATATAGAAGAAGTTATGAAAACGATGATTGAGAATTTAGGTAATTTCTGGTTCAGATATTATGTTGACGACTTAATCATGATGTGAAAGAGAAAATATTTAAAAAAGCTACTAAAAATCAAATTCAAGATGAATAATGAAATCTTCTTCTTAAAAAATGCTTGTATCTAATAATTTAAAGTTATTATTAATAAGATCTTGTTCAGAATCTCATATATAATTCCTTGTGTCAAATCAGTTACACCTTAAAGCTGCTTCTGCAGGATTTCTCCTTTTAGGAGATAGCATGAATTACATTTTATTTTTCCTTCAATAGGTGATTATACTGTCATGTATTCTAATTTGTATAACCTCCCTTGTTTTATTAGATCCATAGGGGGTATCAAGGGGCACCTGCCACTATAGTACAAGGTCCTACTTCAAAATTATATTTTTCCAAGAATCTACATGGTAGGATCCCCACCTTTATGCACCAAAGATATCATTTATTGTAATCCTGTTTTCTGGAATCAAGAGAGTGATGAAATTTTATATTTTTGACAAAATAAACTATTTTCATCACTATATTTCGAACATTATCGCTTCTATATGAATTTAGGTGATTTACAACCTAATCTATAATTAATCTTCTAAAAAAACAAAATATATTTTTTATTAATTTTTTTCCTAGTAATATTTTGATTAAATAAAATTTTTTTTAGTATAAACGAACATATAGAATATTTAGATATTCTTAAAATGTATTCAAACACAAACCAAGTTTACATTATAATTTCAATATTGAGAGCTATAAATTATTTTGTATATATTATTATTTTATTGTTATATATATAATGTGATAATAATATTTCATTTAATAAAGAATATATATGATTTAATACTGATGTAAATTATTATATGGCATACAATGATTGTTCATATTAATGTTTTTCATTAATTACTTATTAGGAACTATTAAGAACTCCAACAAAAATAAAAATAAAAATAAAACAAATAAAAAGTAATAAATTCAAAATTTAAGAAAACATAAATGGAATAACATAATATATTATACAAATTTTAAGCTAAAGAATTGGAAAAAGTATTTACTAAATCCCCTGAAGTTTTATATTTATTAGTTAATGAGAATGCAGGATAGAATGTTCTAGAAAGATAGTTAAAGTTGATAAAGAAATTATCTTAAAAATGTGAGCAATAAATAATAATTAAAATAGGTCTTTATGGTATAAAATTATTCACTGGCTTTACTCATTAGGCTACTTTTAATTAATAGAAAAAACAATTTAAGATTCCAGAGGAAATTGAACATAGATTATAAAATAGAATTCTAGACTAAGTACTTCCAAATTAAGGCTGGCATGTATTTGAAAAAGTATCATTTAAATAACTTATTCTTATGCATTTTAAAATATATAATAAAAATATATAATAATTTAGCTTAGAAAAGAATTAGTTCACTAATAAAATTAAGTTTAAAATCTCTTATTCATAATATCTAACAATCTAGATAATTTATTCCCACTTTAAGGTGATTAGAAGGATTAAATGTAAGAATATATTAGAAATATTGAATTTGTCAATACAAATTGCTATTTGACTTTTTATTGGAAAATGATGATAACAAAGATATTAATTATGAAGACTATGAAATAATAACAAGTAGAATCGTATAGGCCAAGAGCTATAAATATATCAGTGAATATCTAGAAGAAAAAATAGAAAGAATATCTAATATCTTACCCATTGAAGATTATCAATTTGCTAATAGAATTTTAAAATTAAGTTTTAAGGAAACTAATATGAAAACTGAGTTTGAAATAATATTAACTAACATATTAAATCATGAATAGTATAAATATTCTACTTAAAATGGAAATATAGAAGCCAAAAATGAAATAAATTTATAAAATTAAAAACATATTGTTCTCTATATAAAAAGCGAAGACTTTGGTAAGTATAGGCTTAAATATAGAACTAAATTAGAAAAATAAACATGGAGTGATTACCAAGAAATCTAATAAGTGTTTAATTTTGAAAGTATTTAACAAAATTTGATTATACAACTAATGGACAAGGATTAATCCTAAATAAAAACCCTAGTTAATAATTTATAAAATGAACTAGAAAAGTATACGTTACCTTAAGAGTTTATTGATCTTGGAATAACTAAAATTAATTTTGCATTCTTTGGAGAAATGGGAGTTGGAAAAAGTAGTACTATTAATACTCTTATAAATGCGGTAGGTGGATAATGCTAATAAGTTGTTTCCAATGGAGATAAATTATGTACTACAAATCTATAGGAAATAAGTTCTTTTAATAAATTAAAATCTCTTTGTGCATATGATACGGCTGGATTCGATTTTTCAAATAAATATCATCAAATAACAATATTGAATGACATAAAGTAAACATAATACGGAAATCAAACTTTGAAATATCTTCTTTAGGGAAGATTGTAGAAAAACTCTAATTTGACCTCGAAAAATACAGAAGCACTTTCAAATTTAAGACCTTCAGAGTTATAAAATAGAGTATAATATTACCTTTTCTTACCTAGCTTTATTTTTATTTTATCTATAAACATATTAAATATTGATTTTTATAGATTCATACAGTTATTATAATTGTGGATATACATAGGGAATGCAACATACAATTATTAAAATCATTCATCTAATAACTAAATAATTCTGATGGAGCAGTTTATACCCCTATCATTATTTTAACCAAAGTAATTAATTACTATCTTTTATTTACATGAAATTTTTTTTATTTCAACAAAAATATTTTTAAACTATGGTATATTAAATGTTACTATATCATATTAGTTTTTTAAGATGCATAATTATTTTACAATAATTCTCTGAAATAATTAATAAAAATATGTAATATCATAAATTTAAAAAATTTTTAATTTCGTAATAAAGACTCTAATTTAAAAATGAAATAATTCTAAATATTTTTTTATAAATTATTTATACATTAATTTATATATTTTCTAATAATCAGAGTGATTAAATTCTTTAAAATCTAATGGGCAATAATAGATCATATAATATGAAAGATCTGTATGAAACTCATCAAATGGAATTTAAATACTATTATGACAATTTTATTAATGAAATTGATAATATTTAAAAAGAATAAATATTCCCGTTAATAAATTATAAGTAATCTAATGTGTTTAATCAATAAGAGGATGAAGACTAATATAGCAAGTAATTTAAATATTAAATATTTTTGAAATTTTTTTTTCATTTTTTTAAAAATTTTATATTTTTATTTTAGATTCTTCTCTTTAAATATATTAAATATTGTCATAAAAATAGGAGAAATTAATATTAGGTCATTACTATAAAATTATTGGATTGTAAAAGTCAAAAAGAAATTAAATAACTTATAAGATAAATGTATTGGATACATTTAAATAGCTGCTAATGCTAGCTCCGACAAAATTGATAAAGTTACCAGTGATATAAGTAAATAATTATATAGAATTAAAAGTAAAAAATTAGTAGTTTTATTTTATAAATTATAGAAAAACTTGTTTAAAAAAGCAACTTATTGTAAAACATAAAAACTTGGGCCTTTATTACTAATAATTAAAGTAAATTTAATGGTTAAATTATTGATTAAAATGAAAAAAACGGGAAAATTAGTGATATTTTACATGATGATCACTATATAATAATTAATGTCATAGATAATATAAAAAAATAAGATTAATGTATTACATCAAGTAGTTCAAGTAGTGGAAACTCAATTGCTGTTAACTAAATGAACTTAATGGATACCAATAATAGATTTTTAGATAAACAATACCTAAACTTATAATAAGAAGTTAAAGAATACATAAATACTCAATAAATAAATAATAACAAAGAAATATAACCTCTTCCCCTGATATAATAGAAAAAGGTGAAAATAATGATATCCAAGCTTCCTAGCAATCTATATCTAATCATCCACAGTAATTCTGATAGTAAAAATATAGATTAAACCAAACTTGCAAGGAAAATAGCATCATAAATGTTTTAATAAAACTAAGATATCAATATATATTTAGGAGTCTATGGGTCTAAATAATCAAATTAAATAATTGATGAAAAATTAAAATTAGATAAAAAAAAGAAAGTTTAAATCCCAAATCAAAATTTATAATAAATGCATAATAATTAAAAATAGGGTTTAAATTATTTTAAGATGTAAGCATAAAAAATTATATATTTTTTTTCAAAGTTTTTTTTTATTTAGTTAATTTATTAAATTACTTAGATTGTGAAATAAATAGATTCTAAAAATAAATAATAAACAGTTATTATATTAATATCTGATTGTATGAAAGATTTATTCGGTTAAGATTAATAATAAGATGAATAATTTAAATAGTAAATAAACATTATATCAGAAAGTAATTAATTATTCTTGATAAACGAAAATAAACAAAGAAATTTTATTAATTTCGAGGATTTTGAGATATTTAATAAAAATGTAATAAATACGACAAGCTTTAATTAAGTGAGAAAGTATATCGACTAAGAAGAAATGATATATAATTTAACTATTCATCAAGTTTTATGTGGTAATGGGTGTATATATATATACTTCCCTTAAACAAATATTGATACAACATAATTTGAAATTAAATTATACGGAAAATTGTAATATAAATAATTTAAATACTCTTCATAAGAATAAAATTTGGAAGTTTATCCCACATATAATAAAAGTAACAATAAGTAAGAATAAGTGAAAATGACAGTTGTAAAATTAATAAATGTTGAAAAATAAATATATGACCTCGAATATAGAACAAAATTAAAAAATTAAAATTGGGGAGATTATTAAAAATTCGAGTCAGAAATTGATGTACGGAACCTTCAATGCGATTAAGGTAATGTGGATGAAGAATAAATTAATGCTTTATAAAAAAAATTAGAGGATTATAGATTGCCATAAGACTATATTGATATTGGAATAACTAAAATTAATTTTGCTTTCTTTGGAGATATGGGAGTTGGAAAAAGTAGTACTATTAATACTCTTATAAAAGTACTAGGAGGAAAACTCTAATAAACAGTTTCTGACGGGAAAACCCATTGCACTCTAAATCTATAAGAAATTCCTTCTCTTAATAAATTGAAGTCTTTTTGCGCATATGATACAGCTGGATTTGAAATAATTAACTAAGATATAGATTAAAAATAATAAAAACATGTTAAGAGTGATCATATTGACAAAACTTAGTATGGTCAGCAAATGCTACATAATCTTCTTTCAGGGAAATTACCAAAAAATGCCAATTTAAGCACAATAAACGGTGAAATACCAGATGTATCTAGCCATTCTGCCAGTCTTAGAGATAGAGTAAATAGATTTACCTTTGTGTTTAAATGCCAATTAAATATATTTTAAAATATAATTAACAAAATTTTTAGATTCATGCGGTTATTATTGTCTTTGATTTAAGTGATTATGAAGAAGAAAAAAATATATAAATGATTTAGTCATTTATTAGAAAGTTAAAAGATAATGATAGTTTTTATATACCTATCATCATATGCACTAATGTAATACCATTATTAATTTAAATATTTATTATCTTTATTTTGTATTTATATTACACTTTAGTGTGATAGAACCCTTAATTAAGATTAAATACCATATAAAAATAACCTGACTTTGAAAGATATTTATGATACATATTTAGGTTAATTTAGACCTTATTTAAAAAATTTTGTGAATAAACTGAAAGTGGGAATAAATAATATTAATGAATAAAATATTTTCCCTTTCATAAACAAACAATTGGGAGAATATATAAATAATGATGAATTATACTTGAAGTAATAATTTGATATTATTTAAAATTTTATATTATATTTTTTATTTATTTATTTTCAATAAAGGTATATTAGTCTTCAGATATTAGAAAGAATAAGATATTAAGGAGAACTCCATATAATAAATTAAATGAAGAATAGTTGGATGATAAAAGTTAAAAAATTAAAAGGTAAAAATCATTATACTATTGGAATCATAACAAAAGATGGTAAAAGAGACTCTGATAAAGTTGGTAGTATAGTTTGGGACATAAGTAAGTTTATAATAAACTTTATAAAATTATAAAATTGTAAGTATATATTAATTTTTATAGACAATGCAATAAAAAATTGTGCTTTACAAAATGAGGACCTAATGAAAACGTGGGGTTTCTTATCTAATAGTTCTGAAGAGTATATAATTAATAAAGATGATAAAGTTGCTGAATTAAAAGACATAATACATGATTAACAGTATATTGTAATAGATTTTATATAATCTATTAATTAATAAAATCAATCGGATACCGCTTAAGATATTTCTTCTTGCAACTCTTTCTTATACAATTAATAAATACCCAGCTATTAAGAATTTAAATCAAATGTTTAATTAGCATCTGAAGAATAAATAACAATAAGATTTAAATTTGAAGATAGAAATGATATAAAAACAAATAAAATTAAAGTTCCATAGAATAATACTCTAAGTAAAACAAAGAAAGATATTTAAAATTATTTTAAAAATTAGCTTGAAATAAACTTAGACAAATATTCATATCCAAATATTCCTCCATAAATTGATGAAAATACTTATACTATTTACGAATATTTAAATCAATCAGAAAAAAAAAACAATAATTAAATATTTTTTATTCAATTAAAAACAAATATTAAAGTATTATTTGAAGACTAGGTTTAAGAAATATTTATTGATAAAAGTTCTAAATTTAAAAATAAAATAAGAAATCGTTTAAAAATTCCCCGATCTATAAGAGAATAGTTTTGGATTTTATAAATTTGAAGGATAAATTGATTCTAGAGAAGATGCTGATTTATTGTGTATGGATGATTTTGATAGGATAGATGATGGCTTGAATAATGAATTCTAAAATTATGATATTAACCAATTGACTTCCACAAATAGAAAAGGTGTAAAGGGATTAGTCATATTTGAAAATTGAATTTATATTATTCATTTATATTTTATAAATTAAGAAACAAAAAAAGCTAAAAAATATAAAATATGAAATAAGTGTATTTAGATAATTATTATATTAATTTTATAATAATAAATCTATCATTTCTTTTAACTGTTTATAAATATAACTTTTAACATTTTTATAACCTTAATATTTTTTTAAAAACTATTCAGAGGTGGTAATTAAATTCTTATTTTATAAAAATTAATTAAATTCAGATTTTAATATATAATTATATATATATATTGGAATTAGTAATATAAAGTAAAATATTAGAATATTAAAATTGGATTGTTACTTATCATTGACCAATATATCTTAAAGAAAATTTCTAATAATGTCCTTTAGGTTTTCATACAGGCAAAAACTTAGAAATAGATACTGTAATATAAGTTCAAATGATAAGTGATGGCCATCACGAAAAAACTTTTTTGTTCTATCATAATTCTAAAATGACTTAGATTTTGAGTCTTAATAATTGAATACTATTTTTAAAATATTTGTATTATTTATCTGAAGAAAGATATATGTCTCTAAATAATATTTACTAAGAATTCCTATTTCTGTCAGACATTGTATAATATTCTCCAAAATAGAATAAAATTATATCTGATAGATTTTCACATAGTCCAAAATATATAAAAAATACACTATTGTTCAAATTTTTACTGTAAATGAATAAAAATCTGTAAGAAAAATAGTTTTCCATTTCCAGAATTCGAAAAAGACTCAGATTAATGAGACTAATCTAAAAAATAATATTATATTTTATATATATTAGAAAATTTAGGAATCAAAATTCAATTTACATGAAGCATAATTAGTTTATAAATGTGGTTTACGAGAACTTTTTATAATTTAGAGAAAAGCCTAGGCAATTTTGGAAAAATATGAAAATTTTATATTTTTTAAAATTACATATTTTTACTATAAATTTCTGAGAATTTAAGCTAAATTTTGAAATTATTATATTTTATATGATTTATTACATTTTAAAGAAGAATATAATTAAATTAAAAACTAAATAATTGTATCAATTTAGAAAATAGATTTAATTATCGATAATAATTAGGCAACCTTAACAAATTTATTCAATATATTTATATTTATTATTACATAACTAGAAAATATAATCAATTACATATTGTAAACATAAATTAAACTTTTAATTATTTTTAAGTAAAAGCTTAATTTTTGATATTAATTTTAGATTAAAAAATTCAAAGTAAGTCTAAAAATAATTAGCAGGCTATTCTAAATAAGTAAGAATTTTTTGTTATTAATTTATTGTTTTTATTAATTTATAATTTTGATTAATTTATTTAATAAATTTTTATAAAAATTATGAATGATAATTAAATATTAGGTATATAAAAATGTTAAAAATTATATTTGTAAACAGTTAAAAGAAAAGATAGATTTATTATATATAAAATTAATAATTATCTAAATACTTTTATTTCATATTTTATATTTTTATAAATATTTTTGGTTAGATAAATTATAAAGTATAAATGAATAATATAAATTCAATTTTCAAATATGACTAATCCCTTTACACCTTTTCTATTTGTGGAAGTCAATTGATTAGTATCATAATTTTAGAATTCATTATTCAAGCCATCATCTATCCTATCAAAATCATCCATACACAATAAATCAGTATCTTATCCAGAATCTATTGTTCCTTTAAATTTATAAAATCCAAAACTATTCTCTTATAGATCGGGGAATTTTTAAACGATTTCTTATTTTATATTTTTATATTTTGAACTTTTATCAATAAATATTTCCTATACCTAGTCTTCAAATAACACTTTAATATTTGTTTTTAATTAAACAAAAAGTATTTAATTATTGTTTTTTTTTTCTGATTGATTTAAATATTCGAAAATAGTATAAGTATTTTCATCAATTTATGGAGGAATATTTGGATATGAATATTTGTCTAAGTTTATTTCAAGCTAATTTTTAAAATAATTTTAAATATCTTTCTTTGTTTTACTTAGAGTATTATTCTATGGAACTTTAATTTTATTTGTTTTTATATCATTTCTATCTTCAAATTTAAATCTTATTGTTATTTATTCTTCAGATGCTAATTAAACATTTGATTTAAATTCTTAATAGCTGGGTATTTATTAATTGTATAAGAAAGAGTTGCAAGAAGAAATATCTTAAGCGGTATCCGATTGATTTTATTAATTAATAGATTATATAAAATCTATTACAATATACTGTTAATCATGTATTATGTCTTTTAATTCAGCAACTTTATCATCTTTATTAATTATATACTCTTCAGAACTATTAGATAAGAAACCCCACGTTTTCATTAGGTCCTCATTTTGTAAAGCACAATTTTTTATTGCATTGTCTATAAAAATTAATATATACTTACAATTTTATAATTTTATAAAGTTTATTATAAACTTACTTATGTCCCAAACTATACTACCAACTTTATCAGAGTCTCTTTTACCATCTTTTGTTATGATTCCAATAGTATAATGATTTTTACCTTTTAATTTTTTAACTTTTATCATCCAACTATTCTTCATTTAATTTATTATATGGAGTTCTCCTTAATATCTTATTCTTTCTAATATCTGAAGACTAATATACCTTTATTGAAAATAAATAAATAAAAAATATAATATAAAATTTTAAATAATATCAAATTATTACTTCAAGTATAATTCATCATTATTTATATATTCTCCCAATTGTTTGTTTATGAAAGGGAAAATATTTTATTCATTAATATTATTTATTCCCACTTTCAGTTTATTCACAAAATTTTTTAAATAAGGTCTAAATTAACCTAAATATGTATCATAAATATCTTTCAAAGTCAGGTTATTTTTATATGGTATTTAATCTTAATTAAGGGTTCTATCACACTAAAGTGTAATATAAATACAAAATAAAGATAATAAATATTTAAATTAATAATGGTATTACATTAGTGCATATGATGATAGGTATATAAAAACTATCATTATCTTTTAACTTTCTAATAAATGACTAAATCATTTATATATTTTTTTCTTCTTCATAATCACTTAAATCAAAGACAATAATAACCGCATGAATCTAAAAATTTTGTTAATTATATTTTAAAATATATTTAATTGGCATTTAAACACAAAGGTAAATCTATTTACTCTATCTCTAAGACTGGCAGAATGGCTAGATACATCTGGTATTTCACCGTTTATTGTGCTTAAATTGGCATTTTTTGGTAATTTCCCTGAAAGAAGATTATGTAGCATTTGCTGACCATACTAAGTTTTGTCAATATGATCACTCTTAACATGTTTTTATTATTTTTAATCTATATCTTAGTTAATTATTTCAAATCCAGCTGTATCATATGCGCAAAAAGACTTCAATTTATTAAGAGAAGGAATTTCTTATAGATTTAGAGTGCAATGGGTTTTCCCGTCAGAAACTGTTTATTAGAGTTTTCCTCCTAGTACTTTTATAAGAGTATTAATAGTACTACTTTTTCCAACTCCCATATCTCCAAAGAAAGCAAAATTAATTTTAGTTATTCCAATATCAATATAGTCTTATGGCAATCTATAATCCTCTAATTTTTTTTATAAAGCATTAATTTATTCTTCATCCACATTACCTTAATCGCATTGAAGGTTCCGTACATCAATTTCTGACTCGAATTTTTAATAATCTCCCCAATTTTAATTTTCTAATTTTGTTCTATATTCTAGGTCATATATTTATTTTTCAACGTTTATTAATTTTACCACTGTCATTTTCACTTATTCTGATTTGTTGTTACTTTTATTATATATGGGATAAACTTCCAAATTATATTCTTGTGAAGAATATTTAATCTATTTATATTAAAATTTTCCATATAGCTTGATTTCAAATTATGTAGTATCAATATTTGTTTATGAGAAGTGTATTTATATACATCCATTACCACATAAAACTTCATGAATAGGCAAATTATATATCATTTCTTCTTAGTCTATATACTTTCTCACTTAATAAAAGCTTGTCGTATTTATTACATTTTCATTAAATATCTCAAAATCCTCGAAATTAATAAAATTTCGTTGTTTATTTTCGTTTATCAAGAATAATTAATTATTTTCTGTAATAATGTTTATTTTCTATTTAAATTATTCATCTTACTATTAATCTTAACCGAATAAATCTTTCATACAATCAGATATTATTATAATAATTGTTTATTATCTATTATTAGATTCTTTTTGTTTCATTATCTAAGTTTTAATGTTTATGTCTTCAAATAATTTGAATCTTATTTATTAATTATTACTAACTTATTATAAATTTTGATTTCGGATTTATACTTTCTTTTTTTTATCCAATTTTAATTTTTCATCAATGATTTAATTTGATTATTTATACCCATAGACTCCTACATATATATTGATCTCCTAATTTTATTATAACATTTAAGATGCTATTTTCCTTATAAGTTTGGTTTATTCTATATTTTCATAATCAGAATTACTATGGCTGATCAGATACAGATTGCTAGGAAGCTAAGATATCATTATTTTTACCTTTTTCTACTATATCAAAGGAAGTGGTTATTCTTCTTAGACTGATTCCATTTTAATTTAATTAGATTAATTTATATTGGGATTGCTTAAGTTAATACTTATAGCTTATTATTCTTCAAATACTTATTAAACATTCGGATATTATTCTTAATAACTTTATATTTATGATATATCTGATTAAGTATAGATATCAGCAATATCAAAATCAGATGTTGATTGATTATTTTTATTAATACATTCTATAAAATCTATTACAATATACTGTTAATCATGTATTATTTCATTTATCTCTGCATTTTCATCATCTTTATTAATATAATAATCTTCTGAATTATTCTATTTATTAGATACAAAAACCCAATTTTTCATATGGTCATCGTTCAGTTCAGCGCAGCTTTATATAACATTATCTATATATGTTAAAATTTGTTTTATTTTTAACTATATTTATATATGATTTGGATATTTTTATAATTTGTTACTTATATCTTAAACTATATTGTCAACTTTATCATAATCACTTTTGCCATTTTTAGCTATCATTCCTATAGTATAATTATCATTATTTTTTAATTTTTTAACTTTTATCACCCAACTATATTAAAGTTAATTTTTTATATGGATCTCCCCATATTATCTTATTCTATCTAATATCTAAAGACTTATGTACCTTTATTAAATATATTTTATAAATTAAAATTAAATGATAAAATTAAATAATCTATAACTTCAAGTATAATTCTTCGTTATTTATCAATTCTTCAGGCTATTTATTGATGTAAGGGAAAATATTTGATTCATTAATATTATTTAATCCCACATTCAGTCTATTCACAAAATCTTTTAAATAAGGTCTAAATTAGCCTAAATAATTGACATATATATCTTCCATAGTTGGGTTTTTTATATGTTTAAATTAATATTGAAGAACTTTATCACACTAAAGTTTAATACATAATAAAAAAATAAAGATACTTTATTTTATAATTTAATGTTGGTATTACTTTAGTGCATACGATAATAGGAACATATAAACAATTGTTTTCTTTTAGCTTACTTATAAATGATTAAATGATCTATTGGTTCTAAGATTAACAATTGTTTAAATTTAAGACAATAACAACTGCATGAATCTAAAAATTAAATAATATATTCGACTGGAACTTAAAAACAATGGTAAATATAAATACTCTATCTCTTAAACTGACAGGATGGTTAGATACATCTGATATTTCACCGTTTGTTAAGCTTAAATTAGCATTTTTAGGTAATTTCCCAGAAAGAAGATTATGTAGCGTTTGCTTTCCATACTAAGTTTATTCGATATGATTCATATAATGTTCAGGATAATTATTTTATTCATAAATTTCAAATCCTGCTGTATCATATGCACAAAAGATTTCAATTTATTAAGAGATGGAATTTCTTATAGATTTTGAGTGCAAATAAACTGTTCATTAGAAACAGGTTATAAGAAGTTTCCCCCTATTACTTTTATAAGAGTATTAATAGTACTACTTTTTCCAGAACCCATTAATCCAAAAAAGCAAAATTAATTTTAGTTATTCCAACATCAATATAGTCTTATGGCAATCTATAATCCTCTAATTTTTTTAATAAAGCATTAATTTATTCTTCATCCACATTACCTTAAATGCATTAAATATTCCGTACATCAATTTCTGACTCGAATTTTTAATAATCTCCCCAATTTTAATTTTCTAATTTTGTTCTATATTCGAGGTCATATATTTATTTTTCAACATTTATTAATTTTACCACTGTCATTTTCTCTTATTTTGATTTATAATTGTATTAATATTGGTGAGAAACTTCCAAATTTTATTCTTATGAAGAATATTTAAACTATTTATATTACAATTTTCCATATAGTTAGATTTCAAATTATGTTGTATCAATATTTGTTTATGGGAAGTATATTTATATACACCCATTACCACCAAAAACTTCATAGATAGGCAACATTTACTATGTTATTTTCCTTATCACTTATATTTATTTTTTATTTTCCTTTCAGAATTATTATTTTTATTTTTTATTTTTTTTTTTATTTCTTATTATAATTTATTATTTTTTCCTTTTACTTTTTATTAGCTTAAATTTTTAATCGATATTCTTTATAATTGGCATGCCATATAAATTGTTCTTAACTCATAAATTATAATTTTATTTTCATAATATACTTACTATTTAATATTTTTCGTATTAATATTTTCTCATTATTATATATTATCAATTAATTTTTAAAAAAATCTAAATATGTATAATATATATTTTGCTTAAATTAATATTATTAAATGAAAACCATATATTTATACACTATTTATATTTTTATAATAAAAATGAGAATGAATTTTATTATTTTTACTTTAAACAAGTTAATTATATAAACAACAATTAATATTCCTAATTTTTATTATAATTAAAGATTTAAAATGCATTTATTTTACTTTTAAAATCATTTATAGATATAAAATAAACATAAAATATATATTCTGAAATTCCAAGAATTTAATATAATATAAATTAAATTAATTATATTAAAAATAATATTAATATAAAACAAATTTAAATTAATACAATATTATTTGTAAATTATCAATAAGGATTTTTATTTAACATAAATCATATTACTAATTTTTATAATTAGATTTATTTAAATTCTTTTAAAATTAATTTATTATATTCTTTGAAAATTCTCCAAGTTTTATTATATATTTAATTCTATGTCTAATAATATTTATCAAAGTCAATAATTATGATAAAGAAAACAGTATGATGTTGGATATAAATAGATAATTCCGTTTTAGGCTTATTATCTCCATTTTATTTTGAATATCTTATCCAATTACATGCATTCCCTAATTCAGACTTACTTTATCTTAAGATCTATTACTATTCTCTTATCGATTTTATCAAGTATCTTTTGTTGCTATTATATATAAAAGAAAGTAAAATAATGCATATAGATAGTGAAGATTATATTCAATTTTATGTATTATAATAATAATTTATTAATTAAAATCAAATATTAAATAAATATATTTTTTTAAATGACTACTTAAATATAAAATAAAATTATATTTATTATTAAAAAATTATAGAAAAATTAATTTTAATATTACATATATTTAATAATTAAATATATATATTATTAACTCAGGTTTAAAATTTATAATAATGTTATTATATCTTGTTTTATATTAGTTTCAGATTATTATTTTTAGGAGCTATTATCTACATAATTTTATTTTTGTTGTTTTAAATTATATAATTTTCGCTTTATTATAATAACATTTATAATTTCTCTTATTAGATAAATTGTATTTATTTTTATTTTTAATATATGGATACCCTCTTTACAATGAATTTAATATAATGCTAAAATTATTACTAGTGGATTTCATTCAGTTATTTGATTTATATAATGTAAAATTTAATTTATATAATTTAGATAATATTAAATTATAAAATAATACTGAATCTCAATTTTATTTAGATTAATTTAAATTATATATGAATTTAAAAAGATGAATGTTTTAATACTAATTATAATTTTGAATATAGAATTTTCATTCATATTTTGATTACTTTAATTAGAATTAGCTTATTAATTATAATTTATTTATTAACAATACTATTTTATCATATAAACTTATATATTAATGCTTTTTAAATATGATAAATTCTTAAAGATATTAACTATTGCATTTATATTATATATTAATATTTAATACATCAATGATATTATAATTTATGGGTAATTTAAAATAAATTATATGGCATGCTATTTAAAGGGAGATATTTTATTATAAATGTACATCTTATAAAGAAATTAAAAGCATTTAAATTAAAAATTATAATTAGAAAAATAAAAAAAAAATAAAAAAATAAAATAGAAATATAACTAACAAACTAAATTTAGATGGACTAACCCTTCGGAAGAAGATATCAAACAAATTAAAGTTAGATGAACTAATCCTTCGAAGGAAGTGAGATAGACTCGCCGATGGACTAACCGATGGACTAACCCTTCGAAGGAATATATCTAACAAACTAAACTTAGATGGACTAAATCTAAGAAAAATAAGTACTTCCTATGATTTAGTAGAAAAAAATTAAAACTTTGTTATCTAAATTTCCAGCAAATCTATATATAATAATGTATAGTAATTCTTATAGTGAAAATAGAGAATAAACTAAATTGATGGTGAAAATAGCATCTAAACTATTATAATAAAACTAAGACATTAATGTATATTTGGGACTCTATGGATCTAAAAATTAAAACAAATTCTTTGATGATAAATTAATTTTAGATTCTATAAGAAGAAAGGTTAAAATCCCAACTGAAGTTTTATCATAAATGCATAAAATTAATAATAATTAAGAAACAGTCTAATAAATTGGATCTAATTTATTATAAGATGTAAATATTAAAAATCTATATATTTATTTTTACACATTTTTTATTATTCAATAATATAGATTATACAAAAAATGGATCTTTATGATCAGAAATAAACATTGATGATAATAATAATATCTGATTGTATAAAAGATTTGTTCGGATAAGAATAATAGTAAGATTAGTAATTTAAGTAGAATATACATAAAATAACAAAAGACAATTACTTTTTCATTATAAACGAAAATTATGATAGTGATTTTGTTAATTTTGAAAATTTTGATATATTTAATGAAAATGTAATAAATGTGACAAACTATAATTAAGTAAGGAAGTATCTAGACTAAGAATAAATAGTATAAAATAATATGCTTATTTATGATGTTTTTTGTGGTAATGGGAATATATTTATATATTTTACATATACAGATATCAAGACAACCTAATTTGAAATCAAACTAATATCTAAAGAAGATTCTGATTAAAATGAATTTATATTTTCTTCTTCATAAAAATAAAATATGGAAGTTTATAATACATATTGGAATTTGTAAAAAGAAGTGAAAATCACAGTAGTTAAATTAATAAATGTAAAAAGGAAAATATATGACCTTGAATATAAAACAAAATTAGAAAATTAAAGTTGGAGTGAATATAAAAATTTTGAGTTAGAAGTTGACTTACAGAATCTTAATTGTGATTATAATAATTTAAATGAAGAAAAAATTAATGCTTTATAAAAAAAATTGGAAGATTATAGATTACCTTAAGACTATGTTGATCTTGGAATAGATAAAATTAATTTTGCTTTCTTTGGAGAAATGGGTGTTGGAAAAAGCAGTACCATTAATACTCTAATAAAAGCAATAGGAGGATAACAGTAATAGCCTGTTTCTAATGGAGATAATTCTTGTACTCGAAATCTATAGGAAATAACTTCTCTTAGTAACCTAGAATCTTTTTGCGCATATGATACAGCTGGATTTGAGTTATGTGAATAATATAAATAATAAGAATATTAGAATCATATCGAATAAACATAGTATAGTAAGCAAACGCTGCATAATCTTCTTTAGGGGAAATTACCTAAAAATGCCAATTTAAGCACAATACAAGGCGAAATATCTGAAGTATCTAATCGTTCTGTTAGTCTCAGAGATACAGTATATAGAGCTATTATTATTTTCACAACCGGTTTTATATAGTTTTTTAATATTTTTAGATTCATGCAATTGTTATTGTTGTTGATATAAAAAATAATTAAAAAGATTAGATAGGTCTAATTCAATCTTTTATTAAAAAGCTTTAAGAAAAAGATATCTTATATAATCCTATTATCATATGCTCAAAGGTAATTATAAATTTCTATAATAGAATATAATCATTATTTTTATATTGAATATTATTCACTAGTGTGATGTAGCTCTTCAATATTAAGTAAAACATCTAAAAAACCCATCTATGAAAGATATTTATGACACTCATTTAGGTTAATTTAGACCTTACTTAAAATCATATGTGTCCGCTCTTTCAGATAAAATGGAAAATATTTAAGATGAAAATATTTTCCCTTTTATTAACAAAAAGCTGGGATAACAAATAAAAAGCGATGAATTATATTTGAGGTATTAATTTATTTTCATTTATCTTTTTATTCTAATTAATTATTATTATATTTATTAAAGGTACACTAGTCTTTAAATATTAGATAAGATAAGATAATAAGGAGAAGAACATATAATAAATTAACTGAAGAATAGTTGGATGATAAAAGTTAAAAAAATAAAGAATAAAAATAATAAAACTATTGGAATTATAGGAAAAGGTGGTAAAAGTGATTCCGATAAAGTTGATAGTTTAGTTTAAAACATTAGTAAGTTTATAATAGAGTTTTATAAAATATATAATGCATAATTATATATTTTCAAATACCAATTTTATAGATAATGCTATTAAAAATTGTGTTTTATTAAATGAGGACCATTTGAAAAATTGGCTTTTTGTATCTAATTAGTAAAGTATTTATGAAGGTACTAGAATTAGTAAAGATGATTTAAAGACATAAATTAAAGATGTAATACATAAGAAACAGTATGTCCTAATAGATTTTAAAGAATCTGATAATTAAAATGACCAATCAGGTTCCATATTGGATGCTTCTTCGAACAGCTTTTCATTATAGAATTTACAAATACCCAGTTATTAAGAATTTTAATAAAATGTATAATAAAAGTCTGAAGAACAATTAACTATAAGATTTAAATTTGAAGATAGAAACGATATAAAAACTAAAAAAATTAAGGTATCTTCTAATAATACCCTAAACCAAACAAAAAAAGACATTTAAAATGATTTAAAAAGTTAGTTTGAAATAAATTTAGACTAATATTCTTATCCCGATCTTCCTCAAGGCATAGATGAAAGAACTTATACTATTAAAGATTATTTAAATGAAAGCAATAAAAAAATAATAATTAAATATATTTTACTAGATTAAAAATAAATATTAAGGTATTATTTGAAGATGAAGTTTAAGAAATATTTATTGAAAAAAGCTCAAAATATAAAACTATTAAATAAGAGATCATTTAAAAATTCCCCCAATTATAAGATGATAATATTGGTTTTTTTAAATTTGAAGGTTAAATAGATTTTACAGAAGATGCTGATTTATTAAGTATGGACGATTTTGTTAGGATAGATGATAGCTTAAGTAATGAATTCTAAAATTATGATATAAATCAATTGTCTTCCAAAAATAGAAAAGGTGAATTGGGATTAGTTATTTTTGAAGTTTGAATATTGATTATTTTATTATTTTTAATGAATTTAGTATGATAAATATTTTAATAAAATCGAATACTATATTAGTTTATACTTTAATACATGTAATTAAATAGATTTGGGAGTATTCTTAAAATATTAAACTTTACATTCAATATTATTAAATTATAATTTTAATAATTAACATATATAATACTTTAAAAAATTATTTTTATTTTATAGATTGTAGCCTATTTCTTAGAAATCATTATAAAAGTTTACAAATTCTATTAAAATTTAAATTATTATAAAAACAGCAATAAATCTGTAATTTTATATTATGTAAATTTTATCTTAAATAACATTAACCAAATAATTATAATGATATATGGATGGTTTTACAGAAAATAAATTAAATTTACATTATTCTTTAATTAATATAATACATCAATTTTATTTCTCCAAGTCTTATTTCTGTACATTACTAGTAAGGCTTTTATATATTTTAGTGATAATAGATATTAAACATAATCATATAAATGAAATTTAAATATTTAGACTAATTAATTTAAGGTTACATTACTATATAATAATAAAATTTTAATTGTATATGAAATTTTAACATAATTATCATAAATTAAGTACTTAAAACATATTTGAACCTAAATTCGCACCATATAAACCCTTTTTGAGCCATATCTGACCCCCTTTTCTAGACATCAATAGTCCGTAAATTAAAAAAATTTTTAAATTTTTTCAGGATTCATCACATAATTCTGTGTCAATTTCAAATTCTGACATTACCAAATGTTTTTTCTGGATGCATTTTTATCTTTTACCGCTGCATTTTGCATAATAATAAGATTATATATACTTTAGACTATGTGAAAATCTATCAGACAATATCTGACAACCATAGGACAATGTCAGACAGTGATATAAATTCAAAAAATTTATAGTATCATTAATATACATTATATATATCCTTTTAGACCAATTTTAACGCAGTTTTGGCTTATAAATAGTTCTATTTTTAATTATAAAATAAATTGATATTTTGTTGATTCATTTTATACGGATAACGAACAATTTTAGACATGGGCCATCTGATCATATTAAATTACGATTAAACTTGCTTCTTCTTTAGCATATTATTATTCCTTTTGGCAGCATAAATATTCTTCAGTAAATAAATTAAGTTTTTAAGGATCCAAAAAACCTATTATAAAGTTATTTTTATATTTTTAAACTAAATTTTTTGTTTATATATTATGTAATAAATTACATTTAGCACAGCAGAGAATTATCTTTTAGTATTATAATTTAATCATATTTCTCCTAAACATAATTGAATATATGTTCTCCATGTTTTAACACTTTTTCATTTGTGACATCTCCCAATCTTTATCTTTCCTTTCCTAGTGTTTTTTTCTTTACTTTATGGAACCTTTTAAATTATAATAAAGAACTCTTAATCAAAACTCCGTAGTCGATAATAAAATCTATCAAATAAAAGCTAGTAAATAGGGATATTATGTTTTTTAATGTGGAGTAGTGATATCACTAGTAATTTAGAAATGGCCTGATATAGTGCTGTAGCAATTATATAGAATGTTTTGCTCAACATCTTTTCTACACAGGATCCATATGTTACACCTTCTCTTTCGCTTTATTTTGAATGTTGGATGGTTATCGATTGAAAGGCATTTCATTAATTTTTTAGGGAATGCTGGATTAATTTTTAAAAGGTAAGAATTTTATTTCTGGTTTAGAATTCTGGTTATCATAGAATACAATCCTTAATATACTTATAGTGGAAAGAAAAACGGATTAATTAACTAATAAAACTAATTCTAATTAAACTAATTTAAATAATATATAATATAATAAAAATGTTAAAAATCATGTTTTTAAAAAATAGAAAATAAATTTTAGTATGATATTGGATACACATGAATTCACTTACTTACATAAATTTATCAATATATATATACTTTTTAATAACTTTATTTTTTTAATATTTTTCTTTGTAAATGTATAAAAAATAAATGAATAGAAATATTTCAAACTTCAAATATAACTAATCCCTTTTAACCTTATCTATTTATAGAAGACAATTGATTAATATTATAATTTTCGAATTCATTATATTAACCTTCATCTATCCTGACAAAATCATGTTAGCGTAATAAATCAGCACCTTCTGTAAAATCTATTTAACCTTTAAATTAAAAAAACCAAAACTACTTTCTTATAGTTCGGGGTATTTTTAAATGATTTCTTATTTAATTTTCTTATATTTTGAGTTTTTATCAATACTTATTCCTTTTACTTAATTTTCGAATAAAACATTAATATTTGTATTTTTAGAAATAAAATGTATCTAATAATTGTTTTTTTTATCACTTTCACTAAAATATTCTTAAATAGTATAAGTTTTTTCGTCTATGCCTTGGGGAAGATCGGGATAGGAATATTAGTCTAAATTGATTTCAAACTAATTTTCTAAACCTTTTTAAATGTCTTTCTTTGTTTGGCTTAGAGTATTATTCTATGGAACCTTAATATTTTTTGCTTTTATATCACTTCTATTGTTAAATTTAAATCTTATACTAATTTATTCTTCAGAAATGCATTAAACATTTTATTAAAATTCTAAAAAACTGGATTTTTATGAGCTTTATTATGAAAATTAGCTGGATTAATCATCCTAATTAGACGCATTTCTGTTATTTAAGTTGATAGATTCTTTTATCTCTATTACGATATACACATCATCATGTATTACATCTTTTATTTCTGCATTTTTATCATCTTTACTAATATTTTTACCTTCAAAATCACTCTATTCATTAGATACGAAAACCCAATTTTCATATGATCATCTTTTAGTAATGCACTGTTTTTTATCACAATATCTGTAAAAATAGGTAATTGTGAACATTAAACTATAAATTATATATGAACTTAAATTCATTATTTTTATGTTACCTATATTTTGAACTATATTATCAATTTTATCAGAACTATTTTTATCATCTTTTGTTATAGTTCCAATAATTCTATTAATTTTTTATTGTATTTTTTTAACTTTTATCATCCAACTATTCTTTAATTAATTTCTTATATGAATCTCTCCTTAATTTCTTATTTTATCTAATATCTAATAGCTAATGTACCTTTATTATTAATTAAATACATGTAATATTTTTAAATAAGTAATAATAATCTATTTTACTTTAAGTATAATTCATCGCTTTTTACTTATTATCCAAGTGGTTTGTTGATGAAAGGGAAAATATTATCTTCACATATATTATCTATACCCTCTCTCAGTAAATCCCAAAAATTTTTTAAGAAGGTCTAAAATAACCTAAATAATTAACATATATATCTTCCATATTTGGATTTTTTATATGTTTAATTTATTATTGAAGAACTCTATCACACTATGTTTAATATAAAATAAAAATAAAGATATTTTATTTTATATTTTAAATATAAATTTACTTTTGATAATATAATAATAGGAATATATAAACAATCATTTTCTTTTAATTTTTTTATAAAGGATTGAATCGTCTATATATTTCTTATTTCATAATTAACTAAATCAAAAACAATAATAACAGCATGAATCTAAAAATTAAACAAGATAAATGACTGGTAATGAAAACAATGATAATTATAAATACTCTATCTCTAATACTGGTAGAGCGAGAAGATATTTCTGATATGTCGCCTTTTCTTGTGCTTAAATTGGCATTGTTAGGTAATTTCCCTGAAAGAAGATTATGTAGCATTTGTTAACCATACTAAGTTTGTTCGATATCATTTAAATATTGTTCACCTAAATCTGTTTGATATTTATCTTAGTTTAATAAATCAAATCCAGCAGTATCATATGCACAAAATGATTTTAATTTATTAAGAGATGGAATTTATTATAGATTTAAAGTGCAATGGGAATCGCCATCTGAAATAGTTTGGTAGAACTTTTCCCCTATTACACTTATAAGAGTATTAATTGTACTACTTTTTCCAAAACTCATTTCTCCAAAAAAAGCAAAATTTATTTTAGTTATCCCTAGATCAATAAAGTCTTATGGCAATCTATAATCCTCTAATTTTTTTTATAAAGCATTAATTTCTTTTTCATTAACAATTTTAGAATTATATATGTCCTGCACATCAATATAATGTTCATATGTTTAATATTCACTCCAATTTTAATTTTCTAATTTTGTTCTATATTCAAGGCTATATATTAATTTTTCAACATTTATTAATTTTACAACTATCGTTTTCCCTTGTTATACTTTATTAGTTGAATTTATTAGAAAAACTTCCACATTTTCTTATTGAGAAGAATATGTAATAGATTTTTGTTTCATTATTTCTTATAATTTGATTTCAAATTATGTTGTTTCAGTATTTTCTTATGGGAAGTATATATATATACATCCATTTCCACAAAAAACTTCTTCAATAGGCAAAATATATCTAAATTTCTAATTGTCAATATATTTTCTCATTTCGCTAAAGCTTTTAGTATTTATTACTCTCTCATTGCGTATCCCAAAATACTCAAAATTAACAAAATCATTTTCTTTATTTTCGTTTATAATGAATAATTTATGTTTATTAAGAATATATTGAATATTCTATTACATTTATTTATATTGTGTTTAATTTATCAAATCCCTCATACTATCAGATATTATTATTATAAGTGTTTAACCATTAAGAGAACTCGTTTTCATCTTAATCTAAGAAATTCAATAATAAAAGATAATTAAAATTTATAATAATTTAGTTTTTCATATTTACATCATTAAATAAGTTTATTCCTATTAGTTAGATTATTTATTCGCTATTATTAACTTTATTTATTTCTTATAAAATGTATTTTGGTATTTCAACATCTCTATTTTTTTTATCTAAGATTAATTTATCATCAAATATTTTGTTAGCATGTTTAGCTCCATAAATCCCAAGATATGCATCGATAGATTTGTTTTATTATAACATTTATGATACTATTATCTGCATCAATTTAATTTGTTATATATTTTCACTTTCAGAATTACTATGCAAAATAAGACATAGATTAATTGGAAGTCTAGATAGCATGGCTTTAACTTTTTAATTCTGTAACCGTATGAATACTTTATCGTTTTCTGATTCCATTTTAATTTAGTTTTATAGCTCGTTTTATTTCTTTTATGAATTATAATTTTTAATTTATTATGTTTTATTTTCTTTTTTAGGATTACATTTATAATTAAGATTCCCTTTAGAATTAGTATGCCATATAATTTATTATAAATTACAAATAAACTGTTGTCATAATACTTTTCAATTTAAAATAATTATTAAATTTGATCTTATTTAAACTAATATGGCAAAATAAACAAATAACAAACTACTTCTATTTTTTACAATCTAAATATTAATAACTATATTTTTAATCATGTTAATTTTGCATACAAGAAAATTCCTACTATAGGTAAAATTAACAATGATCCTTTTTATAATTATTTATAAAAATAAAAATGATCGAGAGTAATGATGAAAATTAATAATTGTATAGTAATTAAAATTACTAAAAGAAGTGTAAATCATAAAATTTGCATACCAATATGTTATTTTAGGGATAAATATTAAAAGAATGTAGTAAAATTAAAATAAATAAATATATATATAGATTTTGCATTATTATTTAATTTACTTTTTTATATTTTTGCAAAATTATATAATAATTTAAATTTTATCAATTTATTATAAATAAAATTTAATAATTAAATAATAATGCAAAATCTATATATACTTATATTTAATTTTTATAAAATTATATTATTTATTAGTTTCAATAATATGATATTTGATTAATATTTAGCTTAAAAAAAACATATTATAATGCAAATAGTCAGATTTACTTTTTCATTTTTAATTGCAATTATAATATGATTAGTAATATTCATTAATTAGTGGTGATACCAAATATTTACCATATATATTTACTAATTAAAATCAATAATTAAGATTTAAGATAAATAACACTAAGAAAATTTAATAAATAAAACATAATAACCTTAATTTATGTAAGAATTATTTAATTAAAAGTGTGAAAATATTAAAATAAAATATATGATAGTTTATTTGTTATTTAATTAAAGAAAGTTAATCATATATAACATTATGGCTCAGAATCGATAAATTAATCAAAGCAAGATATAAATTATATATAACCTTAATTTAGAATAAATATATATTTCAACATTTTAGTTTATTTTTTAAATAAATATCTATTTATATATATTTAATAGACATATTATTATTATAAATTCGAAAATAAAACAGTCATTACGTATATAACTATTAATAAAATTAATGTTAAGTGATATTAAATATATAATTTTTTTTTAATTTAGCAATATATGGCATGCAACACTCTTTCATATAAGATATTATAAAGAATTGCTTTTTTGTAATTATTAAGAAAACAAAAATAAGCAAAGTAAAGTATTAAAAAACTTTAAAAAATATAAGAATATAAATGGAATAATAGAATATACTTTAAAATTTTTAAGCTAAAAAGTTGTAAAAAGCATTTAGCAAATAACCAGAAGTTGTATACCTATTAGTGAATGAGAATGCCGAGTAGGAAGTCTTATTAAGGTAGATAAAGCTGATAAAAAAACTGTCTTAAAAATTTGACCAATAAATACGAATTAAAATAGGGCTTTATGGAATTAATACCTTCACCGGCTTCATGCATTAAGTTGTTTATAATTAAAAGTCTAAAAAATTTAAGATTCCTGATGAAATCGAAGATAGATTAAAAAATAAAACTTAAGATTAACCACGTTCAAATTAAGGCTGGCATGTATTTGAAAAAGTATATAATAAATTCCCTATTTTTTTACATTTTAAAAATATATACTAACAATACCTAATATTTTTAGCTTAGAGAAGAATTAAAAAACTAATAAAGTTAAGTTTAAAATCTCTTATTCATTGTATCAAACAATCTAGATAATTTATTCATATTGCAAGGGGATAAAGAGGATTAAAAGTAAGAATATATTGAAAATATTGAATTTGTCAACGATAATTGCTATATGACTTTCTTATTGGAAGTTAAAGATAACATACCTATTGATTATGAAGGATATGAAATAAAAACTAGTAGGATAATAAAAGCTTAAAACTATAAATATATCAGTGAATATATAGAAAAAATAGCTATAATCCAGAATATCTTACCCATTGAAGATTTCCAATTTGCTAATAGAATGTTAAAGTTAAGTTTTAATAAAAATGGAATGACTGCTAACTTTGAAATAATATTAACTAACATAGTAAATAATATAGAATATACATATTCTACAGAAAATGAAAGTATAGAACCTTAAATTGAACTATCTATTGGAAATCAAAAACGAGCTGTTATCTATATAAAAAGAAATTGCTTTGGTAAGTATTTACTTAGATACAGAACTAAATTAAAAAATTAAACTTGGAGTAATTTCCAACAACTTGAATAAGTGATTGATTTTAATAGTATTTAACCAGATATATATATACAAATTATAGAAAAGGACCAATAATAAATAAAAGCCATAGTTAATAATTTATAAGATGAACTAGAAAAGTATACATTACCATAAGAGATTATTGATCTTGGAATAACTAAGATTAATTTTGCTTTCTTTGGAGAAATGAGTGTCGGAAAAAGTAGTACTATTAATACTCTTATAAACGCAGTTGGTGGATAATGCTAATAAGTTGTTTCCAATGGAGATAAATCTTGTACTCTTAAGCTCTAAGAAATTACTTCCTTTAATAATTTAAAATCTTTTTGTGCATATGATACAGCTGGATTCGAATTATAAAATAAATATGATATTGATGAAGAATTGAATGATATAATGTAAACATAATACGGAAACCAAACCTTGAAATATCTTCTCTAGGGAAGATTGCAGAAAAACTTTAATTTGACCTCGAAAAATACAGAAGCACTTTCAAATTTAAGACTTTCATAGTTATAAAATAGAGTATAAAATTTTCATTTATTGCATTGCTCTATATTTTATATTTTAATACTTTATATTGTATTTATAGATCCATGCAGTTATATTAATTGTGGATATATCTAGAGAACCCAATATATAGTTATTAAATTCCTTCATTCAGTAACTAAATAATACTGATGGAGCAGTTTATACTCCTATCGTTCTTCTAACTAAAGTAATTAATAACTATATTTTAGTTAAATGGAATAACATTAATTTAATTTATTTATTTATTTTACAATAATCAGAGTGATACAATTCTTATAGCTTAAATTGGTAATAAATCATCATATAATATGAAAGATCTTTATGAGACTTATCAAATGTAATTTAAAAGCTATTATGACAATTTCATTAATGGAATTACAAATGAAATTAAAAATATTTAGAAGGAATATATATTTCCATTTATAAATTATAAGTCATCTAATATGTTTAACCAAAAAGAGGATGACTATTAATATGATAAGTAATTAAAATATGTAATATTTTATAGCTTATCTAATTTTTTTCTTAAATTTTATAAATTAATATTAGGTTCTTTTCTTTAAATATAATAAAAACTATTCAAAGTTTAGGAGAGCTAAATATTAGGTCTTTCCTATAAAATTTTTGGATTGTAAAAGTCAGGAAATGCAATAATATATCAAATAAATGCATAGGATACATAAAAAAAACTGCAAATACTAGCTCTGACTAAATTGATAAAATAACACATGATATTAGTAAAGAATTTTTTAGAATTAAAAAAAAAAATTTTGACTTTTATTATTTTATAATTCATAGAAAAGCTTGTATAAGAAAGCAAATTTTTGGAAAATGTAAAAACTTGGAGTATTATTACCAATAATTAAAGTGTATTTAAAGGTTAAATTATTTAATAAGATGAAATAAATGTAAAAATTGGTGATATTTTGCATGATGACCAATATATAGTAATTAATGTCAATGAAAAAATAGAAATATCAGATAATAAATAATTATTAACTTAAAATAATTCATCCAACTACTCTATTGAAAATGATAAGCTAAAAATCTCTGGTAATGGTATCTCAATGACTACATAATTGAATTTAAAAGATCGAGCAGATTTAAAAACGTAAAAGGAAAAAGCCAATGAAAATAAAGAAATATCAGATATTAAATAATTACAAACTTAAATTAATTCATCCAACAACTCTATAAAAAATGTTAAACTATAAAGCTCTTGTAATGGTGTCTTAATGGCTATATACTTCAATTTAGAAGGTCGAGCAGATTTAAAACATAAAAGGTAAAAGCCAATGAGAATGATACTTTAGATATACTAAGATAAATCATATAATAAGAATGTAATCTTAATTTAGATTAATATGGATTTCCTTATCTTCCTATTTAAGTAGATGAAGAAAAGTGTAGCATATCTGAATACTTTAAAACTTATTTTAAAAATAATTATAAATAAATTGAGTTTTGCTTAAGCAATGTCTCAGTATAAGTTCTATTTGAATAAGATTATTAGAAAATCAATTTAAATAAACAAGCGAAATATGACTTGATAAAAAAAACAATAATAAAAGATTTACTGGTTTGAATGACAATAATTTTGGTTTCTTTAAAATTGAAGGGGAAATCGATGAGGAAGATGACTTATACTGCAAGGATGATTTTATCAGGATAGATAATATTGATATTGCTGATGTTTAAAACTATGGAATAGAATAATTAAGTTCCTAAAATAAAAAAGGTGATAAAGGTTTGGTTATATTTTAAATTTGAGTTTTTTATTTATAATGCAAAATATTATATATTTAGAATCATTTTTATAACAAGAATATATAAAATATATTGTTTTAAAATGTATATTTGGCCTTAGTATAAAATATATTTGTAATTAAAAAAAAAATATAGATAAATTAATTTTAAATTTTATTTCATATCTTTAACAATTAAATATATATATATTTCATAATTTTTCTTGATTTTTGTTTTAAATTATATAATTTTTCTAAATTAATTTATAAATATATAATTTCTCATTTAGATAGATAGAGTTCGTTTTATTAAATAATATATTTTATAATGTAAAGAAATATAATAATTAAAATTAATAATTGTGGCATATATAAATTTAATTTATTTATTCTGATTATTTTTTAATAGTAAAATAAAACTGAATATCAATATTTATTTTTATTAATTTATATATATATATGATAAAAACTAATATTTTAATGTACAATTTAATATTATAATTCATAATATAGTATAATTTTCATACTTAAAATTAGTATTAAATATAATGTATAAATCGCAAAGAATATATTAATCTAATTAAATATTTTGTTTATAAGCTTGAAGAATAATATAGTTTGTATAATCCTATCATCATATGTACTAATGTAATTTTAAAAATAAAATCGAATATTTTTTTTTTTATATCATATATTTCTCATTTGTGTGATAAAATTCTTAATTAATAAATGTCATAAAAGATATTTATGGTATTTATTTAGGTAAATTTAGACTTTACTTTAAATAATATATGGCTACTAAAGATATTTAAGAAGAAATTATTTTCCCTGATATCAATAAAAAACTTATCTAACAACGAATTATACTTGAGGTAATAAAATATACTTTCATATAAAATAAATGTATATTCAAGGTACATAAATCTTTAGATACTATATAGAATAATATAACAAAGAGAAGAAGATATAATAAATTAATCTAAGAATAGTCGGATGATAAAAACTAGCAAAATTAGAAATACAAACAATAAAATTATTAGAATCATATAGTTAAAGGTGATAAATATGGTTCTGATAAGGTTGATAGTTTGCTTTAAGATATTAATAAGTTTATAATAGAGTTTTAAAATTTATATAATATTAAAAAAAACATATATTATATAATTCTCTTTCTTTGAATATAGATAGTTAATTATATTTTTTCAGAAGTAAAATGATTAATTCATAAATACATATATATATATATATGTTTTTAGGTCTGTTTTTAAAAAAAAAAATTATTTTTTTGAAAATGATAGTAATAATTTATGAATGAAAAATAAAAGTTAAATATAATAAAACTAAAGTATATATCATAGATATATAATAAATTATTAAAATATCTAGTATAAAGTTTTAATTATAAATTTTATTTTGAACTTAGTATCACGAAAAAACTTTTAAATTAATTTATTTCAAATTTGGCGCCATTTTATTAATAATTTAAAATTGTGATCAATTGTTTAATTTTATTATTAATTGTTGAGAATCCGAGGTAATTTTTAAATAATTACATAGTATTTGATTTAGTGCATTTTATAAAAGGGTTATCACTTAATTAATATATAAATAATCAAATCAATTGTTAACAAATAGATTCAATTATTTAAAAATTATTAGACTACCTTGAAAAATCAATAAAATTTATTAATTATATATATAACATAATTTTAAAATTTTTTTGTTGATTTTGCTATATATTGATGGTAGTAAATATATTCTAAAAATTCATTAAAATATAAATTATTTATGTCAAAAAGTTAATATATATATATAAATATACTAAATTTTATTTATTTTATATCTATTTCAAATGATCAGTTTATGCTATATTATACATTTCAATATTATATTCATAAAATTTAATAAAAGTGTAAGTTAAAAAATTTAAAAATTATAAAAATAATAACAAAAATTTTAGAATTATTAGATTTATAAATTTTCAAAATTTATATACTTTAATATACTAATTAATTTTAAAATACTATATTTTTAATATAAATAAATTAATTTTATATTAATTTCAAAAATAATACTGAATTTCTATTTTATTTTTTTAATTTAATTTATAAATGATTTTAAAAATGTAGATTATTGCACTATTGATATTATTTTTGATAATTTGCAAGATTATAATGGTTCTATATTAATTCTTATTTATATTATAATTGTACAAAATACATTTAAAAATTTAATACAATTTATACATTTATAATACTAAATAAATCAATTTTTTTTTAATAATTATTCTTTATATATTATATAATTCTATTTATTTTTCTTTCTTCTAATAACTTATTAATTATATTGTTTATATTAAATTGCATCTAATAAATAAATAAAAACCACATACACTAACAATTATAATCATAAAATAAAAATAGAAAAAATAACAAAAAAATTAAATTTAAATATATTAAAATGTAATAATTTTAAAAATAATACACTCTTCCTAATATTCAGAAGAATAAGGTTAAAACCATGTTATCTAAACTTCCTACTGATCTATATCTGATCATTCATAGTAATTCTGAAAGCTAAAATGAAGAATTAATTAAATTAATGAAAAAAATAGCAACTAAACTATTATAATAAAATTAAGACATAAATGTATATTTAGGACTTTATGGATCTAAAAATTCTAACTAAATATATGAACAAAAATTACTTTTTGATAAAATAAATAGAAAAGTTTAAATCCCAAATAAAATTTCTTAAAAAATGCATGCAATTAATAATGATTAAGATGCAATCCAATAAATAGGATTTAAATTATTTTAAGATGTAAACAATAAAATTAGTTTATTTTGGTTCAAATATATTTTTATTATTTAATTTCATAGATCAAGTAAAAAATAGATAATCCTAATCAATAAAACTTGATGATTTCGATGATAATAATATCTGATTGTATTAATATTTTATTTGGATAAGAATAACTATAAAATAAAATATTCAAATAGAACATACAGTATATTACCAAAAAAAATCCGTTTTTCATGATAAGCGAAAATAAAGATAATAATTTTATAAATTTTGAAGATTTTGATATACCTATTGAATTTGTAATCAATACGAAATGCTTTCGCGAAGTGAGAAAATATTTAAACTAGGAATAATAGGTATATAATTTGCCTATCCATGAAGTTATTTGTGGAAATGGATGTATATATATATACTTCTAATAAACCAATATTGATAAAACAGAATTTGAAATTAAATTATTATCTTAAGATTGTGCTAAAATACAATCTTTTATATATTCTTCATAAAAAAATAATTTAGAAGTTTTTCATCAATATTATAAAAATGAAAAATAAGAATATGAGAAAATTACAGTTGTAAAATTAAAAAATGTAGAAAAATTAATTTATGACCTTGAATATAAAACGAAATTAGAAAATTAATGTTGGAGTGGTTATTTAAAATATTAGTCAGATTTGGACATACAAAATATTTAATGTGATTGTAGTGATATAAGTGAAGATAAAATTAAAACCTTATTAAAAGAATTGGAAGACTATACCCTACCTTAAGACTATATTGATCTTGGAATAAATAAAATTAATTTTGCTTTCTTTGGAAAAATGGGTGTAGGGAAAAGTAGTACTATTAATACCTTTATAAGGGTAATCGGGGGAAAACTCCAATAAGCTATTTCTGATGGAAAAACTCATTGCACTTTAAATTTATAAGAAATTCCTTCTCTTAATAAAATGAAATCTTTTTGTGCATATGATACAGCTGGATTTGAACTCTCAAAAGATTAAATAGCTTTAGAGTGCATAAACCAAACTTAGTATGGACAACAGATGCTACATGACCTTCTTTAAGGAAAATTACCTAAAAATGCTAATTTAAGCTCAATAAAAGGTGATATATCGGAAGTATCTTATCGTTCTTCCAATCTTAGAGATAGAGTATTTTTTGAATTATTATTATTTTCTTTACAATTTTTATTTAATATTTTTTTATATTATTTTAATTTTAGATTCATGCAGTTATTATTGTTATTGATTTAATTAATGTAGATTAACATGATATAGATTTATATAGATCATTTATTAAAAAGCTGCAAGAAAAAAATAGTTTGTATATTCCAATTATTATATTCACTAAGGTATTTATAAGTTTAAATTATTAAACTAAATATATATTTTGTTATTAATTAATATATTTTAGTGTGATCAAGTTATACAAAATTAACTTCCAAATAAAAAAATCTAACAATGAAAGATATTTATGATACTTATTTAGGTTAATTGAGACTTTTCTTAAAGCAATATGTGGATAAACTGATAAAAGGAATGGATAATATTTCAGAAGAAAATATTTTCCCATATATTAACAAAAAACTTGGATAATAAATAAATAATGATGAATTATACTTGAAGTAGTGTTTTAATTTAATTTAATTTATTTAATTTATTTAATTTAATTTGGTTTATATTATACACATTAAATAAAGGTATATTACTCTAAAGATATTTGATAGAATACGATATTAAGGAGAGACCCATATAGCAAATTAATTGATGAATACTTTGATGATAAAAGTTAATAAAATAAATAATATTAATAATAAAACTATAGGAACCATATCAAGAGATGGATAAAATGATTCTGATAAAGCTAATAGTTTGATTTGCGATATTAGTAAGTTTTTAATGGAGTTTTAAAATTTATATATTTTATAATAATATTCCAATTTTTTAGATAAAGCTATATAAAACTGTGTTTTATTAAATTAGTAAAATACTAAAAATTGGGTTTTTGTATCTAATTAATAGAGTGGCTTTTAAGGAAGTTTTAATAAAGATAATAAATATGCGGAAATAAAAGATATACTACATAATGATGATAATTAATAGTATATACTAATAGACATATAATAATAAAATAACTAAGAATTATCCACCCTTGATGTTTCTTCTATCAGCTTTTAGTATAATATATCATAAAATAGCAGGAACTAAGAATCCAATAATTAATAAGAATTTGAAAAATAAATAACTATAAGATTTAAATTTGAAGATAGAAAAGATATAAAAACAAAAAAAATAAAAGTTCCTTATAATAATACTCTAACATAAACAAAAAATGATATTTAAAATGAATTAAGTAAATAGTTTGAAATTGATTTAGACTAATATACTTATCCAGATCTTCCACAATACTTAGACGAAACAACTTATACTATTTAAAATTATTTAAGTGAATCAGATTAAAAAAATATTAATTAAATACATTTTATTAAGAATAAAGTAATTATAAATGTATTAATTGAAGACTAAGCTTAAGAAATATTAATTGATAAAAGCTTTAAATACTAAAAAATTAAATAAGAAATCATATAACAATTCCCTGATTTATAAGAGAATAGTTTTGGTTTTTATAAATTTGAAGGATAAATCGATTAAACAAAAAATGCTGATTTATATAATACTGATGATTTTGTAAGGATAGATGATGGCTTAAATAATGAATTCGAAAACTATGATATTAACCAATTGTAATCTGTAAATAGAAAAGGTGAAAAGGGATTGGTTATATTTGAATTTTGATATATTATACATTTACTATTACAAATAATTTAAAAAAAAATAATTATTAATTATATATGTGTTTTAAAAATTATAGAGTTAATACTAAGAATTTTTTTGTTAATATTCTAATTAATTTCTCAAATAAAAAGATTAATGATAATTAAAACTAAAATTGAATTTTAAATACATTGATCGATTTAGAACTAAGAATGAATGTATTATCCTATTTAAATCTATTTTTATATTGATCTAAAAAGTACTTATAAATACAGAGATATCCTTATCAAAATTATAAGAAGGAAATAAATATTTTAAAATGACATAGCAAAAAAGGGAGTTCTACAATATTAAGTACTAATACTTATCAAAAAAAATTTTTAAAATAGAATTAATATATGTCTTAAAAAGCTTAAAAATAATGTTTATTTGTATTTTTAATGAGTTTATGAAGTCATCTTCCTATCCAGCATGATGTCTAATATTGTCCATATGGTCTTCACATGTGCAAAATATGTCAAAATACAATTTTGTGCAAAAAGTTCAGTATAAATATTAAATTTTACACAGAAAAACTATTTACCATTATCAGAATACGAAGTTAACAGCAGTTTATGTGATTAATACTGAAAATATTGAAATATTATTTTTTATATCAGAATTATTTATGTGCTGAAAGTGAGTTATAAGTGCCTAAAAAAAGGGTTCTAAATATTGTTTATTTGTGTTTTAAATTTGTTTTATGAAGTCATACCCCGATTTGACTTTGTTTAACATTGTCCAACTAAGAATCCAGTATAGTCCAGTAGATTTTTACTTAGGCATATATATCTAAAAAATGTAATTTTATTCAAAATATTGCAGTAAAATATGTAAATTCATTCAGGAAAAGAGTACACTACATTTAAAATTCACATTTGATCTGTCTTAGAATAAAATTATAAAGCTATTATAAAAATATATGTCGATTTATATATAATTTCTTTTTAATTTTTATATTCATTATTTTAAAATTATCATATTATAAAAGCCATATTTATTTTAATTAGTAAGATATTAAAATACTATTTAACACAGAAATATAATATTTTTAATATAATTTAATTAATTTAGATATTAAATTCTTAAATAATACTGAATTTCTATTTTATTATTATTAATTTATATAAATTGTTTTAAAAATTTAAATTACTACACTATTAATTTTATATAGTTAATTTTGCTCACTTTATTGATTACTATTTGTATTTTTTATAGAATTTACTATAATCATTCTTATTTAATTATAGCAAATTTAAGAAAAAATTTTGAAATTAATATATTTCAAATTTGGTCTCATTTTCTTAATAATTTAAAATTGTGAACAATAGTTTATTTTTATTATTAATTGTTGAAAATCCAAGCGAATTTTTTAAATGATTACATACTATTTGATTTAGTGTATTTTATAAAAGGGTTATCACTTGATTAATATTTAAATAATCAAATCAATTGTTAACAAAAAGACTTAATTGTTGAAAACTAATGGCTACCTTGAAAAATCAATTCAATACTATTTATTATACATATAGCATAATTTGAAATAATTTTTGTTGATTTTGCTATATTTAAATCATGTGAACTAAATTCATACCGTTTTATTTAATAAAATAATATTGAATAAAGGAATAATCCACTATATTATTAATAAATATTTAATTTAACCTGATAAAATTTATATATAGTACACATTAATTATGTAAATAAGTGGAATATGTCAATAATAAAATAAAATATATGGCATGCTAATTATGAAGGGAATTTTAATAATTTTTATACATAATAAAAGAAAAAACCTAATAAATTAAATATTAAAATAAAAAAAATTAAAAAAAAAAATCACAAAAAAAAAATAATTTAAAAAAATTAAAATGTAATAAATATAAGAAACATACATACTTCCTGATATGTAGAAGAAAAAGATTAAGGCTATGTTATCTAAACTTCCCAATAATCTATATCTAATCATACATAGTAATTCTGATAGAGAAAATAGAAAATAAACTAAATTAGTGGAGAAAATAGCATCTAAACTATTATTATAAAATTAAGATATTAATGTATATTTAGGACTATATGTATCTAAATATAAAAATTAACTCTTTGAAAATATAATTAATTTTGATACCATTAATAAAAAAGCTGAAATCCCATAAGATATTTTAGACTAAATGCAAAATAATAATAATAATTAAGAAACAATCTAATAAATTGGATTTATATTATTTAAAGACGTAAACATTAAAAACTCTATTTTTATTATTTAAATTTATTTTTATTTTTAAATTACTTAGATTATGAAGAAAATAGATCATCACTCTCAGTAATATATGCCGACTATGATAATAATAATATCTGATTGTATAAAAGATTTATTCGGATGATAATATGATCAATAATTAATATCGAATATACAATCAATTACATAAAAATATTCATTTTTCATTATAAATGAAAATAAAGATGATGAATTTGTTAATTTGAAAATTTTGAGATATCCATTGAAAATGTAATAAATACGAAATGTTTTCGAGCAGTGAAAATATAATTAGAATCAAAAGAATTGGTTTTTAGTTTGCCTATTCATGAAGTTTTTTGTGGAAATGGGTGTATATATATACTTTTCATAAACTAATATTGATAAAACAGAATTTGAAATTCATTTATTATCTAAAGATAGTACTAAAAAAAAAATATTGTATATAGTTCATAACAAAAAAATTTGGATGTTTTTCCTATATACTATAATAATCATCATTTTTAATAAGTGAAAATGACAGTTGTAAAATTGGAAAATGTAGAAAAACTAATATATGACCTTGAATATAAAACAAAATAAGAAAATTATAGTTGGGGCGATTATTAAAAATATGATTTAGTAGTTGATGTACGGAATATTTAATGTGATTGTAGTAATATTAGTGAAAAAGAAGTTAATACTTTATAAACAAAATTGGAAGAATATAGATTACCTTAAGACTATATTGATCTTGGAATAAATAAAATTAATTTTGCTTTCTTTGGGAGAATGGGTGTAGGAAAAAGTTCTACTATAAATACTCTTATTAATGTTTTAGGGGGAACGCTTTTTTAAGCTTTGTCTGATGGTAAAAGCCATTGCACTCTAAATCTATAAGAAATTCCTTCACTTAATAAATTGAAATCTTTTTGCGCATATGATACTGCTGGATTTGATTTAAGATACGAGTATTCAAATTAATTATAGTTATAATTAAATGATATAGAAAAAACGTAGTATGGTTAGCAAACGCTGCAAAATCTTCTTTAAGGGAAATTGCCAAAGAATGCTAATTTAAGCTAAATAAAAGGTGAAATATCTGAAGTATCTAATCGTCCTACTAGTCTTAAAAATAGAGTATTTAGAATTATTATGGCTTTAATTAAAATCAAAATTTAATATTTTATATTATTTTACTTTTAGATTCATGCAATTGTAATTATTATTGATTTTCATAGTATTGAGTTTGGAAATTAGTAATATTAATAAGATAATATACTTCTAATTTAATCCTTTATTAGAAAGCTACAGGAAAATAATAGTTTGTATTTTCCTATTATTATATTCACAAAGGTTTTTAAAAGTTTAAATTATAAAACTTTAATAGTATTTTCTTATTACATAATTTACTTTAGTGCGATCGAGTTATTCAAGATTAACTTTCTAATCTAAATAATCTAACTATGAAAGATATATATGATACTTATTTAGGTTAATTAAGACCAATCTTAAAGAAAAGTCTAGATTTACTAATATAAGGAATGGATAATATTTAAGAAGAAAATATTTTCCCATTTGTCAACAAAAAACTTGGATAATAAATAAATGATGATGAAATATAGTTGAGGTAATATTTTAATTTGATTTAACTTTATATTTAATTTTTATTTAATATATTAATTAGATACATTAGTCTTAAGATATTAGATAGAATACGATACCAGGGAGAGATTCATATAAAAAATTAATTGTAGAATAGTTGGTTGATAAAAGTTAAAAAAATAAAAAATAAGATTAATAAAATTATTGGAATCATAACTAAAGATGACAAAAATGATTCTGAAAAAGTTGATTATTTAGTTTAAGACATTAGTAATTTTATAATAGTGTTCTAAAATATATAAATATCATATGTAGTAATAAAACTACAAATCAGATCATTTTCAGAAAGATTAATTTTGTTTTATTAAGTTTTTTTTACAGAAATAATTAATTTTCTAATATACATTTAATACATATTCTTTTTTTAAAAAAATATTATATAAAATTTTTAATAATAGTTTATTCCATAGATATATAATTATATTATAGAGTTTTATATTGACTAATACTAATTTTATAGATAATGCTATAAGAAACTGTGCTTTATTAGAAAAAGACCATATGAATAATTATTTATTTGTATCTAATGAATAGAGTGTTTTTGATGGCGATAGTATCACTAAAGATAATCAATTTGCAGTTATAAATGATATATTACATTATGAAAATAATTAATAGTATATAATAATAGATATATAAGAATCTAGTTAATATAATAGTTAAACTCTATCTAATTTTGATATTTCCACAACAAGCTCTTAGTCAGATATATCATTAATAAGCAAATATTAAGAATAATCAAATGATTAATTGGTAACTGAAGAATAAATAATTATCAGAATTAAATTTGATGATAGAAATGATATAAAAACCAAAAAATTAAAGGTTCCATAGAATAACACGCTTACCTAAACTAAGAAATATATTC